>CM050447.1:107465460-107846754 GCA_027563935.2 Costus lasius | reverse complement strand
TACTTGTCAAAAGATTCACTCTTATGTCTCATCAGATAGACATACCCGTATCTACTGAAATCATCAGTAAAGGTAATGAAGTACTGATAGCCACCTCTGGCATGTTTACCAAATGGCCCACACACATCACTGTGTATAAGGTCAAGTAAACCTGAAGCCCTTTGACCTTTGTGAGGAAAAGGTGACTTCGTCATTTTACCCATCAAACAAGCTTTGCATGTATCAATCTCCTTATAGGAGAATGATCCCAGCAGTCCATGATCATGCAACCGCTTAATGCGTTTCTCGTTAATATGGCCTAAACGACTATGCCATAGCAAGGTGCTGTCATCAGCATACTTGGCTTTCTTAATATCAATTTGCTGTATCGAACATTCCATGTCCAACATGTATAACCCATTGTTAATTGAACCAGTTGCATAAACAATATTATCAAAAGACAAAATACACTTTGAAATATTGCATTCAAAGGAAAATCCCTTCCTGACAAGAGCAGGAATGGAGATAATATTTTTAGTTATACTGGGAACAAAGTAACAATTGTCTAGTTCCAATACAAGTCCAGATGGTAAAGAAATGAAATAGTCTCCTACAGCAACAGCAGCAACCCGTGCCCCGTTTCCAACTCGTAGGTCCACCTCATGCTGTCCCACCTGCCTTCTTCTCTTGAGTTCCTGTACATTTGAACAAATGTGAACTCCACATGCAGTGTCCAACACCCATGATATAGAAGAAGAAAACATGACCTCAGTCACGAATATACCTGAGCCAGAAGCAAAGCTTCCCCTCTTATCTCCTTGGAGCGCTTTACAGTCCTTTTTCCAGTGACCCAGCTGGCCACAGTGGAAACACCTGTATTCCTTGGACCGCTTCACCTTCTGCTTCAGAGCCTTGCTGTAATTCTTGACCGGGGCCTTGCCCTTCTTCCCCTTCTTCTTGTTCCTTGAAGGAACCATCAAGACAGAGGTCGAAGGCTTACCCTTCAGAGTCTCCTCAGTGGTCAAGAGCATATTCAGCAGCTCTGCCGGAGTACAATCGATTTTGTTCATATTAAAATTAATAATGAACGCGTCGAATGATGGCGGGAGAGACTGCAGAATAATGTCCACAGCAAGCTCCTGGTTAATGGTATGCCCCAGTTTCTCTAGAGCCTCCTTGTGCCCAATCATCTTGAGCACGTGAGCTCCCACTGGGCTCCCTTCAGCCAGTTTGCTCTGAAAGAAGAGCTTAGTCAAATTATAGCGTTCAGTCCTCGCCTGTGCAGCATACAGCATCTTGAGGTTTGCTATAATCTGTATAGCTGACATATCCTCATGCTGACGCTGCAGCGGTGGCGTCATAGACGCTAGCATCAGGCAAGCGACATCAATGCTATCATTGACGTGCTTTTCATAGGCTTCCCGAACCGCCCTTGCGGCGTTCGGAGCGGGCTGCGGCGGTATCGCCGTCTCGAGGACATACAGTTTCCTCTCTGCCTTAAGAACGATCTTAAGGTGTCCAAACCAGTCAGAGAAGTTCGGCCCAGCAAACTTCTCCCTTTCCAGTAGGGATCGCACATTGAAGTTCATGGTGTTCGTTGCTGCAGGTATCTACAACAATGCAAGAACAGCAAGGTCAGTATCAATGTATAAGAATCGATCAGGACTTAAGAAAGATTCTTTTTCTCACTATTTTATCAGGCGTGAAAAATCAGCAAAACAGCCCGAAAGAGTAGAACTCTTTTAGTGAGATGGGATCCAGATTTCATACTTGGTCTCCGCGTCCCGCTCAGGCGAGATAAGATACACAGAGAGTACAAGCACTAGTTTCTGGTAGGCAGTCCCTGCCGATCGCCAACCCGTGCGATTCCCCTTCATCTGGGCAGTCCAGCAGACTGTGCCAACTGAGTTGGTACAACACAATCTCTGACCCCACAGATGGCTGCCTCCATGTGCTACCATATGCGCCACATATGTAGCCTACACGGTCAAGCTTACCCGACCTACTCCCTGGACCACCACGTGCTATGCTGAGCAACGAGAAGGGATAAATCCCTACTCTGTAACACGCAGGTGTAATCCCGCACCGTCTGAAGATAGATGGACGTGCCCACTGAGTGGGTACAACACGGCTCCAACGATAATCAGAACAGTGAGGTTTCGCGTCAGAAGGCTTACGAGCTTGATATTTCAGCGTTGGATTTTAACGGTCTATTATCTTCTTGCCTATCATGCAATTCCTATGGTGATAGCAGAAGATAATTTAATCATGCAATTCTAATATTAAGCAATAAAAGAAAGCATGAATCTTATGTGGTAAAAGCCCATAGCCCTAGAAGACCTTAACCTAACTTAAGTCTTCATTTGCTCTTCATGGGTCTTTAGCTGCCCATCTGGCCCAAACCAGGGCCTAAGCGCCATCTGCAGCTCTGGTGCGCCTACCAGGGAATATGCGCCTGGTCCCAGAGTCGAACCCTGGACCTCCCACCTGGTCAAGCATCAAGCTGCATGCGCCTCTGCCAAGTGTGCTCTGTGCTCTTGTCTAATTAAATTACAAATTTAACTATCTAGACAAGAGTGACACGCAGGTCACTTACATTTATAAATTAAAACACAGTGATACGCAGATCACAATAATTAATTTACAATTTTTAATACAGGCACGCAGGCCCCAGCACAGCACACATTAATAACGGGCAGCCCACATAAGACTAAATAAACAAACATATGCATCAATCAAGAACCATGTGATCCATAAAAATTAAAATTTTCGAAAACCCCTTGGGATCAATTTTAATTTTTCCTTATTTGCTCTACAACCTTACAATGGTCCATTACTAGGGATCCACTCATCCAACCTAGTCAGATCCACTGCCCTTGCATGCACCAAGTCCTAACTGACTTGAGTCGACCATAAGGTCAACCATGCATGCGCCAAGGCTGAACAACCACACTGAGGTCTGGCAAACGGGCGTGACCCCGGGCCTAACTCAGGTGTGTTCACAAGTTGTCTCAATCAGACATCGCTACACGCCTTTGATGCAGTCGACCTATAGCCACCTTTAGCATGCGCCAAGGTGCTATCTGGTCAACCCATCTAGGCTGTCAGATGGTCTGATCAGACTGTTTGGATCCGACCTAGGGGATGACTTCAACCCTAATAACCCATCTAAGGGTTTAATGTAGGCGCATTAGATCTAGGTGAATCGCGCATGTGATCAAGGTTTTAAGAAAACTTACAAGAACATGCGCAAACAACAACATGCGCAAAAGAGAAAATAACTTTCGCCATCTTACAACTATCAGCATAAGACATCGCATGTAACCTATAGATCTATCAACTTGCGCATACATGGATCATATGACATATCATGGCAATCATAAACAAGCATGAAACAACGCTCTGATACCAATTAAAAGAACCCCTTTCTAGAGGGGGGGCGAAACCCAGCATGGCGCATTATAAACATTTAGGCAGCGGATTAGGGTTTCATGGATCGGCTTCATGTGATATGATCAACCATAAAAATTCGATTGCATAGAAGAGATAAAACTCATACCATAGCCATTTCAAGATGGCGTCTAGGAAGCAAAGATCAAAGCAGATCTTCTCCAGAGGTGACGCACACAGTTGATGTCGCCTACTCCTCTTTGCGATTCTTGTGCTAGCAAGATCCAAAGAAGTCTTTGATCGAAATGGAAAGGGAAGGAGATCTTTTCTCTTTGCCGAATTCTCCTCAAGCTCCAAGGCACCGTCACCCAAAAAGAACGAGAGGAATATGCGTTCAAGAGGCGAGAATAGAGAACCCTCTCTATTCGAACGTGAGAGTCATGGTTGCTAAAAATAGCACCACTCACCGCCGAACATGTTCACGCTAAGTGAACTTGTCGCCTAGTCTTGAACCATTTTGGTTCAATTTAATTTTGGTTCAATAACCAAATAAACCAATCGACATGGCCTAGATCACATTAAAACCCTAAGGTTCCAGATCTAACCGTTGATCTCTTTGATGCTCCTGATCTGACCGATCTAGCATCCATTCTCTCGATCGAAGCTTACCGATCTCAAGCCCTAATCAATCAAACATGATCAGACTAGATCTCACTTACAATCAGAGATTAAATCCCTTTAAACTGAACCTGAACAATTCAGTCCACACGATCTGACTTAAGTAAGCCATATCATCAATTGTGCGACCCTGAGGGTTTCCTTAAAACGTCGGTAACGATAATTCACATTATCACGATCAGTGAGGGGTATCTAGCAACACATCACTGTCTCCCGATATCAAGGAAAGAGTCTTCCAAGACTACACCCAAAAACAGCACAAGTGTGAATCAATTCACAAGGCATGCATATTTCCTTTACCACTGGATGTTCTTATTGGACAAGCCTGTCAAGCTCGTAACTCCAATATGATGAGCATGATTAGAACAGATGAACACTGTCACCTGGGTATGGCCATACACTTTCTCAATCATCTCATCCAGGGGGCCCCTTTAGAACATCACACTCCTTCAACAAGGAGACGGCAATCCTATGTCTATCACTAGTGCTCTAACCTGACTCAAGCTCACCATCCAAGATAGTCTATAATCATTATGTTTCAAATGATATTGAACCATCTCAAAACAATGACAATCATCATTTAGAAAACACAAGTGATCTCAAGTCAGAGGAAATGTGCCACTTGTCTTAATCAAGGAACATTCACATTGTGACAAACAATTGAACATCCTAGTAGGGTCTGTCCAGTACATCCATTGTACCCATGAGTCTACATCTTATTCCATGCTCGAAGCATCCTATAAGATTAGAACACATATTAGTCTTAACCATATCAAGGCTGTCTCATGTTCACCAAGATACATCGACTAAGGACATAATAGCATGTCAGCCCAGCTGAACAGCTTTGAGACATTATTCAGAAGAACATATATTGCAGCAGACAATGTAAACAACCGAATAATAACCATGCCTTTATAAACATAACAGTTTATTACATGATACAGATACATTCCCACAGGCCTCAAACATTAGCCTTAAGGGCATACCCCAACAATCTTAACCATAACAAGAGTAGATTGATGAATCATTAATAATATTTAGTCATGAATATCAAGATGAATGAACCCCCGGTCCCGCTTTTCTCATTCAGATTTTCCTCTACATCGTTCGATTGCTATTTTCACAATTTTTGACCTGCTTAGCTAGTAAGAACTAAATTAACTAGTACTTAACATCGAAGTCCCTGTGGTTCGATATCTTAATTATTACTTCGAGTATCCGTGCACTTGCGGATCACAACACTCTAGAAATGAGCGAATTTTCCTGTATTCATCAAACATGACAATAAGTGAAGCTTCTAAAGAAAATCAATAAAATAAGCCAGAAAGAGATGCAAAAACATGAAAATAGGTCTCGATTCACAGGTAAATATAGGTCTAAAAGACTATAAAAATACGAGACATCAATGATGACATAGATCCAGGACGTATTTCATTCCGGTTAGGGAACAGGGAGCATGTCCTTACTTTGGACCAGCTTAGTCACATATTTGGTTTCTCAGCGGATGTGACTTGCCGCCGCCCATTTGAGTATACCGACCGGACTTTTTGGTAGTAGATATTGGGAGAGACTAGTTTCGACCCCAGTACCTGCAGAGCTACATATTTATCCTGCCCAACCTTCAGATATACTCACTGGATTCTCGCACATACTATTTTTGGGCACGTAGAAAGCGAAGGGATGGTCAGGGCATCTGAGTTATTTTTCCTATGGACCATGCTTACCAGTTTCTGTGTTACCACCACATTCCACTCCGTGAAGCAGATTCAGAAGGTGGCAAAGGCATAGAAGGGAGTCTTAGTTATGGGTGGCTTGGTTACCATGATTGCCCTAGCCCTTGGGATTGACCCTTCAGGGTTGAACGAGGCTAGGGGTAATCCTATATTAGATCTAGATGCCTGTATTGCGATCAAGATTATTACGAGGATTGGTAGCTTGTATTATCTCATTTAGGAAAGGGCATATAACTGTCTAAAGACTAAATTGCCTTAAAAGGCTCTGTACCTTAAACATCACCAAAATTCTTAAAATGAGAAATTCACCTGCCAAGTAAAGTGTATTTATTAAGGTAAGAGTATTTGATACCTAGTAAGTGAAGATTGAATGACATGATATGAAATATAACTTTTATCTATCTTGGATTGTTAAATCTTGAGAGTTTACTTCTATCATGATTTTTCTTAAATTTCTTGAGTTCTGAAAAATTGGTAGCTTAAATTGTGCACTAATGGCATAATCAGGGAAAGAATGAGCAAGTATTCCTTATCTTTACATTCTCTTTACATATTATGGTATTGCTTGAGGACAAGCAAAATTTTAAGTCTAGGGTATTTTGATGAGTTGCATTTACACCATGTTTTTCCTATATTTTATATGATATTTTAGGCTTAATTATATGATTTTATAATAATTTTAGTGTTTTTATCTCTTTTGGTATGGAATCTTTACTTTTCTTGGTTTTGTGAAAATAAAAGAAAAATCACACAAAAATGATGAATTTCATGAGTTTTGAGACCATGGCACAATTCCTGTGGAAAAAACAAGGTTGTACGTCAAATTTGGAGCAAAATAAAGGTCAAACGCAACATTCACGGTCGCAACCATGAGTCCTTCACGGACTGTGAATGTTGTGCGCTTCAGGGAGCGTTTCTACGGCTAAGTAATTTTCTTCATAGAAACTTTCACGGGTGAAATTCACGCATGAAGATCACGCAAAGGAAGAATTTGACACTTCATCTTCATTTCCAGATCAAGGATATGGGTTTCCAATTAGTCTCCTCGTGTTTTCTTGTAATCTTACTAAGTTTTCATGCAAAGTTCATCAATATACATCCTGTTTGCTATGAACATGAATGCTTAAACCTATTTTTGGGATTAGGGGCATAGCCCACTAATGATTTATGAATTAAACTTTTTATTCTATATCTTTGTCATGAATTTTACTGAGTTAATTTGATTATAATTGTGTTTATTTTGTATTTTACTTTGTCCAAGTAATTGTACATTTTAGACGTCATGAGAAGGACCGGGAGGTGAATCGTGATGTCGGATATATTCTTGTCAAACCTACAAATCCAATCATGAGAGTAGTTTGGATCTGTTTGAAGGATTTTTCAGGATTTATCATAGAACTTAAGGGGCCTAATTACAATTGCTGTCACAAGAGTAGGGAGTTTTTGTGGTTAGGTACCGGATTACGTTTCAGGAGAAGGTAATATATACATTAGGATAAATCCCTTTCAACACTTTAATTTTCCATTCAAATATTTTATTTTTACTAAATTCATATTTGTTAGTGTGGTGAAACCCAAAGTCCTAACTTGTCCATATTGATTTGTTACCCTAAACGCTCGCCTTTGTTTCATCGAACTAGGAGCTTCCAAACAAAATCACACTTGAATCATCTAGCTATAGACAAATCGTACAATTGGTACTTGACTATCAGATCCTTGTTGGAAATGTTTTCTTATTTTATTACTTCGATAAAGCCATGCACTTGCGGCCGCATCTATGCCACTCATTGCTAGTGATGGCCTGAGGTTATCACTACCAATTTCTAAGGAACCTACAAGGTCGCACACCTAGACACTCGAGATCTCGTATTGATTGAGTAGCCTATGATCAAGTCATTTGGTTGATTCGGATCATATTAGGAGTTTGATACATCGCAGATGCATCTGATGAGTTGGAGATGATCTTATAGAGTAATGTTATGTTTTGACATCAGTTGACCCCGGTTGACCACATTTGACCATGATGGACTGGGTCAGATTGGGTCAAATGTTATATTTTAGCGTCGGATTTATTCAGAGCCTTTTTGTAACTTGATTTAAATGTAACAAGTAGGGTCCACAATAAGCACTAAAATGAATATTTATATTCATTTAATATGAATAAATCTAATAGATTTATTCGTAACTTAAGTTACGGGACCCACAACTTAACTCTAATAGAGAGTAGGCAATGTGGGCGCATATCAATTGGAGACTTCTCTTGATTGCAAGCCCTAGCCACCAAAATCATTTTCTTACCAAGCCCTTTCTGTATGGAGCCTCCATGGAAGAAATTGTCGCCCACATCAAGAGGTGACAAGGTTCTTCTCTCCTTGGCACATGAGAAGGTTTGAGGTCCTCTTCCTTCTTCCTTGGCACTTCTCTTAGAGGGATTGATGCATGAGGAAGGTTATCTTCTGCATGGGCTCAACTTTCATGAAGTTGGTGCAAGTCATGAAGGAACGGAAGGTGGCGTAACTTCTTTGAGTAGGTGAGTACCGGAAGGAAGAATGGTTTGGCAACTCATGATCTTCCTCTCCTTGGTGCAATCTTCTGGTGATTGGCTCAAGTTTGAGAAGAAGAAGATTTCCTCCTCTTGGCGCACCTTGGTGATAGTGCAAACAAAAGAAGACTACCGCTGTCTCACCTTGTTCAACTTTTCGCTAAAAAAGGCGATGGGATGCCCTTCTTAGCTAAGAGCACCCCTAATACCTACCTGAAAGGCGTCACAATCTATTGGTGTATATGCCCTTAGGGCCAATTATTGGTCTATCTTATGCACTATTTGACATTGATATTTTATATATATCATTCTGGCATTGTCATTATTATGCTATGTTTACATCTACGAATATGTACTTATATAATAATATCCCTGGAGACGGATTATATCTATGCTCAAACTCTGTCCTCAGTCAAGTACTTGAGTGGATATGGGATAGCACTAGTACATATAAGACTGGTATGTGGGTTGGTTGGGCACAAGTTGTTAACTCAAGCATATGGGTATATTAGTGATAGATATACTGGATCGACCCGCTATGAGGTTCTAACTTTGTGTCATGAGTTAACCTCACAAGTGACAGGTGATGTATTGATTCTTTGACTTGAGGTCATTGACTCTTCCATATGGTTAAGTACATGCTTTGATACAACCTAACACCTCACCATAGTTGGGAGGTCATAATGGTTGTCATTGAGTATGTCACGACTCATGTGGGAAGATTAATGGACAGATATAAGATTTGCCCATTCCTATGAGAAGCTTGATATCCATGGGGCCCCCCTATGGTTATATGACTAAAAGTGTATGGCCATACCCAGGTGAGAACCTGATTTAGTCATGACCATGAGATTGGGTGAAAGCAAGTACTGACACACTTGTCCACTCGGATATCAGTTTGGCAAAGGGGCTGTAATGCATTGGTATCTTGTTGTGATGATGGGGAGGTCGATGTTGATATCCATTCCAAAGACTTGGGTAGCAGTGATGCATTGCTAGGTGCCAGTCACTACTTGTGATGACCTGAGTACATCACCGCCAACGTCAAAGGAACCTACAGGGTCGCACACCTTGATGCTTGAGATTTCATATTGATTGGGTAGCCTTCGGATCGAGTTATTTCATAACTCGGATTTATTTCAAAAATTTCATCAGCGCCAATGGGCTTGATGAGATGGAAAACGCTTATTGGAGCCAAACTTTATTTTTGGTATATTGGCCCAAAGTTAACCATGGTTAGCCCCATCTGACCTTGGGTTACATTAGATTGGATCCAATGACTTGGGTAACATAAATAATGAAGTTTGGGCTAGGCCCATTACTCAATGGGGCTTGCTAATAAGTTATAATAAAAAGATAAGTGGGCTAAAGGGTATAATGGGGACAATTCATAGGCATAGGCGCATATGGAGTTATAGTTGGACTAGGATTTATGCCTATGGCCATATTTGGTTTCTTCCAAGTGATTAAATTCATATTGGATTTGATTTAATCACATGAGACATTAATTGGAAGGTAATGGGTGTTGGTGTATATGCCCTTAGGAGTAGTTGATTGTCTATCTTATGTACTATTTGACTTTGATATTTTATATGTATCATTCTGGCTTTGTCATTATTATGCTATGTTTACGTATGCGAATATGTACATACATAATAATATCCCTGGAGACGGATTATATCTATGCTCAAACTCTGTCCCAAGTCAAGTACCTGAGTGGATATGAGATAGCTCTGGTACATATGAGACTGGTATATGGGCTGGTTAGGCACAAGGTGCTAATGCAGGCATATGGGTATATTAGTGGTAGATATACTGGATTGACCAGCTGTGTGGCTCTAACTTGGTATCATGAGTTAACCTCACAAGTGATAGGACATGCATTGATCCTTTGACTTGAGGTCATTGACTCTTCCATATGGTTAGGTACATGCTTGGATATAACCTAACATCTCACCATAGTTGGGAGGTCATACCAGCTGTCATTGAGTATGTCATGACCCATGTGAGAAGATCAATGGACAGATATAGGATTTGCCCCTTCCTGGGGAAAGTTTGATATCCATAGGGCCCCCCTATGGTGCTATGACCGAAAGTGTATGACCATACCCAAGTGAGAACCTGATTTAGTCATGTCTATGAGATTGGGTGAAAACAAGTGGTGACACACTTATCCAATCGGATATTAGTTTGGCAAAGGAACTATAATGCATTGGTACTTTGTTACGATGATTGAGATGTTGATGTTGATATCCATTCCAAAGACTTGGGTAGTAGTGATGCACTGCTAGGTGCGACTTACTGTATGTGATGACCTGAGTTCATCACTACCAACATCAGAGGAACCTACAAGGTCGCACACCTTAATGCTCGAGTTTTCATATTGATCAGGTAGCATTCGAATTGAGTTATTTCATAACTCGGACCTATTTGAGAGATTTCATCAGCGTCAATGGGCCTGATGAGATAGAAGAAACTTGTTGGAGCCAAACTCCATGTTTGGCATATTGACCCAAATTTAACCATGGTTAGCCTCATTTGACCTTGGGTTACATTGGATTAGATCCAATGACTTGGGTAACATGCATAATGAAGCTTGGGCTAGGCCGATTACTCAGTGGGGCATACTAATAAGTTATAATGAAGAGATAAGTGGGCTAAAGGGTATAATGGGGAGAATTAATAGGCATAGGCGCATATGGAGTTCTAGTTGGACTAGGATTGACGCGTATGGCCATATTTTGTTTCTTCCAAGTGATTAAATTTAGATTTGATTTGATTTAATCATATGAGACATTAATTGGAAGGTAATGGGCGCATGTGGGCTGATTATTTACATAATTAGAGTCCTAATAAAATTAGGATTTGCGCCCATGACACATTAGGCAAACTTTCATCATGCTTGGTTAGTTCTAAGCGCATTAATGGAATAATTGCATCATTAGGTATGACGTGGGCGCATATGGCATGGGCATGCTTAGGCAAGGCTTAGGCACATATGAGATTAAAGATTTGATCAAGAAAATTGATTGAATAATTCCCTTAATTCAAGCCCTAATCACCTACATCTTCCTTATACCCTAAACCGCCTTTTGCTCCTATATATGTGACCCTAGCCGAACCCCCTCGTGTACATCTTCTCCTCTTGGTGTGGACGTCAAGTGGGGTGAAAGTTAGGGCTTCCTCTTCCATCAAGGCCACAAAGTCTTCTTCCTTCCTTCCTCCTTGGCGCAAGCAAAGGCAAGACTTGGTGGCTTCTTCCTTCCTTATTCCTCCTTGGTGCATCCTCTCTTGGTGGTGGCGCAAGTGATCTAGGAGGGCTCTCCCTTGGCATGAATCTTCTTCCCAAGGTTAGCACCAGGCATGGAAGAAGAGAACTCAAGCATCGGCTGTGTGTGAGACTGCAGGGGACGCACACTTGGGCACCTACATCACTTCTCCATCTATTGCTTTGAGGTACTATCTCTACTCACCGTGTCGACTCCCTTGCTTGACTCAATCTTCTGGGTTTTTGGGACTGGCCTGTTTTGCGGATTTTCTTCCATTGTGTATGTAATAAAATGTTAAAATCCCTGGGGTTTCTCAACAATGGGCGCATGTGGGCTCATTATTTACATAATTAGTGTCATAATTAAATTAGGATTTGTGCCCATGACACATAAGGAAATTAATGCATTGTATTTACATCACATTTTTACCTATACTTTATATGATATTTTGGGCTTATTTTATGATTTTATATAAATTTTTAGTATTTTAACTTCACTTGGTATGGAATCTTCACTTTTCTTGGTTTTTTATGAAAATGCAGGTAAAATGGTGTAAAATTAGTGGATTTCATGAGTTTTGAAGCCATAGCATGATTCCCAAGGAAATTACGAGGTCGCACTTCAAAATTGGGGCAAAAATAGTGTCAGACGTAATGTTCATGGCCGCAGCCGTGAGTTTCACAGCTAGCCGTGAGTTTCGAGTGCAAAGGGTGAAAACGGAAGTAAGTAAAAGTTTATAGAAACTTTCATGGGTGAGGCCATGAATCCTTCACGGGCCTTAAATATTTCTATGTATAAGAGCTTTTATTCATAGAAACTTTCACGGCCGTGATGACACCAAAATTCATAGTATATTTTGTGTCATTTCATTGGTCTTTTTGTGTCATATTTATGCTACTTTACTTATTTTTAAGCCTTATTTGTCAAATATTGTGGATCTACACCATTTCTTGTTTTGATCATTTTCAGGTTAAAAGTGCCATATTTTGATGGATTTTGGAAGATTTGAGCACACAAATGGATTTCAGATGTCGAAACGAAGCTACCTGCCAAATTTCATGCGAATCAGAGTCAGTTTGGGAAAAATACGGCACTACCGTGTGAAATTACACGGTACCATAATTTCCTGCAATTTTAACAAAAAAGTTTTGGCAAAAATATGGCACTACCGTATTTTTGGTGAAAACTTTCACGGTACCGTATTTTGGGCCCAAAAACGTGATTTTTACGAATCCGAATCTTGCGCGGACCATAACTCCAGAGCTCCAAATTGAGATCTGAAAGATGTTCCAGACTCGCCTTTAAGAGGGGACGACGCACAAAGTAGAAGCCAGAATTTTTATCCAGTATTCTGAGAGCAATCGATAGAGAGGCAGTTAGGGTTTGGCCTCACGCCGAGAGGTGTAGAGGGCACCTCCGGCTGTGATTTTTACACAGAAGCTTCATCTAGAGGAGGGGAGGACACCACAGAAGTTTCAAGGCCAAAGGATCTCAGACGTAGGAGAAATCAACAAAGGAGCATCGCCGGCACTATTCACCACGAGTTCACAAGCATATTACAACTGTAATTTCTATTACAGCCATGTTGTAATGTTGTTTCTTCTTCTTCTTTGATTCCTGAACACTTTGATACTATAGCTTATTGTATTTCTTCCTCCATGCAAGCTTAAACATATTTTGGGACATGGGGTGATATCCCCTTAACTTCTTAATGACTAGATTTTTTTTTCTTTTGTCATGATAGTTTTGTTATGGTAATTTTACTTATGTGATGATTATCTTTAATTCTACTTAGTTTTATAAACATCAGCATGTTTTAGAGTTTTACGAAATAGACTGAGAGGTTGATTGTGAAATTCGGAACCCTAGAAATTATCAAGTTTGGAACTTATCGTAAGAGATTAGGTTTGTTCTTTGAATTCTAATTTTTAGAGAGTTTTAATGCCTTGTTGATTTTATGATTCTTTGGATTGAGTTATTGTGTTTGACGAGAAGATCCTGCCTAATTTTTAGAGAGTGAGGATCAGAACGTTGGAAAACCTTAAGTAGAACCTGTGTTGAGACTCGGATGCACGAGAGTGATCCTTGAGATTCCACATGAGATGTTTGACTTAGAATTCGGATGCACGAGAGTGATCATTGAGTTCTTTACTCAATGATTTACTTATTTTCAGCATTGGATAGATCTTGCATGAGAGTGAGGATTGGTCATTTGTATGATTGTCTGCGCGAGAGTGAGATGATCCTTTTATGAAGTAAATTAAATCTTTATCATAATAAAATTTGATTGACAACCTTTATTTCCCTCTAGTAATTAGAATTAAGGTGGATGAAACCCTAGTCCTAATGTTTCTCTCTGATTATCTGATTTTGTGTGTTTTCCATCATTGCTTTGCTATTATTTGATCGCTTAGCTAGTGAGAATATAACTATTTGGTACTTAACACGTAGGTCCCTGTGGATTGGATACTTTATTTATTACCTCGAGTATCCGTACACTTGCGGACTACAACAAGTTTTTGGCCCGGTTGCCGGGGACCTTCGTTTTGTTAATATCAAAATAGTTGTTAGTATTGCTAGACTAAGTTTTATTTCTTTTAGATTTAACTTTGTTTTCTGTTTTTGCAGGTTTTGGATTTTCACAAGTTATGACAGAGCTTGTATTTCTGAAATTTGTGAATCTGCTTGTGTTTATTATTTTCTATTTTTTTTTTATATTCTAAAAAAAAGACATAATTTGATTGATTGGTGTTGGATTATCTTTCTGTTCTTGATATATTTGAAGATATGTCTTTTTATCATAACTCCTGGGCAACTGAAAAAGGTGAGGAATATATGCCACAAGGAAGGTATGAAAATAATTCATTGAGCACACTAGAAGATACATTTAACTCTTTTATGCACTCTGTCAAGAAATCTTCATCTTCTATTAGATGTGATATTTGTGGATATTTTGATCATTATTCCTCTGATTGCCCATTTTTAAATCCCAATTTATCATGGAAAGAATCTTATCAATTGTATTCTAGATGGAAAAATCATCAAACTTCTTTTTCTAATGATTGCTCGAACCATATTTCTGAACCATACTTTGAGGACACTGGAAAATCTAACTTAGAGTTGATGTTTGAAAAATTCATGAAACAAACTGAAGATTTGAATGAGACCCATAGGCTTGATGATATATGTGTTCGTACTGAAATGTTAGAAACCCAGATAGCACAGCAAGATTGTTTATTTGAGTTTGATTTGGAAACTGAAAAACTTGATTTAGAAAAATCCCCCTATGATTATGATTGTTTTGAGATTGAGCCTTATGTGAATATTAATGAATCTCATCCTGATCCTGATTGTAAAATTGATTCTTCTGATGATTTATTTGAGGAAAAGGTTGGGGAAATTGATTTTGAAAAAACTTCTTTTAATGATAATTCTGATTTTGATGAAAACTTATTTATGGTTACATTTGATGAGCATGATGAAGGTTTGAAAATTATAGGCATTGATGAACCCCACTGTGATTTTGGTGATATTTTTGAAATTAATGATAAATCTCTTGTGGTTAACATTGATTCTATTGAGAACATTGATAAATCTCATTATGATTTTTCATATGATTCTGATTTTGACTCTTCTGACGATGAATTATTTGTGGGGAGGCATGAGGAAATTGATTTTGAAGAGTCTCATCTTGGCTTTAATGATGATTTTGAAATTGCTAAATTATTTGATGATGAACATGAGGAAATTGATAAGGATTTGAATATTGTGAAAATTGATGAATCTCACCCTATTGATGTTTTGCCCATATCTATTGTTGAAAATTTTGATCTATTTGAGAAAGTGTGTTTTATTGAGGATTTTAATAAGAGACATAAAGACTATTATTATGATGATCCAATGCTTAATTATTTTGATCAAAGTCCTATTTCTATTGCAATTGAAGATTTAAATTTGAAGAAAGGACTTATGATTTTACTTTTGGATAAACATAGGAAGATAATTGAATATCCTTTGATTGGAGTTGAAAATTTTGATTTTGATTTCCGCATATTTGAGAAAGCCATGTCAATCTTGATTTATATGAAATTTTGGATATTTAGATTAGTGGCTAAGCTTTTTGGACAGCGGAAAAAGAGAAAATTATATGCAATCTACTTTGGTACTGATTCACCTGCTTCACCATGATATTGGATTTGGTCAAGCTAATGACCTAAAAATTAGCGCTTCGTGGGAGGCAACCCAAGCACTCTTATTTAGTTTGGTTACTTTTATTCTAGTTTATTTTATTTTTAGAATTAATTTTTCTAATTTTTCATTATTTTTATGCAAAAAAATGCGCAAAATACAGCACTACTGTATTTTTGAGAAAATCTTTCACGGTACCGTATTTCTGTCGATTTCTGACCCGAGAGTTTTATGCATTTTACGGCACTGCCGTGAGGAATTGCACGGCACCGTATTTGAAATCTGCAGTTTGCTTATTTGAGTAGGTGTTTTCTCACTGCGATTTTAAGAAACTAGGTTGCGAAAATTTTTGATCTCTTGCACCATCACGAAGTACTCATCTTTTTCTATCATCTGGATATTTTTACTGAATTTTAAAGTCAATGGATCATTCAAATGCACCTAGCAACTTTTCGATTCTGATTAATTTCTGCAGTAGTTTTCTTCCGACTAATCTGATTAGCACTTTTGCTGCGAGTTTTTAAGGTGCTTCGATGACTTGAAACTGTGATTTTTCACTTGGTATATGAAGTTCGTATGTCATTCTATCTTGTGGATTAATTGTTTTCATGAAAATATTTTCTGACAATTCTAGGACATATGGCAACTTTTCGAATTTGATTAACTTTTGTGCAGTTTTGCAGTTTTTAATCTGAGTAGCCTACTTTCTGTTGATGCCCTAAATTTCTGATAGATTTTGATCCTTTAATTTTTATACATCTGAAAAGAACATATCTTATTCTACAACTTGGTTTTGTCCATTTTCTATTTGGATCATTAAATCTTATTTTTGGGTAGGGCTACTTTTCATAAAAAATTCAAAAACTGCTTTGTTTGTTTTCTACATGTTATAGCTTCTTTTGCCTCCAGATCTAGAAATCTTCAAGAGAGAGCAACTGTCTTCCACCTCTAGCCACCACTGGATCTGCCCCTGACATCACTGTTTCCAACCGTCGACACTGGATTATACCATCTACAGATTCTTACTTTTTCTACTGCCTCTATTTTTATTAATTTTATTTATTCATGCAGTAGAGTTTTCATTAGTGACTAATTTTATTTATCTATGCAGCATTATTTTTGGCACCCATTGACCGACGTCTTCACTCCAGGACTGTAGTTTCTAGCAGACCACTGGAGACTACTCACTCTACTATTGGCACCACCATCACTGCTAGCAGCTTTTCAGCTAGCATCTGTTTCACCTCTACTTCTCGCCTACATTAGCACCCTTTTTGGATCATTCATGATATCTCTGATTACCCTTTTAGAGAATTATTGTTCTTATTCTTTGTTAGAGACTATTTTTAGAATTGAGCCTTATGTACTTAAAAATTGTGCAGGAAAATTTTTCAAAAGGCACATCTTTGGACATAACTACATCTACCCCGATTTTATACACCGGATGATGACTGAGCTTGCTACATAGTTTTGTGAGTATTGTTTGCACTCTCCAGGGATTATTTGATTTGATATGTTTATCTATACTTTTCTTCTCTTAAATTCTTTCACTTTGCATCCTTTGCGTCGTTCGAGCCTTATATGATTATACTAATCATGCACTTTTGGACCATGACTTTTTGAGTTTGATGATCCACATCTTTTGAACTAATTATGACATATTTTGATGTTTTCTATGATGATGAATGTGTTCATGCATGAGATTAGGACTAGACCATTCATTGATTGATGAATGAGATTTTTGGGTGAACATGTTATTTGATGAATTTGGTTTAAAAGTGAAACTACTTCCTCGAATAAAAGTAGCATATGAGTATGATTTTTGAATTGATGTTGATTGATCAATTTAGTTGATATTCATGCTATTTGCTATTTGTTGGGAAGAAAGATTCCATTATCCAAATAAAGTGAGGACTCCCCTACTTGGCACTATGCAAAATTGACAGTGGTACCGAAGGATATGGGTTGAAGTATAAAAAAAAAGAAAAAGAGAAAGCATGTGTCTATGTGGGTGCATGCCATGAGAGGAATCAATCCACATTAACTCCACTATCTTTGGTAAAAATCTTACTACTAAAAAGATATGAGTTCTATTACATTAATTATGTGGTTAGTGTACTATAACTTCGTCACCAGAAAAAATGTGGTAATCGAATTAGAGAAAGTGGGCGATACAAAAATAATAAAAAAAAAGAAAAAAGAAAAAAAATTATGAGTGGAAAAAGATCTTGGAAATCCTATTCCTGTAAACAAAAGTTGATAGTTATGAATTGAAACTGGATGAAGTCTTGAGATTGATATTCTACTTATTATGCAAGTTGCAAAATTTTATTTGATTAAGTTGTGGATCTTGAGAATTGAATTCAAAGGGTGATGTGTTTATTTGAGATTTTATGAAGCAATTGGTGAAAGTTTTTCATTGGTGATTGTATTTTAGAAATTTATTCTTCATGAGAAAGTCTATGCCTATGATCAATTTTTGAGTTTCGCTTGAGGAAAAGCAAAGTTTGAGCCTTATGTGTTTGATGACACCAAAATTCATAGTATATTTTGTGTCATTTCATTGGTCATTTTGTGTCATATTTATGCTACTTTGCTTATTTTTAAGCCTTATTTGTCAAATATTGCGGAATCTACACTATTTCTTATTTTTGATCATTTTCAGGTTAAAAGTGCTTATTTTGATAGATTTTGGAAGATTTGAGCACACCAATGGATTCTAGACGTCGAAACGAAGCTACATGCCAAATTTCATGTGAATCAGAGTCAGTTTGGGCAAAATATGGCACTACCGTGTGTAATTACATGGTACCGTAATTTCCTGCAATTTTAACCAGAAAGTTTTGGCAAAAATACGGCACTACCGTATTTTTGGTGAAAACTTTCACGGTACCGTATTTTGGGCCCAAAAATGCGATTTTTATAGGTCTGAATCTTGTGCGGACCATAACTTTTGATCTAGAGCTTCAAATTAAGATCCGAAAGATGTTCCAGACTCGTCTTTGAGAGGAGAAGATGCATGAACTGGAAGCCAGAATTTGTATCCAGTATTCTGAGAGGAATTGATAGAGAGGCAGTTAGGGTTTGGCGTCACGCCGAGAGGCGTAGAGGGCAACTCCGGCTGTGTTGTTTACACAGAAGCTTCGTCTGGAGGAGGGGAGGACACTACAAAAGTTTCAAGGCCAAAGGATCTCAGACGGAGGAGAAATCAACAAAGGACCGTCGCCGGCACTATTCATCATGAGTTCACAAGCATATTACGGCTGTAATTTCTATTACAGCCGTGTTGTAACGTTGTTTCTTCTTCTTATTTGTTTCTTGAACACTTTGATGCTATAGCTTATTGTATTTCTTCCTCCATGCAAGCTTAAACATATTTTAGGACATGGGGTGATATCCCCTTAACTTTTTAATGACTATATTTCTTTTCTTTTGTCATGATAGTTTTGTTATGGTAATTTTACTTATGTGATGATTATCATTAATTCTCCTTAGTTTTATAAACATCAGCATGTTATAGAGTTTTGCGAAATAGACTGAGAGGTTGATTGTGAAATTCGGAACCCTAGAAATTATCGAGTTTGGAACTTATCGTAAGAGATTAGGTTTGTTCTTTGAATTCTAATTTTTAGAGAGTTTTAATGCCTTATTGATTTTATGATTCTTTGGATTGATTTATTGTGTTAGACAAGAAGATCCTGCACGAGAGTGAGGATCTGAACATTGGAAAACCTTAAGTAGAACCTGTGTTGAGACTCGGATGCACGAGAGTGATCCTTGAGATTCCACATGAGATGTTTGACTTAGAATTCAGATGCACGAGAATGATCATTGAGTTCTTTGCTCAATGATTTACTTTTTTTCTGCATTGGATAGATCTTGCACGAGAGTGATCATTCAGTTCTTTGCTCAATGATTAACTTTTTACAGCATTAGATAGATCTTGCACGAGAATGAGGATTGGTCTTTTGTATGATTGTCTGTGTGAGAGCAAGATGATCCTTTTATGAAGTAAATTAAATCTTTATCATAATGAAATTTGATTGACAACCTTTATTTCCCTCTTGTCGTTTGAATTAAGGTGGATGAAATCCTAGTCCCAATGTTTCTCTCTGATTATCTGATTTTATGTGTTTTCCATCATTTCTTGGCTATTATTCGATCGCTTAGCTAGTGAGAATACAACTATTTGGTACTTAACACGTAGGTCCCTGTGGATTTGATACTTTA
The DNA here is from genome assembly GCA_027563935.2 of Costus lasius. Taxonomy (NCBI): domain Eukaryota; kingdom Viridiplantae; phylum Streptophyta; class Magnoliopsida; order Zingiberales; family Costaceae; genus Costus; species Costus lasius. Next base: position 107,826,745 of record CM050447.1, on the reverse strand, counting down.
TTTATTACTTCGAGTATCTGTTAGGGAATGCCGGGTGTAATTTAAAATTTTGCAGTCCCAGGACGCAGCGGAAGAAGCATTACACCCGAAACACATTCCTTTCCCAAGGATCCATGAGAGTGAGTATACACAAGGATGTGATAGAGATGTACCTCTTTTGCTTGTCTAGTTGTCGAAGCCATGTTGAAGGCGCCCATGTGTTCGCCCTCTACAAGTATCCACGGGTCGACTCCTTGATCGTTGCTCCCTTCCACGCTTGGTGCTAGCCTCGGGAAGAGAATAAAGCCTTCACTCCACTTGCGCCACCTTCAAGAGAAGTTACGCCAAGGAGGGAATAGGGAAGATGCCGCCAAGAACTTCCCTCTTCTTCTTTTGCTTGCGCCACCTTCAAGCAAGATGCGCCAATGGCTATGAGAGGGAGAGGGCTTGCGACAATAGAAGGAGAAGCCACCAAGCCCCAATTTCTCTTTGCGCCAAGAAGAGGAGAAGAAGAAAGGATGTCTTTCGGCCACTTGGAAGAAGGGTTGCGCCAAGCCTTTGTTGTTGTCACCCTTTGCCCTTGCTCACGCCTCTCTATGTATGTTCACGCCTCCTAGAAGTTGAACATTGGAAGGGGCGGTAAGGGGTCCTATAAATAGGACAAGAGGCGGCAAGGATAATGGCTAGGATCATCCCAAGTGGGCGGCTAGGATAAAGGAGTCTTGAGGTAAGGAAAGTCTCCAAGACTTTACCATAAACCTCATTCAACCTATCCTAATTTGCCCAATGGCCATATCAGCCTAAGACATGCCTTAGAGGCATTCTTTCCATCCAAGGAGAAGGGCTAGGCGCAACATGAAGAATTTGGCTAGGGCAAGGGTTTAGGTGCATGTAGGGTTCATAAGGAAAGTCTCCAAGACTTTACCATAAATATCTCCCTACTTCTCATATGCGCCCAAGCTCTTTCCAAAAGAGTCCTCAAGCCATATCAGCCCCAAGACTTGCCTTAGAGGCAAGTATTCCATCCAAGGAAGAAGGGCTAGGCGCCCTTTACTTCCATAATGAAGCAAAGGCACCTCCCTCACCCCATTATGCCCCTAGGCGCCAATGGGGAGAGATTTCTCCCCATTATATCCTTTTAAGCCAATTCCTATTCATGATAACTAATTATTGGGCCTCATTGGATAATGAGCTAGCCCAAACTTCATGGCATGGGTTGATTAAGCCATTGGATCTAATCCAATACAACCCTAATCCAAATGTGACCAATCTAGGTCAATATCGGGTCAACCTGCCAAAAATGAAGTTTGGCTCCAATAACTTTCTTCCAACTTATCAGGCCCATTGGCACTGATGAAATCTTCCAAATTGATCCAAGTTATCCAATAACTTGATCATAAGGCTTCTGATTAAAGCAACGTCAAGAGTCTATTGCGTGTGACCCCGTAGGATCCATATGACGATGGCAATGATGTAAACATCATAAGTAGTGAGGGGTATCTAGCAACACATCACTACTACCCATGTCATAGGACTTAAGTCATTATGGCAACAACTCCTAACAAGCAACGAGGATTCCTATTTCATTACAGATCCCTTTGCCTAAGCTGTTATCCTGCCATTGGATTAGTCTCAAGTTTATTATCCAATGCATTGGTCATGACTCAACAAGTGTGGCCACACTCTCCTGTCATGCACCAATAAGGTGGGGCGCCCCGAGGTGGATATCATGCTTCCTCAGAAGGAAGGGGCAAATCCTACTATTGGTCATTCATGTCTCTACGTGAGTTATGACATGCCCAATGACAGTCGTTTTTGTCTCCCAATTACGGTGAGACGTAAGACTATATTAAAGCATACCCATCATCAAGTCTAGACATGAATACCTCAAGTCTAAGGATCAATGCAAAACCTCTTGTATGTGAGATTGACTTGTTGACTAGACAAGTCAATCCTCACGGTGGATCACTCCAGTGCATCCAATGCACCTGTATGTCTGCGTTACTGTGCCCTACACCTAACCAGCCCATACACCAGTCTCACATGTACCAAAGCTGTCCCATATCTGCTAAGGTACCTTGTCTGGGGATAGCTTATGAGAATGGATCCAATCCAAACTCCTGGGACATTATTTATGCAACTCAATACATCAACGCAGGTAGAGAAGTCTGCATAATAATGACCATGCCTATATAAAGAGTAATAGTTCTATCAAAGTACATTCAACCAATGCCTGACCATGTCCATACATTGGTCTTTAGGGCATATACACCAACAGTATCCGTACAATTGCGGACTACAAAAGCCGCAGCTGTGAACAGTTTACAGGTCATTAGTTTTTCCGCAACTTCGAGTTTTTCACTCGATTCGACCCCAAATCGAGTCGGATTTGAACCAAACTCTCTAGAATTCTTCCTTGAAGGGTTCCAAACTGAATAAAGTATAAAAGGAAGGATTTTTGGATGGTAAAAGAGACTTCTATGGGTGAACACAATCAAAGGAGGCGACTAGGGCGAAACTCAGTTCCAGGGCAAAATTTCGGCGAGAATTCACGCAAAAGAGAGAGTTGATCACTTCATCTTCATCTCCAAATCGAGGGACATCTTTTCTATTTACTTTATTAGTGAATGCTTGTACTTTTCATAGGATTTGATGCAAGTTTCATATATAAACATGCTGTTAACTTCGAACATGAGCGAGTAAACTTTATTTCGGGATTAGGGATGTAGCCCACTGACGTTTATGGATTAAAAATTATATTTTTTACTCTTTGTTATGATCATTATAGCATTGATTTGCTTAGAGTTGTGTTTACTCCGTAATTTACTCTGGCCAAGTATAGTTGCGTCTTAGACGTTGAGAGAAGAACCGGGAGGTGAGTCGCACCGTCGGATCTATTCTATTCAAACCTGCGAATTCAATCACGAGAATAGTTTGGATTCGTTTGAAGGATTTCATGGTTTTTCATATAACTTAATGGGCTTAGTTGTATTAATTGCTACGGGAGTAGGGAATTACTATAGCTAAGTACCGGATTATGCTTCGGGAAAAGGTAATTTGTACCTTAGGAAAAACCCCTTTCAATGCTTTAATTTTCTGTTCAAAGAGTTATTTTTATCAAATTTATAATTGTCAGTGTGGTGAAACCTCAAGTCCCGACCTTTTAAAACAAGATTTTACCTAAAAACATTACCTCTGCTACATTTTGTACTTTGGAGTTCACATAAAATCACAAATTGAGTCGCTTAGATATAGACAAGTCGTGTAATCGGTACTTGATCGCCAGATCCTCGTTGGGAACAATATCTTATTTTATTACTTCGATAAATCCGTGCACTTGTGGACGCATCAGCAATCTATCATGATGCTTTGACTAGGTCTTGGCACATGTGGGCTGATTTTCGCTTTCTTCACATGACTGGGATAGACCCATATGTGGAAGAAATACTTTCTCCTATCATGGTGGGATAGACCCATCATGAGAGGCTTGTTGAGATTATGCGGGGCATGAATTGGGTGATTGCCCTAATCTTAGCAAGTTAAGGATTACAAGAAGGCAATGGGTATGCCACTTGTAGACTCATGAGAGAAATAAAGAACCAAAGGATTTGTGATAAGAGGTTGAAGAAAAGGGACATGTTTTGATGAAAAATTAAAATTCAGATTTTATGTTTTCAATGAGCATATAGAAAAGCATACGATATGTATCTTGCTTGTGCATGGTGTTGTAGTCATAGTCAAGCCTCTTGTATGCCTGTGATGTATTTGTGTAAGGCCTGCGTGCCGCTCTTTTTTTTGTTTGATAAATTGAGGATTAAGAGGCACATCCTTCATAATGTTTTGGCATTGGAGCAACTCTTGGTGGCGCAACTTCGACGGTGGCGCAAAGTGCAAGGCATTGGACGAACCTTTCAAGGGGCACTTCTAGGGTTTCCTAAGGGTGCTTCTAGGGTTTGAGAGCTATACCTTAACTTGGAGGACCTTGGAGCTGCGCATAGACAAGGATCTTAGTGGCGGCTAGGTTAGGTCATGTTTGGGACTTGTCACCTAGGTCAAGCATTGAACATCTTTGGCATGTGTTGATTAGGCTATGACCACAACTTGTTTACTACTTTCCTTGTCTGCTAAAGTATGCCTGGATGTATTTTATTTTATTGTTATCACTATAGGATTGCATGCCTGTAATGTTAGACCAAAGATAAAACTAAGAGGATGAGACCTCAAAAACCCTCAAACAAAATATCAAGTCTAAAATAAGCCTTCTAACTCATAGCCCTCATCAAGCTATAGATCAGTGGTGTTGTTCACTGTTTCCCACCCTTGTGGGACACGCCCACTTATTTTTAGAAGGTGTGTGGTGACAATGGTTTCCCCATTCCAGTTTTAACCTAGATGTGCCTTTGCAAGGAAACTCGTTGGGCCTGGGCATAACGGTTAGGATAGACTTGACTAGTTTTTTCATATGTGGTGGCTACATTATGGAACTCTGGAGGCATCATTGAGAGGTTGGGGTTTCATGCTGTATCCAGCCCTTGTTGCATACCCCCGTTGAGATGTCACTTGAGCAATACCAATGAGTCGAAACGCCGACGAACACGATTCTAACTGGAAAATACTAACCTTGCTTATAGAGCCAATCTTTCACTACATGCACACACAAATGGTTCCCTTCACAACACTGCAAATGGTAGGGCATTCGCGCGCCTTGGATGAGGCTGTAGATGACACGTTCCTGGCTGGGCACCAAGGGAGGTGAGGGCAGGAAGAACCGTAGGACTCTTAGGGAATAATAAGTGAACGAGAGGAGGTGCCCGGGGTGATTCGGTGTTGCTCCGGCCCTTTTGATTGAATGAAAATTGTAGTATAGTAGAAGAAGGAATGGGAGGACTCACAGTCGAGTCTCCCAGAGTTTGCTAGACCTAGACCTTCACGTGTGAGAAAGTTTCTACTACAACAAAGCTGAGGAAGAACTAGCCCTCAGCCCTCTTTTATAGATCAAGAGGGAGGGGAAAACACATGCAAAACACCTAAGGGTTGTTGGATAAGCCAACAACCTCTAACTTCCTAAAAGATAGTCAAGATACCATTTAACAAACTAAAAGTAGATGCTACCAACTGCAGTAGGGCATCTTGAGGGAGAAGCTGGCGCATGGGCCAGGCTTCGTGGGCCGTTGTCCGGGCCGAGTTTGACATGCTAGACTATCTCAGAGCAAGCTGCCATGAAACAACAAAACTTCCTGATCGTGGGCTGATTCTGTATATTGTTGGCCATTTCTTGGGCTAAGTTGAGGACTTGGTTGTGGTAACGGTCCATCGTGGACTCTTGCGGTGGTCCATGGGGAAGATTTGCCATGGGAATAGGGTGGAGGGACTCCGTTGACCTGGTAGATGGACTGAGGATCCCCGCATATTGGTCAGGATGGTGTGAGGAACATTGCGAGTGACGAACAGTGGGCAAAATGGCGCTCTTTTGCACTTCTGGGCATTTCCACGGTAGGGGTGTGGAATTTTCCATGGCTATAATTTTGGCTGGAATCCGGGTAGAAGTTTCTAGGCATTTCCACGGCAGGGGTGTGGAATTTTGCACGACCATAATTTCGGCTGGAATCTGGCCAGAAGTTTCTGGACATTTCCATGGCATGGCTATGGAAATTTCCATGGCTATAATTTTGGCTGGAATCTGGGTATAAGTTTTTGGGCATTTCCACAGCAGGGGTGTGAAAATTTCCATGGCTGTAATTTCGGCTAGAATCTGGGCAGAAGCTTTTACGGCAGGGGTGTGGAAGTTTTCACGGCTGTAATTTTGGTTGTTGTTCTCCATTTGAGCTAAATTTTTAGAGCATCCTCATCAGGCTTTGGGGAGTCTTCCCAGGTGTCTTCTAGGGGTGTTTTGTCACACCCATATATGTCGTTGACTCCGTCAATTCCCCCAGGGTTGGGAGAATTCTCCTTCGGAGAAGAAGGGACTGTGATGACACCGTAATATGTAGTATATTTTGCATCATTTTAGATACCTTTTCATGCTAAATCGAGGATCTTTTTACTTATTTTTATGCTGAATCCATCAAATATTGCAAAGTCTACTTCTATTTTGCTTTTTCATGTTTTTCAGGCAAAAGGCACTATTTTAGGCGTTTTCAAGCAAAATCAAATATATGGAAGAGTTCTCATCATCAAGAAGAAGTCACCCAAGAAATTTCATGCAAATCAAGGCAAGGAACCCAAAATACGGCAGTGCCGTAAGGGATTTTAAGGTACCGTATTTTTTACGGCTACCGTATTATCGAGATCACGGTCGTATTTTGGTGATTTTTCAAACAGAAGGTTTTCACAAAAATATGGCACCACCGTAAGGATTTACATTGCCGTATTTGCGGCACTTTCTGAACAGAGACTTTTGCCAAAATTATGGCACTGCCGTAACCCAGTTTACGGGCCGTATTTTGATGCATCTTCAGAATAGAAAGTTGCCCTAAAATTACGACACTGCCGTAAAGAATTACACAGGCCGTATTTGCCCGACGAATCTGACCAGAGAGTTCAGCCGCTTTTACGGCACTGCCGTAAACAAAATTACGGTGCCGTATTTTCCAGCAATTTCAGAACAGAACGATCGATGGATTTTACGGCAGTGCCGTAAGATATTACACTACCGTATTCCGGTGTTTGAATGCGATTCCCAGGTCAATCTTCACGCCCGATGTTTGCGGAGATTCTTGCGCGCGATCTAGGACTCTATATTCAAAGCCGTAAGAAGCAAAAGGAGAGCTTGGGAGGAGAGGATTAGCGAGACACCAAAAGCCCCAAACTTGGTTAACTGTCGAGGGAGAATTCGGAGTACAGGCCACCGCCTTGGGTTTCGCCACCGTGCTCGATCCAGACGATCTCCAGCCGTGATTCTTCTACTGAAGCATCGCCTGGTGAAGGAGACGACGTGCCAGAAGTTTCAGATCGAAAGGAGACAAATTGGAGGAGAAATTAGAGGAAGAAGGATCGCCACCACTGTTCACGCCTTCTTTTGCAAAATACGGCTGTGAAATACTTCACAGCCATGCCGTATTTTCTAAAAACTCTTCCTTTTATTGATTTTCAATTTTATAAAATTATGGAATATTGTATTTCCTTCACCATACTAGCTTAAATTACTCTTGGGACATGGGGGAGTAATTCACTTAATTTCCAATGACTAGATAACTGATTTTTATATATTTTGTTGCTTTTAATCTTAACATGATGATTTTGCTCATGTGATAATTGTGCTTAGACTCTCTTTAAATTCATGTTAGTAATTATGTTCTTAGAATTTTCGCTTGAGACCGAAAGGTAATTGCTTGAGAATTTGGAACCCTAGAATTGCATGTTAGGAACCCTTCCTTAGGTTTGATCCAACTTGATCTGTTCTAGTAAAATTACTGCCATGATTATAACATGATTCTATAGATCTAGTCTATTTGTCAAACGTGGAGATCTTGCACGAAAGTGAGGATCGGAACGTTGGAGATCTATGAGTAAAACTAGTGTCGAGGCTTGGATGCACGAAAGTGATCCTTGAGTTTCCGCTAGAGATTGTCAACCTAGAATTCGGATTCACGAAAGTGATCCTTGAGTTCATAGATTGATAATTTGCTTATCTTCAGCGTTGGGACAAATCTTGCGTGAAAGCGAAGATAAATCCCTGCGTGATTGTTTGCACGAGAGTGAAACAATCTTTTATTAGGTAAATCGTATCTTCATCATGATAAAATTAAACCGACGAAATCCTTATTCATATCTAGTCATGAGAGTTAAGTGAACGAAACCCTAGTCCTAGCTTTCTCTCTGATAGTTTTCTTTTGTGTGTTTGCGATATTTGCTTAACTTTCATTTGATTGCCTAGATAGCGAAAAATCAATTATTTAGTACTTGACAATGTAGGTCCCTGTGGATTCGATACTTTCTTTATTACTTCGTGTACCCATGCACTTGCGGGATCATAACAAGTTTTTGGCGCCATTACCAAGGATTAGTCCAAGGTACATGCATTGTAGTGTTACCTTACGGTGCAATAAGTTTTTGGCGCCGTTGCCGGGGATTAGTCCAAGGTACATGCGTGTCATACTTATAGTGTTACCTTATGGTACAACAAGTTTTTGGCGCCGTTGCCGGGGATTAGTCCAAGGTACACGTGTGTCATACTTGTAGTGTTACCTTACGGTACAACAAGTTTTTGGCGCCATTGCTGGGGACCTTAGTTTTGTCGATATTAGAGACGTTGAGATTATTGCTAGATTAGGTTTTTATTTACTATTTTTTTTATTTACTGCTTATTTGCTGTTTCTTGAAATCACTTGATCTATCTACTTTGCATGCACAGGAGCCTTAGGTCAGGACCACTTATACCATTGGATCCAGAAATCAATAAGACATTAAGAGCGCGCAGAAAGTTGAGATTAGAAGAGACATCACAAGAAGAATTGCAAGAGACATTCCAACCAGAGTTAGAAGAAGAAATATTAGAGATGGGAGACAATCAGAACAATCAGAGAACACTTAGGGACTATGCAGCCCCTAATCATCATGAAATTCGTTCTAGTATTGCTAGGCTAGCAATTGAGGCCAACAATTTCGAGATTAAGCCTGGACTCATTGCAATGTTTCAACAAGAGCAATTTGGAGGATCTCCACTGGAGGATCCCAACCAACACTTGGCCTTATTTCTTGACCTATGCGATATTGTTAAGATGAATGGTGTTTCTAATGACGCATTTAGACTAAGACTTTTCCCTTTTTCTCTCAGGTGTTGGGGTATGCCCTTAAGGCTAATGTTTGAGGCCTGTGGGAATGTATCTGTATCATGTAATAAACTGTTATGTTTATAAAGGCATGGTTATTATTCGGTTGTTTACATTGTCTGCTGCAATATATGTTCTTCTGAATAATGTCTCAAAGCTGTTCAGCTGGGCTGACATGCTATTATGTCCTTAGTCGATGTATCTTGGTGAACATGAGACAGCCTTGATATGGTTAAGACTAATATGTGTTCTAATCTTATAGGATGCTTCGAGCATGGAATAAGATGTAGACTCATGGGTACATTGGATGTACTGGACAGACCCTACTAGGATGTTCAATTGTTTGTCACAATGTGAATGTTCCTTGATTAAGACAAGTGGCACATTTCCTCTGACTTGAGATCACTTGTGTTTTCTAAATGATGATTGTCATTGTTTTGAGATGGTTCAATATCATTTGAAACATAATGATTATAGACTATCTTGGATGGTGAGCTTGAGTCAGGTTAGAGCACTAGTGATAGACATAGGATTGCCGTCTCCTTGTTGAAGGAGTGTGATGTTCTAAAGGGGCCCCCTGGATGAGATGATTGAGAAAGTGTATGGCCATACCCAGGTGACAGTGTTCATCTGTTCTAATCATGCTCATCATATTGGAGTTACGAGCTTGACAGGCTTGTCCAATAAGAACATCCAGTGGTAAAGGAAATATGCATGCCTTGTGAATTGATTCACACTTGTGCTGTTTTTGGGTGTAGTCTTGGAAGACTCTTTCCTTGATATCGGGAGACAGTGATGTGTTGCTAGATACCCCTCACTGATCGTGATAATGTGAATTATCGTTACCGACGTTTTAAGGAAACCCTCAGGGTCGCACAATTGATGATATGGCTTACTTAAGTCAGATCGTGTGGACTGAATTATTCAGGTTCAGTTTAAAGGGATTTAATCTCTGATTGTAAGTGAGATCTAGTCTGATCATGTTTGATTGATTAGGGCTTGAGATCGGTAAGCTTCGATCGAGAGAATGGATGCTAGATCGTTCAGATCAGGAGCATCAAAGAGATCAACGGTTAGATCTGGAACCTTAGGGTTTTAATGTGATCTAGGCCATGTCGATTGGTTTATTTGGTTATTGAACCAAAATTAAATTGAACCAAAATGGTTCAAGACTAGGCGACAAGTTCGCTTAGCGTGAACATGTTGGGCGGTGAGTGGTGCTATTTTTAGCAACCATGACTCTCACGTTCGAATAGAGAGGGTTCTCTATTCTCGCCTCTTGAACGCATATTCCTCTCGTTTTTTTTGGGTGACGGCGCCTTGGAGCTTGAGGAGAATTCGGCAAAGAGAAAAGATCTCCTTCCCTTTCCATTTCGATCAAAGACTTCTTTGGATCTTGCTAGCACAAGAATCGCAAAGAGGAGTAGGCGACATCAACTGTGTGCGTCACCTCTGGAGAAGATCTGCTTTGATCTTTGCTTCCTAGACGCCATCTTGAAATGGCTATGGTATGAGTTTTATCTCTTCTATTCAATCGAATTTTTATGGTTGATCATATCACATGAAGCCGATCCATGAAACCCTAATCCGCTGCCTAAATTGTTTATAATGCGCCATGCTGGGTTTCGCCCCCCTCTAGAAAGGGGTTCTTTCAATTGGTATCAGAGCGTTGTTTCATGCTTGTTTATGATTGCCATGATATGTCATATGATCCATGTATGCGCAAGTTGATAGATCTATAGGTTACATGCGATGTCTTATGCTGATAGTTGTAAGATGGCGAAAGTTATTTTCTCTTTTGCGCATGTTGTTGTTTGCGCATGTTCTTGTAAGTTTTCTTAAAACCTTGATCACATGCGCGATTCACCTAGATCTAATGCGCCTACATTAAACCCTTAGATGGGTTATTAGGGTTGAAGTCATCCCCTAGGTCGGATCCAAACAGTCTGATCAGACCATCTGACAGCCTAGATGGGTTGACCAGATAGCACCTTGGCGCATGCTAAAGGTGGCTATAGGTCGACTGCATCAAAGGCGTGTAGCGATGTCTGATTGAGACAACTTGTGAACACACCTGAGTTAGGCCCGGGGTCACGCCCGTTTGCCAGACCTCAGTGTGGTTGTTCAGCCTTGACGCATGCATGGTTGACCTTATGGTCGACTCAAGTCAGTTAGGACTTGGTGCATGCAAGGGCAGTGGATCTGACTAGGTTGGATGAGTGGATCCCTAGTAATGGACCATTGTAAGGTTGTAGAGCAAATAAGGAAAAATTAAAATTGATCCCAAGGGGTTTTCGAAAATTTTAATTTTTATGGATCACATGGTTCTTGATGGATGCATATGTTTGTTTATTTAGTCTTATGTGGGCTGCCCATATTAATTGTGTGCTGTGCTGGGGCCTGCGTGCCTGTATTAAAAAGGTGTAAATTAATTATTGTGATCTGCGTATCACTGTGTTTTAATTTATAAATGTAAGTGACCTGCGTGTCACTCTTGTCTAGATAGTTAAATTTGTAATTTAATTAGACAAGAGCACAGAGCACACTTGGCAAAGGCGCTTGCAGCAGAGGCTTGACCAGGTGGGAGGTCCAGGGTTCGACTCTGGGACCAGGCGCATATTCCCTGGTAGGCGCACCAGAGCTGCAGATGGCGCTTAGGCCCTGGTTTGGGCCAGATGGGCAGCTAAAGACCCATGAAGAGCAAATGAAGACTTAAGTTAGGTTAAGGTCTTCTAGGGCTATGGGCTTTTACCACATAAGTTTCATGCTTTCTTTTATTGCTTAATATTAGAATTGCATGATTAAATTATCTTCTGCTATCACCATAGGAATTGCATGATAGGCAAGAAGATAATAGACCGTTAAAATCCAACGCTGAAATATCAAGCTCGCAAGCCTTCTGACGCGAAACCTCACTGTTCTGATTATCGTTGGAGCCGTGTTGTACCCACTCAGTGGGCACGTCCATCTATCTTCAGACGGTGCGGGATTACACCTGCGTGTTACAGAGTAGGGATTTATCCCTTCTCGTTGCTCAGCATAGCACGTGGTGGTCCAGGGAGTAGGTCGGGTAAGCTTGACCGTGTAGGCTACATATGTGGCGCATATGGTAGCACATGGAGGCAGCCATCTGTGGGGTCAGAGACTGTGTTGTACCAACTCAGTTGGCACAGTCTGCTGGATTGCCCAGATGAAGGGGAATCGCATGGGTTGGCGATCGGCAGGGAATGCCTACCGGAGATTAGTGCTTGTACTCTCTGTGCATCTTATCTCGCCTGAGCGGGACGCGGAGACCAAGTATGAAATCTGGATCCCATCTCACTAAAAGAGTTTTACTCTTTCGGGCTGTTTTGCTGGATTTTTCACGCCTGATAAAATAGTGAGAAAAAGAATCTTTCTTAAGTCCTGATCGATTCTTATACATTGATACTGACCTTGCTGTTCTTGCATTGTTGTAGATACCTGCAGCAACGAACACCATGAACTTCAATGTGCGATCCCTACTGGAAAGGGAGAAGTTTGCTGGGCCGAACTTCTCTGACTGGTTTGGACACCTTAAGATCGTTCTTAAGGCAGAGAGGAAACTGTATGTCCTCGAGACGGCGATACCGCCGCAGCCCGCTCCGAACGCCGCAAGGGCGGTTCGGGAAGCCTATGAAAAGCACGTCAATGATAGCATTGATGTCGCTTGCCTGATGCTAGCGTCTATGACGCCACCGCTGCAGCGTCAGCATGAGGATATGTCAGCTATACAGATTATAGCAAACCTCAAGATGCTGTATGCTGCACAGGCGAGGACTGAACGCTATAATTTGACTAAGCTCTTCTTTCAGAGCAAACTGGCTGAAGGGAGCCCAGTGGGAGCTCACGTGCTCAAGATGATTGGGCACAAGGAGGCTCTAGAGAAACTGGGGCATACCATTAACCAGGAGCTTGCTGTGGACATTATTCTGCAGTCTCTCCCGCCATCATTCGACGCGTTCATTATTAATTTTAATATGAACAAAATCGATTGTACTCCGGCAGAGCTGCTGAATATGCTCTTGACCACTGAGGAGACTCTGAAGGGTAAGCCTTCGACCTCTGTCTTGATGGTTCCTTCAAGGAACAAGAAGAAGGGGAAGAAGGGCAAGGCCCCGGTCAAGAATTACAGCAAGGCTCTGAAGCAGAAGGTGAAGCGGTCCAAGGAATACAGGTGTTTCCACTGTGGCCAGCTGGGTCACTGGAAAAAGGACTGTAAAGCGCTCCAAGGAGATAAGAGGGGAAGCTTTGCTTCTGGCTCAGGTATATTCGTGACTGAGGTCATGTTTTCTTCTTCTATATCATGGGTGTTGGACACTGCATGTGGAGTTCACATTTGTTCAAATGTACAGGAACTCAAGAGAAGAAGGCAGGTGGGACAGCATGAGGTGGACCTACGAGTTGGAAACGGGGCACGGGTTGCTGCTGTTGCTGTAGGAGACTATTTCATTTCTTTACCATCTGGACTTGTATTGGAACTAGACAATTGTTACTTTGTTCCCAGTATAACTAAAAATATTATCTCCATTCCTGCTCTTGTCAGGAAGGGATTTTCCTTTGAATGCAATATTTCAAAGTGTATTTTGTCTTTTGATAATATTGTTTATGCAACTGGTTCAATTAACAATGGGTTATACATGTTGGACATGGAATGTTCGATACAGCAAATTGATATTAAGAAAGCCAAGTATGCTGATGACAGCACCTTGCTATGGCATAGTCGTTTAGGCCATATTAACGAGAAACGCATTAAGCGGTTGCATGATCATGGACTGCTGGGATCATTCTCCTATAAGGAGATTGATACATGCAAAGCTTGTTTGATGGGTAAAATGACGAAGTCACCTTTTCCTCACAAAGGTCAAAGGGCTTCAGGTTTACTTGACCTTATACACAGTGATGTGTGTGGGCCATTTGGTAAACATGCCAGAGGTGGCTATCAGTACTTCATTACCTTTACTGATGATTTCAGTAGATACGGGTATGTCTATCTGATGAGACATAAGAGTGAATCTTTTGACAAGTTCAAAGAGTTCAAGAATGAAGTACAGAATCAGCTAGGCCGAAATATCAAGGCACTTCGCTCAGATCGAGGTGGTGAATACCTAAGTCATACGTTTACTGACTATCTGAAGGAGTGTGGGATCATCTCACAGCTCACTCCGCCAGGAACACCGCAATGGAATGGTGTGTCCGAGAGGAGAAATAGAACGCTACTTGATATGGTTCGTTCTATGATGAGTCAGGCTACTCTTCCATACTCCTTTTGGGGTTTTGCGCTGGAAACAGCTGCAAAGGTACTAAACCGAGTGCCATCCAAGGCAGTTTCAAAGACGCCATATGAGTTATGGTATGGGAAACAGCCGAGCTTGACATTTATCAGGATCTGGGGCTGCGAGGCTTATGTCAAAAAGCTCGCCTCTGGGAAACTAGAGAGCAGATCTGACAAATGTATCTTTGTCGGTTACCCTAAGGAAACTAAGGGTTATTATTTCTACGATCCCAAGGAGAACAAGGTTTTTGTTGCTCGGACGGCCATATTTCTTGAGAAGGAGTTTCTTCTGCAAGAGGCCAGTGGGAGAGAAATAAAGCTGGATGAGAATCCAGAAGAAGGACAAAGTGACCAAGCACAGTTGGATGAGCCTGAGCCGGTAGAACAGGTTATTGAACAACCTGAGGCTCAGATATCACGGGAACCGCGAAGATCGGGTAGGATCCGTCGACAGCCTGAGCGCTATGACGGAGTCTACATCATTGATAATGATGAACCCCTCACTTATGCGGATGCGGTCAGTGGACCGGAGTCAGCGAGATGGCTTGAGGCTATGCGCGCCGAGATGGACTCCATGTCAGATAACCAAGTCTGGAATTTGGTTGATCCGCCTTCGGGAGTTATCCCTATAGGCTGTAAATGGATCTTCAAGAAGAAGATTGACATGGATGGTAACGTGGTTACCTATAAAGGCAGGCTAGTTGCGAAAGGTTTCAAACAAATCTACGGGATAGATTATGATGAAACTTTCTCACCTGTAGCCATGTTTAAGTCTATTCGGATTCTTTTCGCGATAGCTGCATATTATGATTATGAGATTTGGCAGATGGATGTGAAAACAGCTTTCCTTAATGGAAATCTGGATGAGGATGTGTACATGACACAACCAGAGGGTTTCACTAATCCATCAGATCGTCATAAGATATGCAAGTTAAAGAAGTCCATTTATGGACTTAAACAAGCATCGAGAAGCTGGAATATTCGTTTTGATGAATCAGTCACTGAATTTGGTTTCATCAAGAACGAGGATGGCCCGTGTGTATATAAGAGGTTTAGTGGGAGCGTGATTACTTTCCTAGTCCTCTACGTCGATGACATCTTGATCATTGGAAATGACATTCCTGAAATGCATGCTGTTAAAGCATGGCTAAGGAAGTGTTTCCAGATGAAAGATTTAGGAGAAGCAGCCTATGTGTTAGGTGTGAAGATCTACAGGGATAGATCTAAGAGGCTTCTCGGGCTGTGCCAGAGTACTTACATCGATAAGGTCCTGGAGAGATTTCATTTAGAGAATTCTAAACGTGGATATCTTCCAGTCAGACATGGTCTGAATCTTTCGAAGAGTCAGTGTCCACAAACACAGACTGAGAAAGATGAAATGGACAATACGCCTTATGCTTCGGCTATTGGTTCCATTATGTATGCGATGTTGTGTACTCGCCCAGACGTCGCTTACGGGTTAAGCGTAACCAGTCGTTACCAGAGTAATCCAGGTATGGCGCACTGGATTACAGTCAAGAACATCTTAAAATATCTGCGGAGGACCAAAGATATGTTCTTGATATATGGTGGTCAGGAAGAACTCAGTATTGAAGGATATACTGACGCTTCGTTCCAGTCTGACCAGGATGATTTCCGATCGCAATCAGGCTATGTTTTTAGCTTGAATGGAGGAGCAGTGGTGTGGAAAAGTTTCAAACAGTCAACTGTTGCTGATTCCACAACAGAAGCCGAGTATGTTGCAGCCTCGGAAGCATCCAAGGAGGCAGTGTGGATTCGTAAGTTCGTGAGAGAACTTGGTGTTGTTCCTTCGAGTGCAGATCCTTTGGTTATCTTTTGTGATAACACTGGAGCAATCGCACAAGCAAAGGAACCACGGTCGCACCAGAAGTCCAAGCACATACAGAGACGGTTTCATTTGATCAGGGAGATCATAGATCGTGGCGAGATCAAAGTATGCAAGGTTCATACAGATGACAATCTGGCAGACCCGCTTACCAAGCCTCTGGCGCAGCAGAAGCATGAGAAGCACTGTAATAATATGGGTTTGAGATTTCTCAACCATTAGATTAAGTGCAAGTGGGAGATTGTTGGGGTATGCCCTTAAGGCTAATGTTTGAGGCCTGTGGGAATGTATCTGTATCATGTAATAAACTGTTATGTTTATAAAGGCATGGTTATTATTCGGTTGTTTACATTGTCTGCTGCAATATATGTTCTTCTGAATAATGTCTCAAAGCTGTTCAGCTGGGCTGACATGCTATTATGTCCTTAGTCGATGTATCTTGGTGAACATGAGACAGCCTTGATATGGTTAAGACTAATATGTGTTCTAATCTTATAGGATGCTTCGAGCATGGAATAAGATGTAGACTCATGGGTACATTGGATGTACTGGACAGACCCTACTAGGATGTTCAATTGTTTGTCACAATGTGAATGTTCCTTGATTAAGACAAGTGGCACATTTCCTCTGACTTGAGATCACTTGTGTTTTCTAAATGATGATTGTCATTGTTTTGAGATGGTTCAATATCATTTGAAACATAATGATTATAGACTATCTTGGATGGTGAGCTTGAGTCAGGTTAGAGCACTAGTGATAGACATAGGATTGCCGTCTCCTTGTTGAAGGAGTGTGATGTTCTAAAGGGGCCCCCTGGATGAGATGATTGAGAAAGTGTATGGCCATACCCAGGTGACAGTGTTCATCTGTTCTAATCATGCTCATCATATTGGAGTTACGAGCTTGACAGGCTTGTCCAATAAGAACATCCAGTGGTAAAGGAAATATGCATGCCTTGTGAATTGATTCACACTTGTGCTGTTTTTGGGTGTAGTCTTGGAAGACTCTTTCCTTGATATCGGGAGACAGTGATGTGTTGCTAGATACCCCTCACTGATCGTGATAATGTGAATTATCGTTACCGACGTTTTAAGGAAACCCTCAGGGTCGCACAATTGATGATATGGCTTACTTAAGTCAGATCGTGTGGACTGAATTGTTCAGGTTCAGTTTAAAGGGATTTAATCTCTGATTGTAAGTGAGATCTAGTCTGATCATGTTTGATTGATTAGGGCTTGAGATCGGTAAGCTTCGATCGAGAGAATGGATGCTAGATCGGTCAGATCAGGAGCATCAAAGAGATCAACGGTTAGATCTGGAACCTTAGGGTTTTAATGTGATCTAGGCCATGTCGATTGGTTTATTTGGTTATTGAACCAAAATTAAATTGAACCAAAATGGTTCAAGACTAGGCGACAAGTTCACTTAGCGTGAACATGTTGGGCGGTGAGTGGTGCTATTTTTAGCAACCATGACTCTCACGTTCGAATAGAGAGGGTTCTCTATTCTCGCCTCTTGAACGCATATTCCTCTCGTTTTTTTTGGGTGACGGCGCCTTGGAGCTTGAGGAGAATTCGGCAAAGAGAAAAGATCTCCTTCCCTTTCCATTTCGATCAAAGACTTCTTTGGATCTTGCTAGCACAAGAATCGCAAAGAGGAGTAGGCGACATCAACTGTGTGCGTCACCTCTGGAGAAGATCTGCTTTGATCTTTGCTTCCTAGACGCCATCTTGAAATGGCTATGGTATGAGTTTTATCTCTTCTATGCAATCGAATTTTTATGGTTGATCATATCACATGAAGCCGATCCATGAAACCCTAATCCGCTGCCTAAATTGTTTATAATGCGCCATGCTGGGTTTCGCCCCCCTCTAGAAAGGGGTTCTTTCATCAGGGACCGGGCAAAGACATGGCTTAATTCACACCCAGCCGGTACCTTCACCACTTGGAACCAACTGTCAAATTCCTTCTTGAACAAATACTTTCCCCCAAGGAAGACACTTGAATTGAGGAACCAAATTACAAAGTTTCAACAAAGAAGTGGGGAGTCGCTCAGTGAGGCCTGGGAAAGATTCAATGAACTGCAGCGGAAGTGTCCTCACCATGGAATAGAACTTCAAACTTTAATACAAACTTTTTATATTACATTATCTGATCAGACTAAAATGATTGTGGATGCCGCTACAGAAGGAGCTCTTATGAGCAAAACACCAGATGAAGCCTTCAGACTGCTAGAGGAGTTGGCAAAAAACCCTAATCAATGGACTACTGAGTGAGGAGTAATTTTACAAGCCTTCTCAAGGTAAGGGTGAAAGTGATGAAATACGCTCCTTAGCAGAGAAGGTAAATTTTTTGTGTAGTAAGTTAAATTCTATGCAAACTGCTTCTGTTTCTGTTATTACTTGTAAAAATTGTGGTAATGATGGTCATACTGCTAAATATTGTGGAATTGTTGATCAGGGTAATGAGCATGTGAATGCCATAAGGAATTATAATCAAGGTAGACCTAATGATCCTTATTCTAACACATATAACCCTGGATGGAGAAATCACCCCAACCTTTCATGGAAAAACAATAACAATGTAGAGGGGAACACTGAAAACAAAGGATATCAAAGACCAAATCAGAACTTTAATCAAAATCAAAACCAAAATCAGAATCCATGTTTGAAAAACTTATGGCCAGTCAAAATCAGCAAAATAGAAAAATTGATGATTTTATGTCTGATACAAGGGAATACATGGCAAGGCAAGAAAAACAAAATGAGGAATTTAAAGAAAATTTTCATCAAATCAACTCTAGACTGGATAGAGTAGAAGCCCACAACAAAATTCTTGAAAATCAAATTGCACAACATGCTAGTGTACCTTACAGACCCCTTGGGAAATTGCCTGCAAAACCTGAGATAAACCCTAGGGAGCACTGTAATGCCATCATGACTAGAAGTGGGAAACAACTAGGAGAACCTAGAGGGAGTTTTGAAAACACTGAAGAAAGGCTTAATGATAATAAAAGGGAATTTGAGATAGGAGAATCGTCTTCACATGAGAAACTCCAAACTTGTTTATCACCTCAAAAGGGTGATGAACCAAAAGGGGAGGAATCATGTGAGAAAGACAATCCTAAACCTAATTTGCCTAATCCTTACTAGCCACCTATACCTTTCCCTCAAAGGTTAGTTGAACATAAACTAGACAAAAAGTTTGGCAAATTTCTTGAAATCCTGAAAAGGCTTTATATTAACATTCCTTTTATTGAAGCTATTACTGAAATGCCATCTTATGCCAAATTTTTAAAGGAAATTTTGTTAAATAAAAGAAAATTAGATGATTATGGCACATGCACTGTTACTTTAACTGAAGATTGTAGTGCTATCATACAGAACAAACTGCCACCTAAACTGAAAGATCCAGGTAGTTTTTCTGTACCTTGTTCGATTGGCACCCTATCTTTTGACCGAGCCTTATGTGACCTCGGTGCAAGTGTGAGTCTAATGCCCCTTTCTACTTACCGGAAACTAAATCTTGGAGAGCTAAAGCATACATCCATATCCTTACAGCTCGCGGATTCATCAGTGAAGTATCCTGTAGGTATATTAGAGAATGTTCCTGTACAAATTGGTAAGTTCTTCATTCCTGCAGACTTTGTAGTGTTAGACATGGAGGTAAATTCTAGAAATCCCATAATTCTTGGAAGACCACTTTTGGCCACTGCTAAGGCTAACATTGATGTGAAAGAAGGAAAGATTACCTTTGACATATGTGATAACAAGATTGAATTTAATCATAATGACTCATTAAACAAACTTTCATACTCGGGATCTTGTTGTAGTGTTGAGATATTTAATGATGAAATTTATGATGTTTCAAGTCTGTTTGATGAAACCCCAAATAATGAATCTGACAATATTTCTGAGGGTATTGATGAGAAATTGCAGAAGAAAAAGGTAAGGAGAAAGAGAAGAAGAGAAAGCTCTAGACTGATTGGCAAAATAGAAGAAATTTTGAGCAAATTCGGATACTGTTTCAAGATTGAGCCTTATGTTGGAAAATCCAGAGGAAAATTTAGGAGTTCACGATCAAACCCGAGTGTTAAAGGGTCAAGCTAATGACCTTTAAATTAGCGCTTCTTGGGAGGCAACCCAAGCTTTCTAACCCTTATTTTAGTTTTATTTACCTTGATTTTTGCTTAGGACTAATTTTTATTTTATTTTTGTAGGTTTTTTGTGATTTGGAGCAAAATACGGCAGTACCGTAAAGGATTTTACGATACCGTATTTTAGTCTGCTTACGAACAGAAAGCTGCGACAAAATTACGGTACGGCCGTAAAGGATTGCATGGTACCATATTTCTGATCCAAAATCAACCCGTGTGTTCTTTCGTTTTTATGGCACTACCGTGAAGTATTTTACGTGCCGTATTTTCTGAAATTTTGTTTTTCGTTTTTCTAAAAAAAAAAAATCTTTACTGCTTCAATTTTACGGCGGTACCTTAAACTTCTTTACGCTACCGTATTTTGCTTCGTTTTCAAACAAAGTGTTCTCAAAAGTTTACGGCCGTACTGTAATAAACATTACGGTACCGTATTTCCCCGTCGTTTTCAAACAGAGTGCTTTAACGATTTTACGGCAGTGCCGTAAGAAATTACACTACCGTAATGTGGTTTCTGACACGCGAGTCTGTACCATATTTAGGGTTTTGACTGGGCCATTTTTAGGGTTTGACCCTCGTTTTACACTCGTTCTTGCGCCGATCTTTCACCTCCGACTATCAGTGGACGCCGGTGATCCTTCCTGACCGGATTTCATCATCGATTAGGTAACTGATTCTCCGATTTTACTGCTTTGATGAGTTTTCACAAAGTTTCGCCCCTTTCACTCGTTCTCGATCGATTCACAACTATTTTGAGCAATTTATATTTCTATTTACTCATTAGGGAATGAGTTTTCGATCCTGTGCTATTTGAAAAGAATTTGAACCAATTTCTGTAACCGATTTGAGCTGAAACGCAACGTGCACGATTCGGAATTACTGTTCATTGACATTTTGAGTTCTAGCATGAGATTTAAAACAGATTTTTTGCTTATAAAATACTTGATTAACGTTACTGATGATGTTGAAAGAATAGTCCATGCTTATCATATTGTATTGAGATTAAGATTACATGCATGGTTCTACCCTGTTTTTTTTTTCACTCTATTCTATATGCTAGTGGAATAAGCTGATTGAATACACTGACCTGATTTAAACTGCTATATCATTATTTGTATGCTTTGAATGATAAGTTTGCAGCTTGAGTCCATGGCACCAAGGACAAAAGCAATTGCACCAAGAAGAAAGGGGAAAGCCCCTGCTGAATCCTCACAACCACCGAACCCACATGGAATTCTTTTCAGAAATCAAAATGCAAGAGGCTAGGTACAATAAAATTCTGGAGAGGAAGATCATCAACTCAAAATATGCTAATAGAAAAACCTTGGAAGCCTTAGGGCTTTATGAGGATTTGCTATGGATGTTTGGCAGAATTAAAGCTAAGGAGTTCTTCCAGATGACTCCTCACACATACTTACCTCTTGTCTTGGAGTTTTTGAGCAGTCGGATAATTGAGTTGAAAGAGTACTCTCATGGCCCTGCAGAAGGGGAAATCACATTCAGAATGGCCAATGAAGAGAGAAAGCTTACTTTGCAAGAAATTAGGGACATCTTTGGATTGAGCACTAGGGGTTACACTGACATACCCCTTGGATTTATGGAGAACGTGTTCTGGAACCAAATCACTCATGAGAGCCATTTCTATGCTGTGTCTGCCAAAGCCTCAAAAATAGTGGACCCCTGTATTAGATATGCACATAGGGTTCTAGCACACACAATATTTGGGAGAGGAGACAGTGACGGCATGGTCCATCAACATGAGCTGTATTTTCTTTGGGAAATGCTCAATGGATTCACAGTATATGTCGCCTATTTTATGATCAAGCACATGGATAAAGTGGCCAGAGCTAGCAGAGGATTAGTGGTGATAGGAGGATTGGTTACTCCTATTGCTAGATACTTTGGGATAGAGCCCTATGGAGCTGACACGGCAAGAGGGAATGCAAGGCTCGATATTGAGTCTTTCATAGCGATGAAGATGATAGTTAGAGAGGGAGACATTTTCTGTTTGGTCCTTGGACCAAACATCTCTCCTCTACACTTACCCTACATTGAGGAGAGTACAGTTAGAGAAAGGGCCAATTGGAAGCTATGTCTTAATGAAGCTGAGGGAGCTTTTATTCCATCACCCGATACAGTACCACCACCCACCGGGGGTAGTAGGAGCGATCCTTATCGGATGGAGTCACCCCCTCATGACTCTTCACTGCCAGCTGGTACCTCCTCACACACACCTATTGGCAGATATGCTAGACACCACGATCTAGGCTTCCAGGCACTCACAGCACAGATGTTTAGTCAGGAGCGCCACCTGGATAGGATGGATGAGACTCTGGGGTACATCCACAGAGATATGGAGAGGCTATGCAACCATATGGAAGACATGGGTAACTTCCTCTATGACTATTTTAGTTATGCTGGTCACAGGGACTATGGCTATCATGGTGATCAAGGAGGAACCCCATACTTTGATCCTGAGGAGACTACTGCGAGAGACTTGGAGGCTACGCGATCTGATGATGATGAGTAGAGGCTTTGTGAGTATTATCTTCCCTTACTTTTTTGCTGTACTATGATTTTCTTTATCTCACTGTTGTTTCATATGAAGAAGGGAAGGATGATGCTTCCATGACTGCCACCACTACATATTGTTATTCTCATTCGATATGGTTGTATGATGATATTCTGATGATAGATATTCGATATGGTTGTATTATGATGATGATATTGATTTTTACTGTTTCGATGGGGTTGTGTGATATTTTGATATTCTGATGTTTGATATGATATACATGGTGATATATTTTTGATGATTTGATATTGTAATGATGATGATGAGTTCACTCTTGATTTATACTGTTGACAACTTGAATGATTGATGATCTCAAATTCATGATTGCAGATATAGCCCTATCATGTCAAATTTATTTCTTCAATACATATTTGTCTATTGAAATATAACATTGATTGATGCATAAAATTTTGGGTAGATATATTATTTGAGGAATAAAATTTAAAGGTGAAACTTCTCTTTTGAATAAAATGAGTATATTAGTATGATTTGAGAATTTAAATCAATTGATCAACCTAGTTGAGGCTTAGTCTATTTTTGCTATTTGTTGGGAAATAAGAATCCAAGATCCATAAAAATGTGAGGGACTCCCCTACTTGGCACTATGTAAAATTGATAGTGCTACCTAAGACATGGATTGAAGTCTAAACATGAAAAATAATGAGAGAGAAAAAAGAATAAGACTCCTCTACTTGGCACTGTGTAAAATTGACAATGGTACCGAAGAAAGAGTTGAAGTCAAAAATAAAAAGTATGTGTCTTTGTGGATACTTGCTATCTATGTAGAAAGATAACAAAATGCATAAAAAAGAAACAAAAAAATTTTTGTGTGGAAAAAGATCTTGGAGACCTAATTCCTGTAAACAAAAGCCATGATAGATTTAAATTGATACTAGGTGAAATCATGAGATTGAAGATTCTATTTATTATACGGTTGCAAAGTTTTATTTGATTGAGTTGTGATTCTAGAAAATTGAATTCTGAGGATGATATGTTTACTTGAAATTTTGTAAATCAATTGATAGAATTTTTCATTGACAAGTTGTATTTTAGAAATTTATTGAGCATGAAAAGGTTATTCTTTCAATCAAATTTTGATTTTTGCTTGAGGACAAGCAAGGTTTGAGCCTTATGTGTTTGATGACACCATAATATGTAGTATATTTTGCATCATTTTAGATATCTTTTCATGCTAAATCGAGGATCTTTTTACTTGCTTTTATGCTGAATCCATCAAATATTGCAAAGTCTACTTCTATTCTGGTTTTTCATGTTTTTCAGGCAAAAAAGCAATATTTTAGGCGTTTTTAAGCAAAATCAAATATATGGAAGAGTTCTCATCATCAAGAAGAAGTCACCCAAGAAATTTCATGCAAATCGAGGCAAGGAACCAAAAATACGGCAATGTCGTAAGGGATTTTACAGTACCGTATTTTTCACGGCTAACGTATTATCGAGATCACGGCCGTATTTTGGTGATTTTCCAAACAGAAGGTTTTTGCGAAAATATGGCACCGCCGTAAGGATTTACATGGCCGTATTTTGGGACACTTTCTGAACAGAGACTTTTGCCGAAATTACGGCACTGTCGTAACCCAGTTTACGGGCCGTATTTTGAAGCATCTTCAGAACAGAAAGTTGCCCTGAAATTACGGCACTGCCGTAAAGAATTACACGGGCCGTATTTCCCCGACAAATCCGACCAGAGTGTTCAGCCGCTTTTACGGCTCTGCCGTAAATAAAATTACGGTGGCGTATTTTCCAGCAATTTCAGAACAGAACGATCGATGGATTTTACGGCAGTGCCGTAAGATATTACACTGTCGTATAATGGTGTTTGAACGCGATTCCCAGGTCAATCTTCACGCCTGATGTTTGCGGAGATTCTTGCGGGCGATCTAGTGCTCTATATTCAAAGCCGTAAGAAGCAAAAGGAGAGCTTGGGAGGAGAGGATTAGCGAGACACCAAAAGCCCCAAACTTGGTTAACTGTCGAGGGAGAATTCGGAGTACACGCCACCGCCTAGGGTTTCACCACCACGCTCAATCCAGATGATCTCCGGCCGTGATTCTTCTACTGAAGCATCGCCTGGTGAAGGAGATGACGTGCTAGAAGTTTCAGATCAAAAGGAGACAAATTGGAGGAGAAATTAGAGGAAGAAGGATCGCCACCACTGTTCACGCCTTCTTTTGCAAAATACGGCTGTGAAATACTTCACAGCCGTGCCATATTTTCTAAAAACTCTTCCTTTTGTTGATTTTTGATTTTCTGAAATTTTGGAAAATTGTATTTCCTTCACAATGCTAGCTTAAATTACTCTTGGGACATGGGGGAGTAATTCACTTAATTTCCAATGACTAGATAACTGATTTTTATATATTTCGTTGCTTTTAATCTTAACATGATGATTTTGCTCATGTGATAATTGTGCTTAGACTCTCTTTAAATTCATGTTATTAATTATGTTCTTAGAATTTTCGCTTGAGACCGAAAGGTAATTGCTTGAGAATTTGGAACCCTAGAATTGCATGTTAGGAACCCTTCCTTAGGTTTGATCCAACTTGATCTGTTCTAGTAAAATTACTGCCATGATTATAATATAATTCTATAGATCGAGTCTATTTGTCAAACGTGGAGATCTTGCATGAAATTGAGGATCGAAACGTTGGAGATCTATGAGTAAAACTAGTGTCGAGGCTTGGATGTATGAAAGTGATCCTTGAGTTTTCGCTAGAGATTGTCAACCTAGAATTCGGATGCACAAAAGTGATCCTTGAGTTCATAGATTGATAATTTGCTTATCTTCAGCGTTGGGACAAATCTTGCGCGAAAGCGAAGATAAATCCCTGCGTGATTGTTTGCACGAGAGTGAAACAATCTTTTATTAGGTAAATCGTATCTTCATCATGATAAAATTAAACCGACGTAATCCTTATTCATA
Organism: Costus lasius; assembly: GCA_027563935.2. Taxonomy (NCBI): domain Eukaryota; kingdom Viridiplantae; phylum Streptophyta; class Magnoliopsida; order Zingiberales; family Costaceae; genus Costus; species Costus lasius. Next base: position 107,801,190 of record CM050447.1, on the reverse strand, counting down.
TCTAGTCATAAGAGTTAAGTGAACGAAACCCTAGTCCTAGCTTTCTCTCTGATAGTTTTCTTTTGTGTGTTTGCGATATTTGCTTAACTTTCATTTGATTGCCTAGATAGCGAAAAATCAATTATTTAGTACTTGACAACGTAGGTCCCTGTGGATTCGATACTTTCTTTATTACTTCGTGTACCCGTGCACTTGCGGGATCATAACAAGTTTTTGGCGCCGTTACCAAGGATTAGTCCAAGGTACCCGCGTGTCATACTTGTAGTGTTACCTTACGGTACAACAAGTTTTTGGTGCCATTGCCGGGGATTAGTCCAAGGTACACACGTGTCATACTTGTAGTGTTACCTTACGGTACAACAGACTGGCGTATCGTCGGATAGGGCACCAGAAGGCAATGGTGCATGGAGTGGAAGGAGGTTGACAATGTTGAAGATAGGGCAAACGAGGGAGTCCTCTGGCAAGTCGAGGACATAGGCATTAGCACCAACCCTTCGCAAAATCGTGTAGGGCCCATCGCAACGCGCATGAAATTTCCAATTGGCTGTATCGCACAAGCACTTGCTCACCTTCTCGAAAATGGTGTGGCCTACAGTGCTCGTTGGCCTCAACTGCATACCGGATATTGCTCAAGAAGATCCGATGGCAAATCTCATCATGTAAACCTGCAATGTGGGATGCAAATGCGTATGCAGACTCGTGGATGGAAGGGGAAGCTGGGACGTTATGCATGTCGATGGGTTTTCTAGGTTGATGCCCTAGCAGAATTTGGAAAGGACTCAACCCGGTAGACCGATTGAAAGCACTGTTATATGCAAATTTAGCAATGGGGAGGTGATCAGCCCAGTGGCGTGGAAATTCGCCGGTTAAGCAACTCAAGAGGTTGTCCAAACTATAGTTCATGGCCTCTGTTTGGCCATTGGTCTACGGGTGATATGCAGACGAGTACTTGAGCATGGGTCCAAGTAAGGACCAAAGGGACTTCCATAAGTGACAGATGAACCGAGTGTCGCGGTCAGACACGATGGTGAGTGGTAACCTATGGAGTCGAACGATCTCTTTGACAAAGAGACGCGCGATGTGGGAGGCATCTGCTGTTTTTGAACATGGCATAAAGTATGCCATCTTAGGGAAGTGATCCACGACAACAAAGACGGCGTCGTGGCGTGAGGCCATGCGTGGTAAACCTAGGACGAAGTCCATGCTAACCTCAAGCCATGGACCATGCGGGACAGGTAAGGGGCTATAGAGGCTGGTGTTAGGAGGCTGGGGATTGGCACGTTGGCACTTGCCACAATGGTGAATGGCCCGATCAACATCCTTACGAAGGGTGGGCCAAAAGAAGCGGTCTTCGGCCAATTTGAGGGTCTTGTCATGGCCATGGTGCCCAGTGGCACCACCGGCATGGAGCTCGAGCAGGAGGTGCTCGCGCAGGGATGAGCAGGGAATGCACAAACGGTTACCGTAGACAAGGAAACTGTCATGAAGACGGTAGGGCAAGTCCGGTGGGTCAGAAGCAAGAAGCCTAGCATGAACAGGGCCAAAGTCTGGGCAGTCCACATACTTGTCATGGATGTGGTCCAAGGTGGGGATGGACATGGTCAAGACACACAAGAGAGAGTAGATGCGATTAAGGGCGTCAGTGACCAAGTTGTCCTTGCCGGCCTTGTGGTTGATGACAAATGTGTATTGTTGAAGAAACTCAACCCACTTCGCATGGCGAGGGGCTAGCTTCTTCTAGGCGTTAAGGAAAGAAAGGGCCTGGTGATAGCTATACAGGATGAGCCCGGTATGGAGGAGGTAGTGACACCATTGCTAAAACGCTTGGACAATCACGTAGAACTCCTTATCGTATGTAGAGTAGCGTTGTTGCACCTGGTTCAGCTTCTCACTGAAGAAGGCGACGGGGTGGCCCTCTTGACTCAATGTGCCACCAATGTCGGTGCTGGAGGCATCGCAGGAGACCTTAAAGACTTTTGAGAAGTCAGGGAGGCGAAGGACTAGGGCAAAGGTCATGATGTCCTTTAAGGCTAGGAATGCACGTCTAGCCGCGGGGGTCCAGGAGAATTCCTCGTCTTTGGTGCAAGCCATCATAGGGGAAGCAATGGCGCTGAACCCCTTGATGAAATGGTGGTAGAAGGCTGCGAGGCCGAGAAAGCTACAGACCTCGGTGACTGACTCAAGTTTGGGCTATTGACGAATGGCCTCTATCTTGGCGGGGTCGACCATAAGACCCTGGTCGGACACAATGCAACTCAGGAACTAAACTTGCGTGTCCAGAAACATACACTTCTTTGCGTTGAGGAACAAATGCTCCTTACGCAGGATGTCGAAAGTCAAGTAGAGGTGCTCAAGGTGGTTGGTGTGGGTATGACTGTAGATGAGGATGCCATCCAAATAGACGACAAGAAATTTCCCCATGTATTGTTTGAGGACCTGACTCATGAGGTGCATAAAGGTAGAGGGGGCATTGGTGAGGCCGAAAGGCATCATGAGCCACTCCTAGAGGCCATCCTTCGTCTTGAAGTCCGTCTTCCACTCATCCCCTTCGTGGCTGCGGACTTGGTGGTAGCCACTCCGAAGGTCAAGTTTTCTAAACTAACATGACCCGGATATAAGGTCGAGCATATCGTCGAGTTGCGGATGGAAAAACTATACTTGACGGTGATGCGATTGATTGCTCAGCAATCAATACACATCCGCCAAGAGCCATAAAAGCCTTAGCCCATGGGCTAAGGATTTTACGGATGAAGTCCTTGGCAAGGAGGTCGTCAACTTGCCTCTTGAGTTCCGTGTGCTCAGTGGGGTTAAGGCAGTGGTGAGGCAAGTTGGGAAAAGATGCCCTAGATACTAGATCAATGACGTGCTGAATGTCACGATCTGGTAGGAGGCCGGTCAGAAGGTTGACAGGGGAAATGTCCGAGAACTCAGTCAAGAGGGCTGCAACCTCCTCAGGCACCACAGGTGCCAGAGGGGGTGGGTCACAGGAAACCTTGTGCACCATAAGAGCATAAACCACCTTGGTCTCATGGGCCTCGTGGACAAGCGAGCTAGGCCACACAAGGGTGACGGTGGTGGGTGTAGGATGGGCCAGCTGAGTGGGCGTGATGATGCCCTTGGTTGTGGAAACCCGTAGCTCCTTGGGCGGAGCTAGGGTCAAGCAGATCTTGCGTCCCCCATGTTGGAAGACGTAGGTGTTGGAGTGTCCACAGTGGACGATGTCACGGTCATAGAGCCATGGACGACCAAGGAGGACATGGGCAACATTCATAGAGGTGACGTCGCACCACACCTTGTCGGAGTAATCCCCAATGTAAATGGGGACTTGACAGTGGTGGGTGATGGGAAGAATAGAGTTGTCGACCCAAGCGATGGAATATGGCTTGGGGTGCGGTTCTAAGGTGAGGCCGAAGCGGGTGACCACGGACCGTGACACAACATTGAGGCTACTACCGCCGTCGATCACAATCTTGCACGAGTGATTGTTACACTTGATGTAAGTGTAAAAGATGCTCGTGCGTTTCCAGTCCTCGGATGGAGGGGGGGTGTGGATGAGGGTGCAATGAACCACTGCCATGGTAGGCCAGGGACTCAACTCATCATTTGAGTAACACTGTAGGCCAACCTCTTGGGCCACAGGTGGGCCGCAAGGTGTAGGGTCTGGGGGTTACAATGCTTGGGCGCAATGTGCAGGGAGCGACGTGGGGAATCCCAGTTGAAGTAGCCGGTTTGGTTGCAATGTCGACATGGGCTAGGTGGGATGGTTGTGAGAGGGGCCTTGCTCTTCTCATCCCAAGTCAAGTGAGGCCTGGGTGCCTCACGGGGTGCATCTCAGGGAGGTCGGCGAGGGCCAACGTGGGTAGGACGTGGTGGAACCTCGAAACGAGGGGGCTGGGCTGGCGTTGGGGGCACAAAAACTGGTCGGTGTGTGACCAAAGGCACGACGCAATGGTAATGAGAATGCAGGTCCTGCTCAATCTCACAAGCATGGTGGAGCATGAGGATGATCATGTCAAGGCCGTAGGTAGGGAGGGTACACCGGATCTCCTCATGGTGACCATTCCGGAAGCAGGAAAGGGTAAATGCAGGGTCCTCCTTAAGATTGCAGTGGATGCCGAACTCATCGAAGTGAGTGTGATACTCGTCGACGGTGTCGGACCCTTGGGAAATGTCACAGTAAGAATCTTGGAGGCGCTGACGGTATGTGGGAGGTACGTACTTCTTCTTAAGGTAGTAACACATCTCCTCCCATCGAGTGATGGGGGAAAGATGCTAATCGACCAACTGATGCTCGACGTTCATCCAATACAGCCGGGCGGAACCGGTGAGTAAAAGATGAACATAACTGACCTTATGGTGTTCAGACATAGCACTCCACTCAAAGTAGTTGTCTACGGCTACAACCCAATCAAGGAAGTCACGAGGGTCTAGGCTGCCATTGATGATCGGCGGGTCAACGCATGTGAGATGGCGGATCTCATCATCCTCGCGGCTACGCGGAATGGGGCATCATGGGAGAGGGACATCCTCAGCCCATCTGGACTCTTCAGCAAAGGGGTTGAAACGGGGTGACTCATTGGCGTGCATCCGCAGCGGTGCCAATGGAGGGGGGAACACTAAGTGAGGGTCGGCCCTATGCGGGCTTAGGCTGGAGTTCCACAACGCAATTCGTGAGATCCTGGACTGAGGTCATAAGGCACTGAAGCACCACTTTCATCGCTTCGGAGTGTATGGACAACGACTCAACTGCTCTACCCTAGGCGGAGCACTCTCTTCACTCGCTACGGGCACCTGGGTAGGGGGGTTCCAGTATGGGGCTCTTGATCTAGATGTCATAATGCAGGGATTATGAGATGTATGCTGAAAATAAAATCGAGAAATCCAGTATGAAATGTGGGGAGAGACCGGCGAAGCTAGACAAGAGTTAGCTTCAACCTACTCTGATACAAAATTTGATGCAACGGAATGTATAGGTGAGGTTGTTCTTAGATTCGTACTCTAAGGAGGGGAGACAATGATGCAGAAAACATGAGAGATTCTGGAGATGAGAGAAATGAAAATCGTATCGGTGGGAAACCCGAGAAAACCAATGAAATAACATGCTGCTGAGACGTGACTTCAACAATACCAGTGAGCAAAAACACCGACGAATATGATTCTAACTGGAAAATACTAACCTTGCTTGTAGAGTCAATTTTTCACTACATGCACAAGCAACTAGTCCCCTTCACAATTCTGCGAATGGGAGGGCGTTCGTGCGCCCTGGACGAGGCTGTAGATGACACGCTCTTAGCTGGGCGCCAAGGGAGGTGAGGGCAGGAGGAACCGTAGAACTCTCAGGGAACAAAAAGTGAATGAGAAGAGGTGCCCCGGGTGATTTGGCGTCGCTCCTGTCCATTTGATTGAATGAAAATTGCAGTACAGTGGATGAAGGAACGGGAGGACTCATAGCTGAGTCTCCCAGAGTTTGCTGGACCTAGACCTTCATGTGGGGGAAGGTTTCTACTACAATAAAGCTGAAGAAGAACTAGCCCTCAGCCCTTTTTTTATAGATCAAGAGGGAGGGGAAAACACTTGCAAAACACCTGAGGGTTGTTGGATAAGCTAACAACCTCTAACTTCCTAAAAGAGAGTAAAGATACCCTCTAACAAACTAAAAGTAGATGCTACCAACTCCAGTAGGGCATCTTGAGGGGGAAGCTGGCGCATGGGCCAGGCTTCGTGGGTCATTGTCTGGGCCGAGTTTGATGTGCTAGACCATCTCGGAGTAAGCTACCATGAAATTGCAATACTTGTTGATCGTGGGCTGATTCTGTACATTGTTGGCCGTCTCTTGGGTCATTGACTCTTGTGGTGGTCCTCGAGGAAAATTTGCCATGGGAATAGGGTGGAGGGACTCCGTTGAGGCCGTAGATGAACTGAGGATCCCCACATATTGGTCAGGAGGGCGTGAGGAACATTGCGAGCCACGAGTAGCAAGCAAAACAGAGCTCTTTTGCACTTCTGGGCATTTCCACGGCCGTAATTTTGGCTAAAATCTGGGTAGAAGTTTCTGGGCATTTCCACGGTAAGGGTGTGGAATTTTCCACGGTTGTAATTTTGGCTGGAATCTGTGCAGATGTTTCTGGATATTTCCAAGGTAGGGGTGTGGAAATTTCCATGGCCGTAATTTTGGTTGGAATCTGGGTAGAAGTTTCTGGGCATTTCCACAGTAGGGGTGTGGAAATTTCCATGGCTGTAATTTTAGCTGGAATCTGGGCAGAAGCTTTTATGGCAAGGGTGTGGAAATTTTCATGGCTGTAATTTTGGCTGTTGTTCTCCATTTGAGCTGAATTTTCTGGAGAATCCCCATCAGGTTCTGGGGAGTCTTCCCAAGTGTCTTCTAGTGGTATTTTGTTAGACCCATATATGTTGTTGACTCCGTCACTCAGCCTCAACGGCTGAGACTGATGCTTTTCATAAGCATCAAAAGGATGCATCTGAGGTTATTAATCTGATGCTAGCCAATATGTCACCTGAATTGCGAAGGAGATATGAGGAAAAAAGTGCTTCTGAGATTATTAATGATCTAAAATAGCTTTTCGATGAAACGGTTAGTGATCATACCTCTACGGCAGTCCATCAATGCGATAGTAAGCCATAGGGTTTGACTAAAGCATTGAAAATAAAATTGGAAAGGATAAGGAAAGATAGGTGCTATAATTGTGGAAAGCCAATCCACTTTAAAGAGGACTTAGTACAACTTCGGAACGACATGAAGAGAAGCAGGGCTTCATCTTCTTGCTCAGGTATTTATGTTACTAAAGTCAACCTTTCTACTTCTATGTCATGGGTATTAGATACTACTGCATGCAGAGCTCATATTTGTACAAATATATAGGGTCTCAAGAAAAGTAGATCGGTGTGGCCTGGAGAGATTGACCTACGAGTTGGAAATGTGGCACAGGTTGCTACTATTGCTGTAGAAATTTTGACGCTCTCCTTGTCTTCTGGACTTTAGTTACAGTTAGATAATTGCTATTATGTACCTTCTCTTACTAAAAACATTGTATCAATTCCTTGTTTAGCAAGGAAAGGTTTTAAGTTTGAAATAAAGGAGAATTCTTGTTCTTTTTCATTTGCAAATATGATTTATGGGAAGAGTATTTTATGCAATGGCTTATATGTCTTGGACATGGATAACTCTATATGTAACATAAATCATAAAAGGATCAAACTGAGTGGTTCAGTTGGCATGTACCTTTGGCATTGTCATTTAGCCTATATAAACAAGAATCACATTTAACAACTCCATGCAAATGGATTGTTAGATTCAACCTCGTTGGAGGAGTTTGATATTGATGAGCCTTGTTTGTTAGGGAAAATGACTAAGGCAACCTTCACCAAGATAAGTGACAGGGCAGGAGGTTTATTGGATCTCATACATAGCGATGTGTGTTGGCCATTTAGTAAACAAGTTAGAGGAGGGTACAACTACTTCATTACATTTACTGATGACTTCAGTAGATATGGTTATATCACACACCTTGATGCTTGATGACTCTAAATTTCATAGCATATTTCCTGCTAATTTCATTGTACTTTTGGGTCATAATCATGCTCATTTGCTTATTTTTATGCCTATATTTATCAAATATTTCAGAATCTACACCTTTCTTGGTTTTTGATCAATTTTAGGTAAAAAGGCATTATTTTCATAAGTTTTCAAGCAAATTCAGTGCATGGACAAATTCTAATCATCTAGAGGTGACTAGACGAATTTCGAGCCGAATTGGACTTCACAGCAAAATTACGGTAGTGCTGTGAAGGATATTATGTCCATAATATGCAAATATGGCACCAAATTCTGCTACCTATTCTTTGAAGATTTTTTGGTTCCAGCAAAGATTACGGCACTACCGTAATGCTTTTTATGGTGTCGTAATTTCGAATCATTTCCTTACAGAGACTTCTGAAACAATTACGGCCTTACGAAAGAAGGGGAATGACGAGAAAGAAGAAGAGGAGATTTTTGAAGCAGAAGGCCTAACTTTTATTAATCGTGAAGGAAGAATTTCAGAGAATCACCGTCGCCTTAGGGTTCATCACTGGGAAGCCTACAAGCCATCATCAACCGTGAAATTCAAGAGGAAGCTTCTCCTAAAGGTAGAGAAGACACACAAAAAGTTTCAGAGCGAAAGGAGACCGATCGAGAGAGAAATCAATGAAAACAAGGGTGCCGCCACTGTTCATCGCGATTCTAGGATAATTATGGGGTGTAATTTCTATTACAGCCCTTTTTAGTAATCTTATCTCTACTCTTTTAGTTTCTGATCCATCTGAACAATGTTTTATTGTAATCCTTTAATCATGCTAGCTTAAACCTCTTCAGGACAAGGGGGTGTAGACCTCTTAATTTCTTAATGACTGGATGATCTTTATTTCATCAGGATGTTTTTGATATGATAATTTTACTTAAGTGATTCACGTCTTTAATCTTTTCTTGTTGCGATAATTGCCATGTGTTAGAGCTTTGTGATATGGACCGAAAGGTGATTTGCAAAGCTTGGAACCGTAAAATTGAGGTTTGGGAACTCATCGTAAGAAATTAGTTGTGTTCTTATCCCTGGGTTTTAAAAGTTTATTGACTTGTTGATTGATCAACGTAGAAAATATTACTGTTTTAGATATGAAAATATGCTAGAGATAGATATTTTATTGTCAGAAACCCTTAAGTAAAACCTGTGGAACTAGGGTATGAAAATACTTAGTTACACTTGTGATTTTGATATAGGGATTGAATGCACGAGAGTGATTCTAAAATCTCTATGTCAAGGTTTGCTTTTCCATAATCATAGAATAAATCTACACGTGAGTGAGAATTATTCTATGCAAATCATCTGCGTGAGAGCGAGATGATTTTTTATTAAAGTAAATTACATCTTTATCATAACAGGAATAAACTGATGAGTGTTTAATTATGTCTGGTCATTGAAATTAAGATGGTTGAACCCCTAGTCCCAAGTCTTTCCCTCTAATATTTAGTAAACTTTTCGATCGTTCGCTTTCACTATATTTGATTGCCTAGCTAATAAGAAATTAATTCTTTGGTATTTAACAAATGGGGTCTCTGTGGTTCGATATCTTAATTATTACTTCGAGTATCTGTGCACTTGCGGACATAACAAGTTTTTGGCGCCATTGCCGGTGACCTTGGTTTTTGTTAATATTGAAGAAATTGGAAGTATTACTAGACTAGGTTTTGTTTTGTTTTATACTTTTCTTTTAGGAATCTTTAGAAGCTGAGATTAATTCTGTTTTCTACACTTTTCTGCATATTTTGAGTTTATTTGATCATCTTACTTGTGCATGCGTAGGAATCTTAGATCGGGTCCTCTAGCTCCCTTAGACCCTAAAATTAACAGAACTCTTAGGCTGAACAAGAGACTCAGATTTGAAGAAAGGCAGGAAGAAATAGGGATCATGGCAAACAGAAGATTACTTAGGGACTATGCAGCTCCTAATCCACAGGAGATACATTCTAGCTTTGCTAGACCAGCGATAGAGGCTAGTAACTTTGAAATCAAGCCTGCTTTTCTATCTATGATTCAGCATAATCAATTTGGAGGATCCCCACTCGAAGATCCTAATCAACATCTTGCTTTATTTCTTGAATTATGTGATACAATTAAAATCAATGGTGTTTCTAATGATGCATTGAAACTCAGATTATTTCCTTTTTCACTCAGGGATCGTGCATGTTCCTGGCTTCAAACTCAACCTACTGGAACATTCACTATGTGGGAACAACTCTCTAATGCTTTCTTGACAAAGTATTTCCCACCCAGCATGATGATCCACTTAAGGAACCAGATCACTAGCTTTGCATAATAAGACGACGAATCTTTGAGCGAGGTATGGGAACGTTTCAACGAGTTACTACGTAAGTGTCCTCACCATGGCCTTGAAAAATGGGTTTTAATTCATACTTTTTATAATGGTTTACTTTATAATACCCGTCTGACTGTTGATGCTGCTGCAAGAGGAGCCCTTATGAGCAAGACTATTGAAGATGCTTTCACTTTACTTGAGGAGATGGCTTTGAACCACAACCAATGGACTACAATCATGCTAGCTTAAACCTCTTCGGGACAAGGGGGTGTAGACCTCTTAATTTCTTAATGACTGGATGATCTTTTTTTCATCAGGATGTTTTTGATATAATAATTTTACATAAGTGATTCATGTCTTTAATCTTTCTTGTTGCGATAATTGGCATGGGTTAGAGCTTTGTGATATGGACCGAAAGGTGACTTGCAAAGCTTGGAAGTCTAAAATTGAGGTTTGGGAACTCATCATAAGAAATTAGTTGTGTTCTTATCCCTAGGTTTTAGAAGTTTATTGACTTGTTGATTGATCGATCTAGAAAATATTATTATTTTAGATATGAAAATATGCTAGAGATAGATATTTTTTTGTTAGAAACCCTTAAGTAAAACCTGTGGAACTAGGGTATGAAAATACTTAGTTACAGTTGAGATTTTGATATAGGGATCGAATGCATAAGAGTGATTGTTAAATCTCTATGTCAAGATTTGTTTTTCCATAATCATAGAATAAGTCTGCACGAGCGTGAGAATTATTCTATGCAAATCATTTGCGCGAGAACGAGATGATTCCTTATTAAAGCAAATTACATCTTTATCATAACATGAATAAACTGATGAGTGTTTAATTATGTCTGGTCATTGAAATTAAGACAGTTGAGCCGCTAGTCCTAAGTCTTTCTCTCTGATATTTAGTAAACTTTTCGATCGTTCGCTTTCATTATATTCGATTGCCTAGCTAATAAGAAATCAATTCTTTGGTATTTAACAAACGAGGTATCTGTGGTTCGATATCTTAATTATACTTAGAGTATCCGTGCACTTGCAGACATAACAATGCTCGAGTTTTCATATTGATCGGGTAGCCTTCGAATCGAGTTATTTCATAACTCAAACATATTTGGGAGATTTCATCAGCGCCAATAGGCCTAATGAGATGGAAGAAGCTTATTGGAGCCAAACTTCATTTTTGGCATATTGACCTAAAATTAACCGTGGTTAGCCTCATTTGACTTTCAGTTGCATTAGATTGGATCCAATGACTTGGGTAACATGAATAATGACATTTGGGTTAGGCCCATTACTCAACGGGGCTTGCTAATAAGTTATAATAAATAGATAAATGGCCTAAATGGTATAATGGCAAGAATTAATAGGCATAGGCGCATATGGAGTTCTAATTGGACTAGGATTGACGCCTATGGCCATATTTGTTTTCTTCCAAGTGATTAAATTGAGATTGGATTTGATTTAATCACATAGACATTAATTGGAAGGTAATGGGCGCATGTGGGCTGATTATTTACATAATTAGAGTCCTAGTTAAATCAGAATTTGCGCCCATGACACATTAGGCAATCTATCATGATGTTTTTACTAGGTCTTGGTGCATGCATAGAATTATTGCCTCATTAGGAATGGTTTGGGCACATATGGCATGGAGTTGCTTAGGCAAGGCTTAGGCGCATTGATGCGTTGCATTTACATCATGTTTTTGCTAGTGTTTTATATGATATTTAGCCTTAATTTTATGATTTTATACCAATTTTTAGTATTTTTACTTCACTTGGTATGGAATTTTTACTTTTCTTGGTTTTTATGAAAATACAGGTAAAATGACATAAAAATGATGGAATTTCCGAGTTTAAAGGCCATAATATGATTCCCAAGGAAAATATGAGATCGCACATCAAATTTGGAAAAAAAACGGAGGCTAGACGCAATATTCACGGTTGCACTCGTGAATCATTCGTGGGCCGTGAATATCACTCAAAACGATTGATTTTATGAGTTTTGATGCCACGGGATGATTCGTGGTGAAAAGACGAGCCTGTATGTCAAATTTGAAGCAAAACAGAGGTCAAACCACACTTTAATGGGCGTGGCCGTAAATATATTCACGGGCTATGAATACATTATGTGCAGTAAATAGAAACTTTCACACCCATGGCCGTAAATAGTTTATGGGCCATAATATTTCTGCCCCTTCACGTTTTTCACTCGATTTGACCCCGAATCGAGTTGGAATTGAACCAAACTTTGCAGAAACCTTCCTAGATGGTTTCTACACTAATTAAACTATAAAAGGAAGGATTTTGGAGGGTTTAAGGGGGCTTCTATGCATGAACATGAACAAAGGCGGTGGCTAGGGTGGAAATCAACTTTTTGGGCAAAATTCGAGCAGGAAGATCACGCAAAGGAGGAATTGGACATTTCATCTTCATCTCCAGATCGAGGATACGGATTTCCAATTACCATTCTAGTGTTTTCTTGTAATCTTATTGAATTTTCATGCAATTTTCATCAATGAACATGCTGTTTGCTTTAAACATGAGTGTGTAAACTTATTTTCGGGTTTAGGGGTGTAGCCCACTAACATTCATGAATTAAAATTTGTATTTTTACTCTTTCTCATGATTATTATATAGTTGATTTGATTAGAATTGTGTTTATTTACGTGATTTACTCTGATCAAGTATGTTTACTTCTTAGACGTTGCGAGAAGGTGTTGGTGTATATGCCCTTGGACCCGTTGTTGGTCCATCTTGTACTACTTGACATTGATATTTAATATATCATTCTGGCATTGTCGTTATTATGCTATGTTTACATCTGTGATTATGTACATGGATAATAATGTCCCTGGAGACAGATTGTATCTGTGCTCAAACGGTGTGTCCCCGGTCGGGTACCTGAGTGGATAAGGGACAACTCTGATACATGTGAGACTAGTATATGGGCTGGTTACGCACGGGGTGCTAATGCATGCATATGGGTATATCAGTGGTGGATATACTAGACCGACCCGCTGTGAGGCTTTAACTTGGTGTCATGAGTTAAACTCACATGTGACAGGAGATGCATTGATCCCTTGACTTGAGGTCATTGACTCTTCTATATGGTTAGGGACATACTTTGATACAACTTAACGCCTCACCGTAGTAGGAAGGTCATAACGGTTGTCATTGGGTATGTCACGACCCATATGAGAAGATCAATGGACAGACATAGGATTTGCCCCTTCCTGCGGGAAGCTTGATATCCACGGGGCCCTCCTATGGTTGCATGACTGAGAGTGTATGGCCATACCCAGGTGAAAGCCTGATTTAGTCATGACCATGTGATTGGGTGAAAGTAAAGTGGTGACACACTTTGTCCAATCGGATATTAGTTCGGCAAAGAGACTGTAATGCATCGATACCTTGTTGCGATGATGGGGATGTCGATGTTGATATCTATTCTGATGACTTGGGTAGCAGCGATGCACTGCTTGTGATGACTCGGTTCATCACTTCCAACGTCTGAGGAACCTACAGGGTTGCACAACTCGAAACTCGGGTTCTCGTATTGATTGGGTAGCCTATTGATTGAGTTATTGGATAACTCAGATCTGTTTGGGAGAATCCATCAGCACCACTGTGCTAGATGAGATGAAAGGAATCATTTGGAGCTAACTTATTTTTGGGCCTAGTAGGCCAAATGGGCCCAATGGGCCACTTGGGCTAAATGGGCCCAATAGACCAAGTTGGGCTAATAGGCCAAATGGGCTCAATAAGCCATTTGGGCCAATGGGCCAAATGGAATGGCGCAAGCTACTGGGAGTGAGCTTGGTGCATTTCCTTGAGGTGGACAAATCCAAGTTGGACATCTTCTTAAGGTGAGAAGCTTGGAACTTCTCACTTGGAGTTGGTGAATGTACTTGGGCGCATGGCACTTGTAGTGAGTGAAATGGGTTTTACCTCTTGAAGAGGTGTGTCTCTTCATGAAGAGGCGTGCCTCTTCACTAGTGAAGAGGTGCACCTATTCATGGGTATATAAACCCCCTTCCTCCCCCTCGTCGCAACTTCGTCGAACTCTTGCCCCTTTTGTCCCCTTGTTGCCACTCCTAGAAAGAGAGAGAGGGATGTTCGCCCATTGTCTCTCCTCTTCCCTTTAGTGAGTTCAGAACTTTGGATGTTCCTTGGCGCCCTCCTCTCCAAAGTTGGACTTTGGCTTCGGTTGATTCCGGTTCAGATCTTGGTGGAGTGCTTCAAGAGTTGGACTCCGACGAAGCTCCACCTCCTCTCTTTGGCATCTCCTCTGGAGTTGGCGCAAGTGATTGAGGAAGTCTCCCAAAGGCGTGGATCTTCTTCCCGAGGCTAGCACCGGGCGTGAAAGAAGAGGATTCAAGACTCGAGACTGCAGAGGGCACACATTTGGGCGCCTGCATCGCATCACTTAATTTGCATCAAGGTATCATCTCCTACTCACCATGTAGATCTCCTTGCAAGACTCGATCTTCTAGGTTTTTGGGACTAGCCTGTTTCGGGGATTGCTTCCGCTGTGCTTGTCTGTAAAATTTTAAAATCCCTAGGGTTTCCCAACAGTGGTATCAGAGCCATCTTACGAATTCGAACAGTGTTTTATGCTTTTATTGTATGCTCACATGCCATATGAAATTTTTTTGAAAGTTGCATATGCGCATGAATTTTTCTAAGTAAGAAAAGTTGTAAGTTTTTTGTTCCTAACATCTATTCAATCTCTTTGGTTTTTCGCTTTCTTCACATGGTGGGTTAGACCCATATGTGAGAGGATTAATTTCTCCCCACGCATGTAGGATAGTCCTACTGTGTGGGACTTGTCAAAGATTATGGGCATATGGTTGTCCTAATCTTGGCAGGTTAAGGATTGCAAGGGTAGACGGCAAGCGTGCTTGGAGCATGCATGTGTCACTTGTGGACTCCTCAGAGAAACGAAAAGTCCTAGATTTGCGAACGGACGTTGAGGTTGAAAGACATGTTTTCTAAGAAACTAAAACTGAAGTTTTATGTTTTCATGAGCATATAGAAAATCATGAGATGATTGTGTATGGTGTTGCGGTCATAGTCAAGCCCCTTGTATGCCTGTGATGTATTCTGTGTGAGGCCTGCATGCTGCTTTTTCTTTTTGTTTTGTAAACGCACAAAGAAGATTAAGGGTGCATCCCTCTTGAATCATGCATCTTGGCGCATCAACCATGATGGCGCATCTTGCTTGGTGGCGCAAGTAAGAGCTTGGCCAAACTGTAGGGTTCGTGAGTTATCCCACTTGGCACAAGCATGATGGCGCATCATGCATGGAAGAGCCATCAAGGTCTTGGCTGAACCCTATGGTTTGTGTGCTATGCCTTGGTGCGGAGGACCTTGGAGCCGCACTTGAAGATAAATGTTAGTGGCGGCTAGGTTAGGTCTGTTTGGGGCTTGTCACCTGTGTCAAGCATTGAACATCCTTTGGCATGTGATGGTTCATTGCGTTGATTAGGCTATGACCACATCGCTTGTTTACTGTTTTTCAATATTTGCTAAAGTATGTCTGGTTGTGTTTTATCCTTTTGTTATCACTATAGGATTGCATGCCTGTAATGTTAGACAAAAGATAAAACTAAGAGGATGAGACCTCAAAAACCCTCAAAATAATATCGAGTCTGTAGCCTTCTGACGCATGGCCCTCGTCAAGCTATCGATCAGTGGTGTTGTGCACTGTTTTCCACCCTAGTGGGACACACCCACTTATCTTTAGAAGGCGTGTGGTGGCAATGGTTTCCTGAGTCCAATTAAAATCCTGGACGTGCCCTAGCAAGGAAGCTCGTTGGCCCTGAGCATAATGGTCAGGACAGACTTGACTAGATTTCATATGTGGTGGCCACATGTGTTGGGGTATGCCCTTAAGGCTAATGTTTGAGGCCTGTGGGAATGTAACAAGTATCATGTAATAAACTATTATGTTTATAAAGGCATGGTTGTTATTCAGTTAGTTACATTGTCTGCTGCAATATATGTTCTTCTGAATAATGTCTCAAAGCTGTTCAGCTGGGCTGACATGCTGTTATGTCCTTAGTCGATGTATCTTGGTGAACATGAGACAACCTTGATATGGTTAAGACTAATATGTGCTCTGATCTTATAGGATGCTTCGAGCATGGAATAAGATGTAGACTCATGGGTACATGGGATGTACTGGACAGACCCTACTAGGATGTTCAGTTGTTTGTCACAACGTGAATATTCCTTGTATAAGACAAGTGGCACATTTCCTCTGACTTGAGATCACTTGTGTTTTCTAAATGATGATTGTCATTATTTTGAGTTAGTTCAATATCATTTGAAACATAATGATTATAGACTATCTTGGATGGTGAGCTTGAGTCAGGTTAGGGCACTAGTGATAGACATAGGATTGCCGTCTCCTTGTTTAAGGAGTGTGATGTTCTAAAGGGGCCCCCTGGATGAGATGATTGAGAGAGTGTATGGCCATACCCAGGTGACAGTGTTCATCTGATCTAATCATGCTCATCATATTGGAGTTACAAGTTTGACAGACTTGTCCAATAAGAACATCCAGTGGCAAAGGAAATATGTATGCTTTGTGAAATGATTCACACTTGTGCTATGGTTTGGGTGTAGTCTTGGAAGACTCTTTCCTTTATATCGGGAGACAGTGATGTGTTGCTAGATACCCCTCACTGATCGTGATAATGTGAATTATCGTTACCGACATTTAAAGGAAACCCTTAGGGTCGCACAATTTGATGATATGGCTTACTTAAGTCAGATCGTGTGGACTGAATTGTTTGGGTTCAGTTTTAAGGGATTTAATCTCTGATTGTAAGTGAGATCTGGTCTGATCATGTTTGATTGATTAGGGCTTGAGATCGGTAAGCTTCGATTGAGAGAATGGATGCCAGATCGGTCAGATCAGGGGCATTAAAGAGATCGACGGTTAGATCTAAAGCCTTAGGGTTTATTTGATCTAGGCCTTGTCGCTTGGCTTGGTTGGTTCTTAAACCGAACCAATTGAACCAGCTCACTAAAAGAGCGCTTGGTTCATAGGGAGAGGAGTGGGCGACGAGTTCACATAGCGTGAACGTTGGGATGAGGAGAGGTTACTATTTTTAGTAACCATGATCTCCATGTCGAGTGGGCACTCATCCGAAATAGAGTATTCTCTATTTTCGCCAATTCACTTATTCCTCTCGCAAGTTTTTCCTCTCGACTTGGTGTGCGGCGACGCTTGAAGGTTGAGGAGGATTCGGCCAAGGAGAAAGACATCTCTTTTCCCTTCACTCGACAAGGACCTCTTGGAACCTTGCTAGCACAAGGAGCACCAAGAGAGATAGCAACATCATCTTGTGTGTGACGACAAGGAGAAGATCTACTTTGATCTTTGCTTCCAAGGAAACATCTTTCCATGGTGATGGTATGAATGTTTTCTTATTGTTATCAAGTTGATCTTTTGCATGCGTATCGATCTTATAACCCTAATTCCGCAAGAGAACAATTTTATGCGCCATATGCTCTAAGGGTTATGCTCCCCCATGAAGGGGACCCCCCTTATTTAAGGGGTTCTTTCAAATGGTATCAAAGCAGGTTGAATGCATGTTATCTTGATTGCTTGATGATTTGCGTGATCCATATATGCGAATGTATGCTTAGATCTTCAACATGCGAAAGTTACATGATGAAAATCTTGTCTATATGTTTATCTTGCGCATGTTAGTTGGCGCTTCTAAGTTGTAGTTTTCTTTTCAAAACTTATACACTTGCGCGACTAATGCTAGATCTAAAGACCTTACTGTAAACCCTTAGACGGGTTACTGGGGTTGATGTCACCCCCTAGGTTAGATCCAATCATGTCTGATCAGATCATCTGACAGCCTGAAAGGGTCGACCAGATAGCACCTTGGCGCAAGCCTATGGTGGCTATAGGTCGACTGCAGACAGGTGTGTAGCGATGTCTGATTGAGACGATTAATGAACGCACCTGAGTTAGGCCCGGGGTCACTCCCGTTTGCCAGACCTCAGTGTGGTCGTTCAGCCCTAGCGCATGCATAGTTGACTTTTTGGTCGACTCGAGTCAGTTAGGACTTGGTGCATGCAAGGGCAGAGGATCTGACTAGGTTGGATGAGTGGATCCCTAGTAATGGACCGTTGTAAGGTTGTAGGGCAAATAAGGAAAAATTAAAATTGATCCCATGGGGTTTTCGAAAATTTTAATTTTTATCATGGATCACATGTTTGCTGATTTGATAAATATGTTTGTCTATTTAGTCATATGTGGGCTGCCCATATTAATTGTGTGCTGTGCTGGGGCCTGCGTGCCTGTATTAAAATTGTAAATTAATTATTGTGATCTGCGAATCACTGGGTTTTAATTTATAAATGTAAGTGACCTGCGTGTCACTCTTGTCTAGATAGTTAAATTTGTAATTTAATTAGACAAGAGCACTGAGCACACTTGGCAGAGGCGCACGCAGCATGGCTGGACCAGGAGGGAGGTCTAGGGTTCGACCCTAGGACCTGGCGCATTTCCTGGTGGGCGCACCAGAGCTGCAGATGGCGCTTGGGTCCAGGTTTGGGCCAAATGAGCAGCAAAAGACCCATGAAAAGCAAGTGCAGTCTTAAGTTAGGTTAAGGTCTCACTAGGGCTATGGGCTTTTACCACATATGACACATGCTTTCTTTTATTGCATAAATATTAGAAATGCATGATAGATTTATCTTTTGCTATCACCATAGGGATTGAATGATAGTAATAAAGATAAAAGACCGTTAAAATCCAACGCTAAAATATCAAGCTCGTAAGCCTTCTGACGCGAAACCTCACTGTTCTGATTATCGTTGGAGCCGTGTTGTACCCACTCAGTGGGCACGTCCATCTATCTTCAGACGGTGCGGGATTACACCTGTGTGTTACAGAGCAGGGATTTATCCCTTCTCGTTGCTCAGCATAGCACATGGTGGTCCAGGGAGTAGGTCGGGTCAGCTTGACCGTGTAGTCTACATATGTGGCGCATATGGTAGCACATGGAGGCAGCCGTCTGTTGGGGTCAGAGATTGTGTTGTACCAACTCAGTTGGCACAGTCTGCTGGACTGCCCAGATGAAGGGGAATCGCACGGGTTGGCGATCGGCAGGGACTGCCTACCAGAAACTAGTGCTTGTACTCTCTGTGCATCTTATCTCGCCTGAGCGGGACGCGGAGACCAAGTATGAAATCTGGATCCCATCTCACTAAAAGAGTTCTACTCTTTCGGGCTGTTTTGCTGGATTTTTCACGCCTGATAAAATAGTGAGAAAAAGAATCTTTCTTAAGTCCTGATTGATTCTTATAC
Source organism: Costus lasius (assembly GCA_027563935.2). NCBI lineage: Eukaryota > Viridiplantae > Streptophyta > Magnoliopsida > Zingiberales > Costaceae > Costus > Costus lasius. Next base: position 107,781,976 of record CM050447.1, on the reverse strand, counting down.
ATTGATACTGACCTTGCTGTTCTTGCATTGTTGTAGATACCTGCAGCAACGAACACCATGAACTTCAATGTGCGATCCCTACTGGAAAGGGAGAAGTTTGCTGGGCCAAACTTCTCTGACTGGTTTGGACACCTTAAGATCGTTCTTAAGGCAGAGAGGAAACTGTATGTCCTCGAGACGGCGATTCCGCCGCAGCCCGCTCCGAACGCCGCAAGGGCGGTTCGGGAAGCCTATGAAAAGCACGTCAATGATAGCATTGATGTCGCTTGCCTGATGCTAGCGTCTATGACGCCACCGCTGCAGCGTCAGCATGAGGATATGTCTGCTATAGACATGATAGCGAACCTCAAGATGCTGTATGCTGCACAGGCGAGGACTGAGCGCTATAATTTGACAAAGCTCTTCTTTCAGAGCAAACTGGCTGAAGGGAGCCCAGTGGGAGCTCACGTGCTCAAGATGATTGGGCACAAGGAGGCTCTAGAGAAACTGGGGCATACCATCAACCAGGAGCTTGCTGTGGACATTATTCTACAGTCTCTCCCGCCTTCATTCGACGCGTTCATTATTAATTTTAATATGAACAAAATCGATTGTACTCCGGCAGAGCTGCTGAATATGCTCTTGACCACTGAGGAGACTCTGAAGGGTAAGCCTTCAACCTCTGTCTTGATGGTTCCTTCAAGGAACAAGAAGAAGGGGAAGAAGGGCAAGGCCCCGGTCAAGAACTACAGCAAGGTTCTGAAGCAAAAGGTGAAGCGGTCCAAGGAATACAGGTGTTTCCACTGTGGCCAGCTGGGTCACTGGAAAAAGGACTGTAAAGCGCTCCAAGGAGATAAGAGGGGAAGCTTTGCTTCTGGCTCAGGTATATTCGTGACTGAGGTCATGTTTTCTTCTTCTGTATCATGGGTGTTGGACACTGCATGTGGAGTTCACATTTGTTCAAATGTACAGGAACTCAAGAGAAGAAGGCAGGTGGGACAGCATGAGGTGGACCTACGCGTTGGAAACGGGGCACGGGTTGCTGCTGTTGCTGTAGGAGACTACTTTATTTCTTTACCATCTGGACTTGTATTGGAACTGAACAGTTGTTACTTTGTTCCCAGTATAACTAAAAATATTATCTCCATTCCTGCTCTTGTCAGGAAGGGATTTTCCTTTGAATGCAATATTTCAAAGTGTGTTTTATCATTTGATAATATTGTTTATGCAACTGGTTCAATTAATAATGGGTTATTCATGTTGGACATGGAAAGTTCCATACATAATGTTGATATTAAGAAAGCCAAGTATGCTGATGACAGCACCTTGCTATGGCATAGTCGTTTAGGCCATATAAACGAGAAACGCATTAAGCGGTTGCATGATCATGGACTGCTGGGATCATTCTCCTATAAGGAGATTGATACATGCAAAGCTTGTTTGATGGGTAAAATGACGAAGTCTCCTTTTCCTCACAAAGGTCAAAGGGCTTCAGGTTTACTTGACCTTATACACAGCGATGTGTGTGGGCCTTTTAGTAAACATGCCAGAGGTGGCTATCAGTACTTCATTACCTTTACTGATGATTTCAGTAGATATGGGTATGTCTATCTGATGAGACATAAAAGTGAATCTTTTGACAAGTTCAAAGAGTTTAAGAATGAAGTACAAAATCAGCTAGGCCGTAATATCAAGGCACTTCGCTCAGATCGAGGTGGTGAATACCTAAGTCATGCATTTACTGACTATCTAAAAGAGTGTGGGATTATCTCACAGCTCACTCCGCCTGGAACACCGCAATGGAATGGTGTGTCCGAAAGGAGAAATAGAACATTACTAGATATGGTTCGTTCTATGATGAGTCAGGCTACTCTTCCATACTCCTTTTGGGGTTTTGCACTGGAAACAGCTGCAAAGGTACTAAACCGAGTGCCATCCAAGGCAGTTTCAAAGACGCCATATGAGTTATGGTATGGGAAACAGCCAAGCTTGACATTTATCAGGATCTGGGGCTGCGAGGCTTATGTCAAAAAGCTCGCCTCTGGGAAACTAGAGAGCAGATCTGACAAATGTATCTTTGTCGGTTACCCTAAGGAAACTAAGGGTTATTATTTCTACGACCCCAAAGAGAACAAGGTTTTTGTTGCTCGGACGGCCATATTTCTTGAGAAGGAATTTCTTCTGCAAGAGGCAAGTGGGAGAGAAATAAAGCTGGATGAGAATCCAGAAGAAGGACAAAGTGACCAAGCACAGTTGGATGAGCCTGAGCCGGTAGAACAGGTTATTGAACAACCTGAGGTTCAGATATCACGGGAACCGCGAAGATCGGGTAGGATCCGTCGACAGCCTGAGCGCTATGACGGAGTCTACATCATTGATAATGATGAACCCCTTACTTATGCGGATGCGGTCAGTGGACCGGAGTCAGCGAGATGGCTTGAAGCTATGCGCGCCGAGATGGACTCCATGTCAGATAACCAAGTTTGGGATTTGGTTGATCCGCCTCCGGGAGTTATCCCTATAGGCTGTAAATGGATCTTCAAGAAGAAGATTGACATGGATGGTAACGTGGTTACCTATAAAGGCAGGCTAGTTGCGAAAGGTTTCAAACAAATCTACGGGATAGATTATGATGAAACTTTCTCACCTGTAGCCATGTTTAAGTCTATTCGGATTCTTTTCGCGATAGCTGCATATTATGATTATGAGATTTGGCATATGGATGTGAAAACAGCTTTCCTTAATGGAAATCTGGATGAGGATGTGTATATGACACAACCAGAAGGTTTCACTAATCCAGCAGATCGTCATAAGATATGCAAGTTAAAGAAGTCTATTTATGGACTTAAACAAGCATCGAGAAGCTGGAACATTCGTTTTGATGAATCAGTCACTGAATTTGGTTTCATCAAGAACGAGGATGACCCGTGCGTATATAAGAGGTTTAGTGGGAGCGTGATTATTTTCCTAGTCCTCTACGTCGATGACATCTTGATCATTGGAAATGACATTCCTGAAATGCATGCTGTTAAAGCATGGCTGAGGAAATGTTTCCAGATGAAAGATCTAGGAGAAGCAGCCTATGTGTTAGGTGTGAAGATCTACAGGGATAGATCTAAGAGGCTTCTCGGGCTGTGCCAGAGTACTTACATCGATAAGGTCCTGGAGAGATTTCGCTTAGAGAATTCTAAGAAAGGATATCTTCCAGTCAGACATGGTCTGAATCTTTCGAAGAGTCAGTGTCCACAAACACAGACTGAGAAAGATGAAATGAACAATACGCCTTATGCTTCGGCTATTGGTTCTATAATGTATGCGATGTTGTGTACTCGCCCAGACGTCGCTTACGGGTTAAGCGTGACCAGTCGTTACCAGAGTAATCCAGGTTTGGCGCACTGGATTGCAGTCAAGAACATCCTAAAATATCTGCGGAGGACCAAAGATATGTTCTTGATATATGGTGGTCAGGAAGAACTCAGTATTGAAGGATATACTGACGCTTCGTTCCAGTCTGACCAGGATGATTTCCGATCGCAATCAGGCTATGTTTTTAGCTTGAATGGAGGTGCAGTGGTGTGGAAAAGTTTCAAACAGTCAACTGTTGCTGATTCCACAACAGAAGCCGAGTATGTCGCAGCCTCGGAAGCATCCAAGGAGGCAGTGTGGATTCGTAAGTTCGTGAGAGAACTTGGTGTTGTTCCTTCGTGTGCAGATCCTTTGGTTATCTTTTGTGATAACACTGGAGCAATCGCACAAGCAAAGGAACCACGGTCGCACCAGAAGTCCAAGCACATACAGAGACGGTTTCATTTGATCAGGGAGATCATTGATCATGGCGAGATCAAAGTATGCAAGGTTCATACAGACGACAATCTGGCAGACCCGCTTACCAAGCCTCTGGCGCAGCAGAAGCATGAGAAGCACTGTAATAATATGGGTTTGAAGTTTTTCAACCATTAGATTAAGTGCAAGTGGGAGATTGTTGGGGTATGCCCTTAAGGCTAATGTTTGAGGCCTGTGGGAATGTAACAAGTATCATGTAATAAACTATTATGTTTATAAAGGCATGGTTGTTATTCAGTTAGTTACATTGTCTGCTGCAATATATGTTCTTCTGAATAATGTCTCAAAGCTGTTCAGCTGGGCTGACATGCTGTTATGTCCTTAGTCGATGTATCTTGGTGAACATGAGACAACCTTGATATGGTTAAGACTAATATGTGCTCTGATCTTATAGGATGCTTCGAGCATGGAATAAGATGTAGACTCATGGGTACATGGGATGTACTGGACAGACCCTACTAGGATGTTCAGTTGTTTGTCACAACGTGAATATTCCTTGTATAAGACAAGTGGCACATTTCCTCTGACTTGAGATCACTTGTGTTTTCTAAATGATGATTGTCATTATTTTGAGTTAGTTCAATATCATTTGAAACATAATGATTATAGACTATCTTGGATGGTGAGCTTGAGTCAGGTTAGGGCACTAGTGATAGACATAGGATTGCCGTCTCCTTGTTTAAGGAGTGTGATGTTCTAAAGGGGCCCCCTGGATGAGATGATTGAGAGAGTGTATGGCCATACCCAGGTGACAGTGTTCATCTGATCTAATCATGCTCATCATATTGGAGTTACAAGTTTGACAGACTTGTCCAATAAGAACATCCAGTGGCAAAGGAAATATGTATGCTTTGTGAAATGATTCACACTTGTGCTATGGTTTGGGTGTAGTCTTGGAAGACTCTTTCCTTTATATCGGGAGACAGTGATGTGTTGCTAGATACCCCTCACTGATCGTGATAATGTGAATTATCGTTACCGACATTTAAAGGAAACCCTTAGGGTCGCACAATTTGATGATATGGCTTACTTAAGTCAGATCGTGTGGACTGAATTGTTTGGGTTCAGTTTTAAGGGATTTAATCTCTGATTGTAAGTGAGATCTGGTCTGATCATGTTTGATTGATTAGGGCTTGAGATCGGTAAGCTTCGATTGAGAGAATGGATGCCAGATCGGTCAGATCAGGGGCATTAAAGAGATCGACGGTTAGATCTAAAGCCTTAGGGTTTATTTGATCTAGGCCTTGTCGCTTGGCTTGGTTGGTTCTTAAACCGAACCAATTGAACCAGCTCACTAAAAGAGCGCTTGGTTCATAGGGAGAGGAGTGGGCGACGAGTTCACATAGCGTGAACGTTGGGATGAGGAGAGGTTACTATTTTTAGTAACCATGATCTCCATGTCGAGTGGGCACTCATCCGAAATAGAGTATTCTCTATTTTCGCCAATTCACTTATTCCTCTCGCAAGTTTTTCCTCTCGACTTGGTGTGCGGCGACGCTTGAAGGTTGAGGAGGATTCGGCCAAGGAGAAAGACATCTCTTTTCCCTTCACTCGACAAGGACCTCTTGGAACCTTGCTAGCACAAGGAGCACCAAGAGAGATAGCAACATCATCTTGTGTGTGACGACAAGGAGAAGATCTACTTTGATCTTTGCTTCCAAGGAAACATCTTTCCATGGTGATGGTATGAATGTTTTCTTATTGTTATCAAGTTGATCTTTTGCATGCGTATCGATCTTATAACCCTAATTCCGCAAGAGAACAATTTTATGCGCCATATGCTCTAAGGGTTATGCTCCCCCATGAAGGGGACCCCCCTTATTTAAGGGGTTCTTTCAACATGATGGAATTCTAGAGGCAGCCTCGAGAGGTTAGGGTTTTGTGTTGTTCCAGCCCTAGCTGGGCACGAAATGCTTGAACTGTCTTGAGAAGGGGAATTGCCCTGGGGGCAATCGGCCGGCGTGCCTACCTTACGAAGCATGAGTCAGTCACTTTGTGCATCTCATCCCACCCTAGTGGGACGCGAAGCCTCGTGTGGAATAGGGATCCCATCTCACTAGGAAATCTCGGATTTCTCGATTGACTTTGTGAGTTGTCAATTCGAATAAAATAGTGGGAGCCATAATCATTTAATGCAAGTCCAGATTAAATGATTTGAAGTAGTACTAATCTGCCATCTTGGTTGTTGTAGATCAATGGCTATGAACAATAGCAAATGGTCACTGCGATCTATCCTGGAAAGGGACAAGTTGGTTGGATCCAACTTGATGGACTGGTATCAGAACTTGAGAATCGTCCTTAAGCTCGAGAGGAAGCTCTATGTCCTTGAGCAGCCTATTCCAGAGCCACTTCCATGCTCGGCCTCAACGGCTGAGAAGGATGCTTTTGATAAGCATCAGGCTGATACTTTGGAGGTTGCTAATTTGATGCTAACCAACATGTCGCTTGAATTTAGAGGGCAATATAAATCGAAGAGTGCTTTTGAGATTATTTTTATTTATTTTTTGTATTTTTTCTTTATAGTTAGTTTATTTTATTTTTCTCTTTTTGGATTAACACGATGTATGAACAAGAGAAATCATAAATCACTAGACTAGATATTTTATGCTTTAATTTGCATTTCCTGTTTTACACTTTGTATTTCTGAATTTTATTGCATAAATTGAAAATATGATGTTTAACCAATGTCAATGGTCAAGTCAGAGGTATGTGCCACCAATAATGACAAGAGAATATGGTACGGATGCATTACAATCACTTGCAGCAAAGGTAAATTCCTTTATTCAACAAACTGATTATTTAAGCATGCAATATTATAAGTTGAAATCTATTAATTGCTATATTTGTGGATATCATGGGCATCATTATATTGAATGTCAATTAGGGATTCCTTCAGGCTGTAACTCATGCCCTAGTACCTATAATCCAAGTTGAGAGAACCATCAAAACTTATTTTATTAGAGTAACCCAACATTTATTCTACAATCAGACTTTAGTCAACCTTAAGAAGCCAACTTAGAAGCGATGCTTGAAAACTCTATAGCTGATATGACCAAACAAAGTGAGGAATTTTATAGTATGATTTATGGCATTAATAAAACTGACATAGAAGAAGGAATTCATGATGAACCTAAGAATTTTGTAGTGTTAGAACAATCATTAGTCATGACTCCTAATTATGATCTCCCTTCTTCAAATTTTGATGATTTTGAAAATTCTAAATACCCCCATTAACCTTCCCTCAACACTTTACAAGCCATCCAGTCCTCTCTCACATAACATAGTGCCTTGCAACACATATATTTGGGACACATTTGAAGAAAATTTTAAACTTTTGGAGACTTGTGAGAAGAAGGATGAAGAATTTGAGGAGCCTCAAGTAAGAACTAGTGAGATAGATGGGGATGAATTTGATAGTGTTTGGATGATCCCATTGAAGAGAAAGAAATTGAGGAGGAAGAGGATCCTGTGTATATTCTACCACCATCACCATATGAACCATCAATTCCTTTTCTCCAGAAAAATCCATTAGGAATTTGCATGATAGATGATAAAGAGGATAATGATGATGAGGTAGCTGAAATATTATTTAATTCAAATCCAACCACAGGTACCCAAAAGATGATAACACATACGATTCTTAATCACATTGATATTGAGGTAAGTGAAATACCCAAATTAAAATTTGAAAACTTTTTGATCAATCAAAGGTATGAATTTTTGGATTTTAATTCTAATCTTCTTCCAATTGCTAATATAAATCTAAAGGAAGAATGCATGATATTACTTTTGGATAAATGCAAAAAAATTATTAAGTATTCTCTGCATTACTTTAATTTTTATTTTTGTATGCATGTACTACTCACTACGACATGGATCCACCTGTTTAACTGGATATATACTTTTGTGGGTACACTCGTGAGACGGAGGAAAAACAGAAGATTATATGCTCTCTACTATGCCACTAATTCACCAACTCCACCATGACATGAAGCTATCGTCAAGCTAACGACCTTAAACAAGCGCTTTTTGGGAGGCAACACAAATTTTTAACTTTTACTACTCTTAGTTTTCGTTTTTGATTTTTTTTAAAATTTTTAGGAATTTTTTCAACATTATTTGATGAATTTTTATTGATGAAAACTTTTTTTATAAGTTGTTTTATATGCAGGAATTTTTGGAAAATTTTTTACTAGAAGAACAAGTGTCAAACGAGACATTCATGGGTGTGGCCGTGAGTCCCTCACGGGCCGTGAATGTTGCGTCTGAAGGAAACGTGAGATGGCCGAAGTTCATAGAAAGTTTCACGGTCATGGCCGTGAGTCACTCATGGGCTGTGAATTTTATTTTGCAAAGAGACTTAAGGAACAGAAACATTCACGGTCGCAGCTGTGAACGATTTACGGGCCGTGAAGACCCAGTTTTACACATTATGGGCTGAAGTTAGGATTCACTCCTACACTCGTAAATCTTGATTTTTCGTCGATTCCTTCCATCTCAAGCGATGAATCTTTATTTTCAACCATCCTCCACCTCCGGCGAGTGTTTTTTGACGATCTTTCAGCTGATTTTAGTCAGATTTCATTAGGAAGCGATGGACAATCACAAGAACATGAGTCTCGTCGTTGACGCTCAATTTTTAGCCAGATTTCTTCTGAATTTGTGAGAAAACTTCATCCAGCTTTACTCTTTGGCTTCTCCATCTGATTTGCAAGCTTTCACGGTTGATTTCAACTTGGATTACACTGATTTGCTAGGAATTTGTATACTGATTTGGGCAAAAAGTTTCCTGAGTTACTGTAGCTTGCTATACTTTGCGAAATCTATATATATTATGTGTTGATTGTTGAGAAATTATGTGACCAAGAAGATCGATGATAGGTAGATAGTATGGGGCAGTTAGAAAAATTAGAAGACTAGGACCCTATCCTCCACGGTATCCGAGCCACTACACCTGAGTTACCAGATTTGCTAGCTATTACACAGAGAGTGATTCATATTCTCTGTGAGTATTTAATGGTTTTATTATTTTTTTATATATACATCAAGGGCGATGCATACTTTTCTTTGTGGGATGAGGCATGTGTAGTTTTCATTAATAATTGTGGATTGAATAATGAGTATATGCAACAATTTAAGTCTAGGGTGTCTTCGTGTATTTTGCTTATCTTTGAGCTTTATTAGGTGTGTATTTTGATTGTTCATGATTTTTAAGGATATACAAGTTTATTTTATCCTTAATTTTAAACTTAGGTAACATTTTAAGTGACTGATTTGATGACTTAGGGAATTTTTAAAATTTCATCTAGACTTAAATTGTTGAGTAAATTCAATTCTAGTATTGATAAAATGCATATGTGAATGTTATATGTTCATACAGCACGTGCCTAGTATCTTTGTACTTAAAGTTTAATTTATATATCTTTGCTTGATGGAAATTTTTATGAATAGAAATTTGGTGATGTTTCTTTAAATTGAGATTTGCTCCAACTCCTCTAGTTGAGTGATCTAAAGTCATGAGTTATATTATACCACGAGTTGGTATACTTTAAATTTATTGCGATTAAGTATCGATAACGATTTAAATACTATGCCACTGACCGGCTTTCTCTAGAAAATGTAAAATAAAGATAAAAAAAGAAGAGAAAAAAAGAGAGAAAAAAATACTTTTTGAGAAAAAGAGAAAATCTGTAGGTTAAGTGGACAACTTCGCTGACTTTATGATTGCGACTATGAGTTAAATTATACTGCTATATGGTATACTTTAAACAACGTTATGATACTAACAAGAAAGGGAATATAATCGTTTAGACCAAATTGCTCTAAAAATCTCTCACCTTTAACATCACTGAGGTTCTTGAAATAAATTTGTGTCTATTGAGTAAGATAGATTTATTAAGTTGAAAGTATATGATATTTAGTGTGAGAAAAATGAATACTATGACATGAATAGTGAATTTTATCTTTCTTGGATTGTAACCTCTTGTAAAATTTTCTCTATTATGATTTTTCTTGAATTACTTGAATTTGAAAGGTTGATAGCTTAATTTGTGGACTAAGGATGCTATTAGGGGCAAAAACAGTTGAGAAATCCTAATATTTACATTCTCTATACATATCAGAATATTGCTTGAGGACAAGCAAAGCTTTAAGTCTAGGGTATTTTGATTTGTTGCATTTACATCATGTCTTTGCCTGTGTTTTATATGATATTTAGGCTTAATTTCATAATTTTATACTAATTTTTAGTATTTTTACTTCACTTTGTATGAAATATTCACTTTTCTTGGTTTTTATGAAAAAGCAGGTAAAATAGCATAAAATGATGGATTTTGCGAGTTTTAAGGACATAGTATGATTCTCAAGGAAAATATGAGGTCGCACATCAAATTTGGAGTGAAACGGAGGCTAGACACAATATTCACGGTTGCACCCGTGAATCATACGTGAGCCATGAATATCACTCAAAATGATTGATTTTATAAGTTTTGATGCCACGGGGTGATTCATGATGAAAAGACGAGGCCGTATGTCAAATTTGAAGCAAAACAGAGGTCCAACACAACTTTTATGGTCGTGGTCGTAAATATATTCACAAGCTGTAAATACATTATGTGCAGTAAATAGAAACTTTCACACCCGTGGCCATAAACAGTTTATGGGTCGTGAATATTTATGCCCCTTCATGTTTTTCACTTGATTCGACCTCGAATCGAGTCGGAATTGAACCAAACTTTACAGAAACCTTCCTAGATGGGTTCTACACTGATTAAACTATAAAAGGAAGGATTTTGGAGGGTTTAAGGGGGCTTCTATGCATGAACACGAACAGAGTTGGTGGCTAGGGCGAAAATCAACTTTTTGGGCAAAATTTGAGTAGGAAGATCACGCAAAGGAGGAATTGGACATTCCATCTTCATCTCTAGATTGAGGATAAGGATTTCCAATTACCCTTCTAGTGTTTTCTTGTAATCTTATTGAATTTTTATGCAATTTTCATCGATGAACATGTTGCTCGCTTTGAACATGAGTGTGTAAACTTATTTTTGGGATTAGGGGTGTAGCCCACTGACATTCATGAATTAAACATTGTTTTTTTACTCTTTGTCATGATTATTATAGTGTTGATTTGATTAGAATTGTATTTATTTACGTGATTTACTATGGTCAAGTATGTTTACGTCTTAGACGTTGCAAAAAGGACCGGGAGGTAAATCTCAACGTCATAGCTATTCTTTTCAAACCTACGAATCCAATCACGAGAGTAGTTTGGATTTGTTTGAAGGATTTCATGATTTTTCATAGAAGTTAAAGGGTCTATTCATGTTAATTGTCACGAGAGTAGGGGATTGATATGAATAGATACCAGATTACGCTTCTGGAGGAGGTAATATGTACATTAGGAAAAATCCCTCTCAACACTATAATTTTCTGTTCAAAGAATTTATTTTGCTATAATTCATAATTGTCAGTATGGTGAAACCCCGAGTCCTGACCTTTTGCATATTGATTTAAACCCTAAAACTACCTTTTTGTTTTCTTGTACTTGAAGCTTCCAAACAAAGACACAATTTGAATCGTCTAGCTATAGATCGACCATGTAATCGGTACTTGACCGCTAGATCCTCGTTGGGAACAATAATCTTTTTATTACTTCGATAAATCTGTGCACTTGCGGACACATCATGCATATGGGATTAAGGATTTGATCAAGATAATTAAATGGATAATTCCCTTAATTAAAGCTGTAATCACCTACACCTTCCTTATACCCAAACTGCCTCTTCATCCTATTTAAAGACCCTAGCCGAACCCTCTTGTGTACATCTTCTCCTCTTGGTGTGGACATCAAGTGGGGCAAAATCTAGGGCTTCTTCTTCAATCAAGGCCGCAATTCTTCTTCCTTCTTTCCTCCTTGGCCCAAGCAAAGGCAAGACTTGGTGGCTTCTTCCTTCCTTCTTCATCCTTGGCGCATCCTCTGTTTGTGGTGGCACAAGTGATCTAGGAGGGCTCTCCCTTGGCGTACATCTTCTTCTCGAGGCTAGCACCGGGCGTGGAAGTAGAGAACTCAAGCATCGGCTGTGTGTGAGACTGTAGAGGGCGCACACTTGAGCACCTACATCACTTCTCCATCTATTGCTTTGAGGTACTATCTCTACTCACCGTGTCGACTCCCTCACTCGACTCGATATTCTGGGTGTTTGGGACTTGCCTATTTTGAGGATTTGCTTCTGCTATGTATGTAATAAAATTTTAAAATCCCCAAGGGTTTCGCAACAGTGGTATCAAAGCGACTAGCGAGACTCGAATGATGTTTTATGCTTTGATGGTATGCTCACATGCCATCTGTATTTTTCTTAAAATTGCATATGGCTTAGGGTTTTTCAAAGTAGGAAAATTTGTAGGTTTCTTGTTCATAACTTCTATTAGATTTCTTTTGGTTTTCTACTTTCTTCACATGATTGGGAGAGAACCATATGTGGAAGAAATAATTTCTCCTCTCATAGTGGGATAGACCCACTATGTGAGACTTGTTGAGATTATGCAGGGCATGGACTAGGTGATTGCCCTAATCTTAGCAAGTTAAGGATTGCAATAAGGGCAATGGGTATGCCACTTGTAGACTCCTAAGAGAAAAAAAGAATCAAAAGATTTGTGATAAGAGGTTGAGGAAAAGAGACATGTTTTGATGAAAAATTTAAATTCAGATTTTATGTTTTTCATGAGCATATAGAAAAGCATGAGATAAGTATTTTATTTGTGCATGGTGTTGTGGTCATAGTCAAGTCCCTTATATGCTTGTGATATATTTGTGTAAGGCCTACGTGCCGCTCTTTTTCATTTGTGTTTTGTAAATTGAAGATTAAGGAGCGCATCCTTCATAATGTTATGGCATTGGAGCAACTCTTGGTGGCGCATCTTGGATGGTGGCACAAAGAGCAAGGCATTGGCCGAACCCTTCAAGAGCAAGGCTATGATGAGCATTTATAAATGATTTTTTTACAACCGAACCTTGATGAGCATCATGGCCATAAAAAGTTTGATAGGAAATTTGACATATTTTTCATCGAGAAGGTCATGGTCTGTCCATGACTAGATTCATGGTCATGATAAACATATCAAAAATCCACAGGAAGGTTCACAGATAGCTTATAACTAGCTTCATAGTCGTGACCAATTTGCTAATTTTTCACATAACACTTCACAGCCTACCTGTAACTAGATTCATGGCAGTGACAGACTTTGTAGAAACTTATAGAACACTTCAAGGCTTGCATATGACCAAATTCATGGCCATGAAAGAGGCTGCTGGATGTGATTCTTAGTGATTCATTTGAAGGGTTTTTTATGGAGATTTGTGAGGGAGATGAAGGGACACTTTCCTATGAATAAAGGAAGCATTTAGAGCCATTACTAGGGTCAATCTATTGGAGAATGATAGGAACATGTGAGCAGACTAGGAGTAGTGACAAAATTGAAAAAGGGGATTTTTTCTAGCAAAGCTTTACACATTTTCTCATTGATCTTAAGAGGATAGTTTGTTGCTTCTTCTTCATATTGTCCTCCTTTTTGTATTTTGATTATTGGAACTCTGATTCAAGGGAAATATGTGATGAATAGTTTTATTATGTCTACTTAAGTGTTTTTATTCAGGACTTGGGGTGTAATCCTATGCTTGGATTTTGATTTTAAACTTATAATTTTAGTATTTGTCTGTTCTATTTTTATTTATTTGATCTTTGCTATGTTATTTTCTTATATTTACTTTATCCAAGTATTTATATGTTTATATCGTTGCGAGAAGGATTGAAAGGTGAATTATGACATTGAACTACGTAGATCAGACTTGTGTTATTCTATCACGAAAGTAGATAGAATTCACGGGAGGACATTTAGATTATCCTTCTGTTCATTAGTCTATTCAGCTCGGTATGCCACAAAAGTAGGAGACCGATCTGAATAGATACTAGGTTATACCACCGAAAGGAGGTAACATATACCTTCAGATAAGTCCTTGAATATTTTAGATTGATTATGTTATTATTACCATAATCTAATCCAGATCTATCATTGTGATGAACCCCGATGTCCTGAATTTTCTCGATATTGCAATTATCTCGTAACTCTTGTTTAACAACCAATATGACACATTTACAGTTAGGAAAATAAAAATATATATATATTTAATGTTAGCCTTTATTGCTAACGTTTGTAACGTTAGCAACTAACATTATTTATAGCCTTAATAAAAGGCTCAAAATCTCATAGAGTATGAGATTTTTGGGGCCTCTTTGATGCAGGGGCATCTAAAGCACTACGACGGTCCAAGCGCATCAAGAAACCACCAATCAGATTTGGACATCAAGTTTGATTTCTTTTGCTAGCTGATCGCATTTTGCACTTTACTTTGTTTTTTGCTTTCAAGTTCTAGACTAGGATTGGCTTAGGTTTTTATTTTCTTTGAGCATGTTTTTAATTTCCTAGATTATGTAGTAGGTTGTTTCTAGCCTAGGATTTTATATGCACCTGTACTTGCACTACAAGGCACCCTAGCTCCTCAACAAGTCAACCTCAAGTCAACCTCAAGTCAATGTCAAAGTCAACATCAAGCCAACAATCAAGTCACCCACATAGACGCTTGCCCACAAGTCAACACCAACATCAAGTCAACATGCAGGATCCTACTACACTCGGCTGAGTTTCCAAACCAGCACACCTCTTCACGCATACAGCCATCAGCCCACCAACATGCGCAGCCAGAGTCACCTCCTCACAAAGGGGCGCCTGCACTTGCTGCCCAATCAAATTCCAGCATGCCTCTTTGCAGCTTCCAACGCCATGCCTCCTTACCGTTTCCAACATCTCAGCCAATGAAGAAGCAAGAAGCAATAACCCATCCCAGCCATCCCAATTCGAAATCAAGAAGCAATAGCCCTTAGATGAACTTGAGGAATTTTGTAACGTTGAGGGAATAGGGTTTAAAGCCCTTGTATTTTGACACTTTGCACGAGTCTACTCTTTGATGGAAAAAAAACCTCAGCTTGTGTTAGCGTTTGCATTAGTTTAGTTTAACTTAGTTAAGTGCCGAGAACTCCATCCCGCCATCTTCACCCGAGAGCTTCTTCCTCCTCCTCACGTAAGAGTGCTTGAGTGCTTGTTTGTGTGGCGTTGGAAGGAGCAGCTTGACGGTTTGAAGGCATCTCCATCCTCTTGAAGCACACGGCTTTGGAATCCAAGATCTGATCAAGACCCATTCTAAGGACACTTTTGTTTCTAGTTTAAAGGGGACTTGTGTGGGATTGTATACTCCCTCCCCTTGCATCCTAACTTTGTAAGGTCATTTAATCACCTATTTTATAACCTCACCGCCCAAAGTCAGAAGCAGCGGGAGTAGGGGGATTCAAAGAAAGGGGTTTTGGCCCCCTTCCTTAAAGGGGGCCGCAGGTAATTCTAAACCGAGTAGGGAAACATCCTCTATGGTTGCATGCTAGTTTACTATTGCTTGCGCTTGAACCTGAATACTGTTCTATTGTTTGCTGTTGCATACCATCCTGTAAAACTCTTGTTGAGCATATTTGTCCCAACCCTTAGAGCTACATACCTTAGGTCCGGTCGTTGGGGTTCCGCCCTTCTTCACTCTTCTTTCCCCTTTCTTCCTTCTTCTTCCTATGATTTTATCTTCTTGGTTTTCTTTGTTTTTGCTGCTCGTTGTTGTAAGGGCATCTGATCAACTTCTCCACGGTCGTGCCTGTAGGATAGGAATACCCGGTTATATACTGGATGTTCAATATGGATTTAACTCGCATGAGAGCCCGAATTTCCACCACAAGCCGCAACGCGCCTCCAGGTTCTATATTTCTAATATCTTATTTTACTTATTTGCATATTAAAATTTTATTCTTGCATGATCTCTATTTTGATTTTAAATAAAGGTCTAGATAAAATGTTACACCAACATCTTAGGTGAAAAATCCCATTCTATCATATTCTATTTATGTTAAATAAAATTTGGTTGTTTATCTACAGTTTTTTACTATTAAATTGAAGAACTAAACTATCACGTCAAATTGTTTCTATTTAGTGCTTATGTAAATAAAAAAAAATTCTGTTTTGAGCATATTTTGGTGGGAATGCAACAATTGTAAAAATAATAATTCTAATTACTATTGCTGTCAACAGATTTAATTTTATGTTCAATACTATTTTAGAAATCGTGTTCTATCTCGAATTTTTGTTAAGAAAAAAAATTAAATTAAATAATCTGTTTGTTACATGAGGTAAAGAAATTTCTTTTAATGGATTTAAAATTTCTTATTATCTCGTTGTTTCTCAGATTTCTTTATTTTCATTGTTTCGGTTTTATTAACTATTAATAAATTTGTTACTTACAAAATGTATGAGTTACCTTTTAAAATCTTGTAACGTTAGTGTATTCATTAACTATTAATTATAATAGGAAATTTTTAAATGCTGAAATTTTTTATTAATTTTGAATTGCCATTAATTAAGAGTTTTAAAAGGAAAGTGGTTATTGTTACGCTACAATGTCCTTTTTTGGTTTGAAGAAAAAAAATCTTTTGTATTTGTTTTGTAAATACTTAAACTACTATTTGTAATTGTGTATACTGTTAATTCAGTTTCTGTTGTGTAATTTTTTGAACTTGTTGATTTATAAGGTTTTGTGTATCATTATGTATTGTTTTCTATTTGTAACAAATTTGTTGTTACAATTTATTTTGAATGCTAATTTGTATTGTTACATACTAATTAGTATTGTTACAATCTTATATTCATTTCAATTGTCACAAGTCACAACTGAGACTAATATGAATGTTTTAATCACCAAACTTATGGTAATTTCTTTAGCCAATGTGTGATTTAATTTAGTTTATATATATATATGTATGTATAATGTGTGATTTAATATGTTACTATTTTAGTGCAGTCATTGTTACATTATCGTTTTAAACTATAGTTTCTATTTATACAAAGAAATTCTATGATATGTTGTTTTAATTAATAATTAAAACTCTAATTGTGAGCAGCAACAGCTTGCATTAATAATTGTAGCCGATGCATGAAGTAATTATTGTGATAATAAGAAGGAAAAGTTCTAAAATTCTTGCATCTATTTATTTATTTATCTTGATTAATTCCTTAACTGTTATAATATTTGTTGCTTTATTTAATTACTTGCAATATCTTGATTAATTCTTTAATTGCTATAAAATTAATTATTTTGTAAGCAAATAGAATTGCATGAGTAGAATGTAATTTATTTTTATTCATAATCCAAAATCTCTAATATTAATTTTGTGAAGATGAATTTATTACCCGCCATAGAAGATCAAATTATTGTTTCATATATAAAAATTAATATAATTTAAATAATTATGAAACAAATGTTACATATTGCCTTTGGAATTCTATGTGTAAAGCTTCTACTGTCTTATAGAAAATAGCTTACAAAAATTTATAAGTTTAATTAACTCTACATAAAGTAGCAGCCTTTGATCAAAGTATAAAAAAAAACTATTAGCTTGTTGGAAGAGCAGCTCAAGTGATAATATATAAAAATAAATAAATATAAACTAATAATTTAATAAAATCACTTTTAAAATAGATTAATAATTCTATATTAAATAGAATTAATTCTATTTTAATAAAACATATTTTGTTTTCTTTTATAATATAAAAAATTTTTATCATGTAATTTAATTAAAATTTCAATATCTCAAAATTTTGAAATTCATTTTAAAAGGATAAAGTCATTTATAAACTAGGCTAATGATCATAAATGTGGGGGCTTGCCTAGTTTACAGTGTAACTAATAATTGTATCAGATTTGATCATCTGATTCAACTTAATTTGGCTTGGGCTAGATTAAAATGAGCATAATGTGTAAATTAAATATTTAAACTAATAGACATTATGCAAAATATAGACATAATATAAAACATAATGATCATAATATACATAAATAATGTATTTGTTATAATAAAATATAAAATGAGGATTATGATTAAAATAATTCTCATGAAAGAAAAATAATTTTCTTAAAAATAAAATGACTTTGAAAAATAATTTAAAGTGAGAAAAAATTCTTGGAATTAGTTTCTCTCTATGATAAGCAACTAGAAGCCTAATTAATTTTTAGGTCTTATTGCTGCTTGAAAAAAAAAATTCTTTCTCTCTTTCCATGTGAGCAGTTAGTAGCTTGCTTTTAGTTTATTAGGGGTATCTTGACCCCTTTTTAGGAAGTTAGAGGGTGGTTGGCTTATCCAACAACCCTCATGTGTTTTCCATGTGCCTTCGCCTCCCTCTTGACCTATAAAAGAGGGCTGAGGGCTAGTTTCTTTTCAGCTTTGTTGTAGTAGACACCATCCCCCACACGAAGGTCTAGGTCTAGTAAACTTCGAGAGCCTCGGCAGTGAGCACCTCTCGCCTCCTGTATGTTTTCTAATTCAATTAAAGCACCGGCGCAACACCAACTCGCGTCGGGCTCCTCTTCCTTTTAGTCATTGCATGCTGAGTGTGTTTCTCCCCTCCTACGCCAGTGACCCTGTTCGCAGCTCCCTCCATCGATAGCGTCTAAGACGAGCAGACGCCCTCCTCTTAATTGTACCGTGAAGGAAGTCTGATTGCACGTGCATGCTATGGAAAATTGGATCTACAAGTGAGGTTAGTATTTTGAGTAATAGTTCTTGCCTTTGGTTCTCATTGCACCCTAGTATTGCTTAGGTCGCATCTTCGCGACACGATGAATTTCCCCATATTCTCACTCTGACGCATTTTCATTTCCCTCGTCTCAAGACCCTCTTATGTTTTTCGCATCATTGTCTCCACCGCCTTAGAGTACGGAACTAAGGACAACCCCTCCTATACATCTGCTGCATCACTTGTGGAAGTCCTTGAGTGTTGCTAGGGATGTAGATGATCAAGTGCTCATCCTCTGTAGTCATGCACACATGGACGGCCTCGAGACTCCTCCCCTCCAGGCATGTGCTAGCTTTGGGAGAGAAGATCCACGCCTAAGGAGTTAATCCACCTTGCTTGTGCCAACTTCAAAGAAGATGCGCCAAGGAGGGGCTAATCTCTATGAGTTGCGCCAATCACCAAGAATGCGCCAACTCAAGAGTGATGTCCCTCTTCTTCTTCTAGTGATGCACCACCACCAAGGAAATGACACAGGAAGAAGAGGAAAGCCCTTAACCTTCTACTTGCGCCAAGGAGAAGTTGCGGCCCACCTTAGATGAAGGTGGCAACAACCGGATGGGAGGCGCCAAGGAGAAGAAGGGGGCGGTGGCTATGAGGAAAAAAGAGGTGGGGCATCTAGGGTTTGAAGTTGGCGGAAACTACAGTGTGTGCCCCCAAGCCCCTTGTATTTATAGATTTAATGCGTGGGCCCACTCACTTAAGTCAATATTTTTATTCAAAACATTCACGAGTTAAGTTGTGGCCCCCACCTCTTATGAATTAATTAATAATTAATTCTAATATATATCCGAATATAATATTCAGACATATCACAAGCTGGTGGGCACATGTGATCAAACCATCGCAAAGATCTCAGCACAAACCCAAGTTTTGACTCATCGACGAAGACCTAGTCAACTGGAGTCAAAATTGGTCACCCGAGGTCAACCGGGGTCAACTCGATTACCAAAATCTATATGTCTCATCTCAACTCATATCAATCATCCACGAAGCATATAACTCCTAAGTAGACCCGAATCGTCCATAATTCCGATCTGAGGCTATCCGTTCAATACGGAGTCTCTAGTGTCTAGGTGTGCGACCTTGTAGGTTCTTCAGACATTGGCAGTGATGACTAAAAATCATCACAAGCAATGAGTGGCACCTAGTAGTACATCATTGCTACCCAAGTCATCAGAATGAATGTCACCGTCGATAACCTCTAAAACTGCAACAAAGTGTAAGTGCAGAATTGTCCTTTCGCCAGACTAATGTCTAGATTGGGCAAACATGTCACACTTGTTAATCCCAATATTATGGCATGACTAAATTGGGTTCTCACCTAGGTATGGCCATATACTTTCAGTCATCCACATTAGGTGCCATGGACATCAAGCTTCCCTGCAAGGAAGGGGCAAATCCTCTCTTGGCACACTCAATCTCTCATATGGCTCATGATGTACCCAATGACAACCATTATGACTTCCCTTTTACGGTGAAGCATTAGGTTGTACTAAAGTGCCTCATTCACCATATAAAGATGCCAATGCCCTCAAGTATAGACAATCATAACTCTGTCAATATGATCTTCATCTTGTGACACCAAGTTGAATCCTCACGGCAGGTCAGTCCAGTATATCTCCCTTGATATAACTATATGTCTACATTAGCAACCCGTGCTCAACTAGTGCATATACTAGTCTCAAGTGAATCATAGCTGTCCCACATCCATGATGACAACGAAATTCATCATAATTTCTATGTTATTTTGTTCGTGATTTGGTGTCATATTCACAGACTTTGCTTTTTTTATGCCCTTTTTATCAATATTTGCGGAATCTACACTCTTTTCTATTTTTAATCATTTTCAGGAAAAAAGGCATGTATTTCAGTCAATTTCGAGCAATCCAAGTGCATAATTAAATTCACAACATCAAAAGGAGATCACACGTCAAATTTTAGAAAATTTAGAGCTTCAGAGCAAATTACGGCACCCCCACAAAACCTTTCGTATGATTATGGCACTGCCGTAAACATCACTACGGTACCATATTTTTGAAGGTTATACCTAGTATCAATCATGAACTATGTCGCAGCGGAAATACAAGGTATGGAGATCGCATGACTTAAAACTATGATCAACCTTGTGAACTTGAAAGACAAGTAAGAGTGTTACCATTGCCATGATGTGAGTGGCGGCTTGGAAGATGAAAGGGGCAAGTGCCTCTTCTCCAAAGGTATCACACACAAGATGAAGTCGGCTTCTTCTTTATGCTCCTTGTGCTAGCAAAGAGACTAAAGAGTCTTTTTCGTGTCTTGGAGAGGAGATGTGCACCCTTGGCTAGTTGAACTTCTTCCTTGCATGAAGATGATGAAGATGCGAGAGGAGGAAGAGAGTAGAAGGGGTTTCGAAAACCATGAGGGAGCGCCCAAGAAGGAAATGTTCGGTTACCATATTTGGTAAGAACCAAATATGTAACTCCCTCTTAACTCCCATGCGTTCACTCATTGAACCAATCAAAACTTCCCTCTTTTATTGAACCATGCGTTCACACTAAGTGAACCGGTTCAATCCCAATTTGGTTCAAGCACCAAATCGAACCAGCCCTGGTTATGATCTCATTGAACCAAATGGCTCAAGATCTAACCACACATCTCATTGAACCTCTTGATCTTTACGATCAAGCATCAATTCTCCCGACCGAAGCTTACCGATCATATGCCCTAATCAATCAAACATGATTAGACTAGATCTCACTTCCAATCAGAGTTTAAATTGCTTTAAACTGAACTAGGATAATTCCAGTCCACACGATCTGACATAAGTAAGCCATATCATCAAATTGTGCGACCCCAAGGGTTTCCTTCAATGTCGGTAACGATAACTTACGTTATCACGATCAGAGAGGGGTATCTAGCAACACATCACTGTCTCCCGATATGAAGGAAAGAGTCTTCCAAGACTACTCCCAAAACACAGCACAAGTGTGAATCTAATTCACTTGGCATACATGTTTCCCTTTGCCACTGGATGTTCTCGTTGGACAAGCATGTCAAGCCTGTGATTCCAACATGATGAAAATGGTTAGATCAGATGAACATAGTCATCTGGGTATGGCCATACACATTCTCAACCATTTCATCCAGGGGGCCCTTTAGAACATCACACTCCAACTAGGAGAGGCAATCCTATATCTATCACAAGTGCCCTAACATGACTCATGCCCACTGTCCAAGATAATCCTTAATCATTATCTTTCAAATGATATTGAACTACCTCAAGATAATGCCAATCATCACTTAGAAACACAAGTGATCTCAAGTCAGAGGGAATATACCACTTGCTTGCATATAAGGATTATTCATATTGTGACAAACAATTGAACATCCTAAGTAGGGTCAGTCCAGTACATCCAATGCACCCATGTGTCTAAATCTTATTCCATGCTCGAAGCACCCTATAAGATTAGAACACATATTAGTCTCCATCATATCAAGGCTGTCTCATGTTCACCGAGATATCTCGACTAAGGACAACACTGAATGTCAGCTAAGCTGAACATCATTGAGACATTACTCAGAAGTATACATACAACAGTAGATAATGTTACAATCTGAATAACAACAATTGCCTTATACATGATATTGTAAATAATCCAAGGCCTCAAACATTAGCCTTAAGGGCATACCCTAACAATCTCCCACTTGCACTTAAACTAATGGTTGAGAAATCTCAAAACCATATTATTACAGTGCTTCTCATGCTTCTGCTGCGCCAGAGGCTTTGTAAGCGGGTCAGCTAGATTGTCATCTGTATGAACCTTGCAGATCTTGATGTCTCCTCGATCAATGATCTCACGGATCAGATGAAACCTTCTCTGTATGTGCTTGGACTTCTGGTGTGACCGTGGTTCCTTTGCTTGTGCAATTGCTCCAGTGTTATCACAGAAGATAACCAATGGATCTGCACTCGAAGGAACAACACCAAGTTCCTGAACGAACTTACGAATCCATACTGCCTCCTTTGATGCTTCTGAGGCTGCAACATACTCGGCTTCTGTTGTGGAATCAGCAACAATTGATTGTTTGAAACTCTTCCACACCACTGCTCCTCCATTCAAGCTAAAAACATAGCCTGATTGCGATCGGAAATCGTCTTGGTCAGATTGGAATGAAGCGTCAGTATATCCTTCAATACTGAGTTCTTCCTGACCTCCATAAATCAAGAACATATCTTTGGTTCTCCGAAGATATTTCAAAATGTTCTTGACTGCAATCCAGTGTGCCTTCCCTGGATTACCTTGGAACCGACTGGTCACGCTTAACCCGTAAGCGACGTCTGGCCGAGTACACAACATCGCATACATGATGGACCCAATAGCCGAAGCATAAGGCGTATTGTGCATTTCATCTTTCTCAGACTGTGTTTGAGGGCACTGGCTCTTTGAAAGATTCAGACCATGTCTGACTGGAAGATATCCTCTTTTAGAATTTTCTAAATGGAATCTCTCCAGGACCTTATTGATGTAAGTACTTTGGCACAGCCCGAGAAGCCTATTAGATCTATCTCTAAAGATCTCCACACCTAATATATAGGCTGCTTCTCCCAAATCCTTCATCTGGAAACATTTTCTTAACCATGCCTTGACCGCATGCAGTTCAGGAATATCGTTTCCAATGATTAAAATATCATCGACGTAGAGGACTAGGAAAGTAATTACGCTCCCACTAAACCTTTTATATATACACGGGTCATCTTTATTTTTGATGAAACCAAATTCAGAAACTGATTCATCAAAACGAATATTCCAGCTTCTCGATGCTTGTTTTAGTCCATAGATGGACCTCTTTAATTTGCATATTTTATGGCGTTCTGATGGATTGATGAAACCTTCAGGCTGTGTCATATACATATCCTCTTCCAGTTTTCCATTAAGGAAAGCGGTTTTCACATCCATTTGCCAGATCTCATAATCATAATATGCTGCTATCGCGAGAATAATTCGAATGGACTTGAACATGGCAACAGGAGAGAAAGTTTCATCATAATCTATCCCGTAGATTTGTTTGAAACCTTTCGCAACTAGCCTGCCCTTAAAGGTAACCACGTTACCATCTATGTCTTTCTTCTTTTTGAAGATCCATTTACAGCCTATAGGGATTACTCCCGGAGGCGGATCAACCAAATCCCAGACTTGGTTATCTGACATGGAGTCCATTTCAGCTCGCATAGCTTCAAGCCATCTTGCTGACTCCGGTCCACTGACCGCATCCGCATAAGTGAGGGGTTCATCATTAATGATGTAGACTCCGTCATAGTGCTCAGGCTGACGATGAATCCTTCCCGATCTACGTGGTTCCCGTGACGTCTGAGCCTCAGGTTGAACATTAACCTGATCTATTTGCTCAGGCTCATCCAACTGAGCTTGACTACTTTGTCCCTCCTCTGGAATTTCATCCAGCTTTATTTCTCTCCCACTGGTCTCTTGCAGAAGAAATTCCTTCTCAAGAAAAATAGCCGTTCGAGCAACAAATACTTTATTCTCTTTGGGATCGTAGAAATAATGACCCTTAGTTTCTTTAGGGTATCCGACAAATATACATTTATCTGATCTGCTCTCCAGTTTCCCAGAGTCGAGCTTTTTGACATAAGCCTCGCAACCCCAGATTTTGATAAATGTCAAGATCGGCTGTTTTCCATACCATAACTCATATGGTGTCTTTGAAATAGCCTTGGATGGCACTCGGTTTAGCACCTTTGCAGCTGTTTCCAGTGCAAATCCCCAAAAGGAGTAAGGTAGAGTAGCCTGACTCATCATAGAGCGAACCATATCCAATAAGGTTCTATTCCTTCTCTCGGACACACCATTCCATTGCGGTGTTCCTGGCGGAGTGAGCTGTGAGATGATCCCACACTCCTTTAGATAGTCAGTGAACTCACGACTCAAGTATTCTCCACCTCGATCTGATCGAAGTGCCTTGATATTTCAGCCTAACTGATTTTGTACTTCATTTTTGAATTCTTTGAACTTGTCAAAAGATTCACTTTTATGTCTCATCAAATAGGCATAACCATACCTACTGAAATCATCAGTAAAAGTAATGAAGTATGTATAGCCACCTCTGGCATGTTTACTAAATGGCCCACACACATCACTGTGAATAAGGTCTAGTAAACCTGAAGCTCTTTCACCTTTATTAGAAAAAGGAGTCTTCGTCATCTTACCCATTAAACAAGCTTTGCATGTATCAAGCTCCTCATAGGAGAATGATCCCAGCAGTCCATGGTCATGCAACCGCTTAATGCGCTTCTTGTTAATATGGCCTAGACGACTATGCCATAACAAGGTGCTGTGATCAGCATACTTGGCTTTCTTATTATCAATTTGTTGTACAGAACATTCCATGTCCAACATGTATAACCCATTATTAATTGACCCAGTTGCATAAACAATATTATCATATGAAATACGGCACTGTGAAGTTTTGCATTCAAAAGAAAAACTTTTCCTGACAAGAGCAGGAATAGAGATAATATTCTTCGTTATGCTTGGTACAAAATAACAATTGTCAAGTTCTAATACAAATCCAGATGGTAAAGAGATGTGATATTCTCCTACAGCAACAGCAGCAACCCGTGCCCCGTTTCCAACTCGTAGGTCCACCTCATGCTGTCCCACCTGTCTTCTTCTCTTGAGTTCCTGCACATTTGAACAAATGTGAACTCCACATGCAGTGTCCAACACCCATGAAATAGAAGAAGCAACCATGACTTCAGTCACGTAAATACCTGAGCCAGAAGTGAAAGACTTGCTTCCCTTCTTCTCTCCTCGGAGCGCTCTACAGTCCTTCTTCCAGTGACCCAGCTGGCCACAATGGAAGCATCTGTTGTCCTTTGATCGCTTCACCTTTTGTTTCAAAGCCTTGTTGTAGCTCTTGATAGGGGTTTTGCCTTTCTTCCCTTTCTTCTTGTTCCCTGAAGGAACCATCAAGACAGAGGATGAAGGCTTTCCCTTCTCAAGAGTCTGCTCTGTGGTGCAGAGCATGTTCAGTAATTCTGCTGGAGTACAGTCGATCTTGTTCATATTAAAATTAATGATGAACGCATCGAAAGAAGCCGGGAGAGACTGCAAGATGATGTCTACAACAAGTTCTTGATTGATGGTATGTCCCAGTTTTTCTAGAGCTTCTTTGTACCCAATCATCTTGAGTACATGAGCTCCCACTGGACTCCCTTCAGTCAATTTGCTATGAAAGAAAAGTTTCGTCAAGTTATAGCATTCTGTCCTTGCCTGTGCAGCATACAGCATTTTGAGATTTTCTATAATATCAATAGCAGACAAATCCTCATGCTGACGCTGGAGCTCAGGCGTCATTGACGCAAGCATAAGGCAAGCGACATCAGTGCTATCACTGACGTGCTTCTCATAAGCATCTCGAACCGCCCTTGCAGCATTCGCAGTGGGTTGAGCCGGTATTGCCGACTCAAGGACGTACAGCTTCCTCTCGGCTTTGAGGACAATCTTCAGCTGTCTGTACCAGTCTGAGAAGTTTGGCCCAGCAAACTTCTCTTTTTCCAATATGGATCGCAAATTGAGCCCTGTGGTATTCGTTGCTGCAGGAATCTACAACATAGCAAGAACAACAAGGTCAGTATCCATGTTAGAATCATTCCAGGACTTAAGAGTGATTCTTTTCTCACTATTTTATCTGACTGAAAATCCAATAAAACAGCCCGAAAGAGTGAAACTCTTTTAGTGAGATGGGATCCAGATTTCATACTTGATCTCCGCGTCCCGCTTAGGCGAGATAAGATACACAGAGAGTCTAAGCATTAATCACTG
Source organism: Costus lasius (assembly GCA_027563935.2). Classification (NCBI taxonomy): domain Eukaryota; kingdom Viridiplantae; phylum Streptophyta; class Magnoliopsida; order Zingiberales; family Costaceae; genus Costus; species Costus lasius. The sequence goes on along the minus strand of CM050447.1, from coordinate 107,755,613 downwards.
GTAGGCATTCCATGCCAATCGCCAACCCGTGCGATTCCCCTTCATCTAGGCAATCCAGAAGACTGTGCCAACTGAGTTGGTACAACACAGTTTCTGATTCCTCAGATGGCTGCCTCCATATAGCTATCATATGCTCAATATGTAGCCTATATGATCAAGCTGACCTGACCTACTTCCTAGACCACCACGTGCTATGCTGAGCAACGAGAAGCGATAAATCCCTTCTCTGTAGCATGTAGGTGTAATCGCGCACCGTCTGAAGATAGCTGGGCGTGCCCACTGAGTGGGTACAACACGGCCCCAACGATAGTCAGAACAGTGAGGTTTCGCGTCAGAAGGCAATCGAGCTTGATATTGACGTTGGATTTTAACGGTCTTTTATCTTCTTACTATCATGCAAATTCTATAGTGATAGTAGAAGAATAAAACATGCATGTGCTAATATTACTTAAAACAGTAAATGAAAGCACCATTATCTTATGTGGTAAACGCCCATAAAAACTTAAGTAAAACCCTAGTTTGACAAAAGTCTTCACTTGAGCTCTTTATGGGACTCTTGTACTTCATCCGACCCAGCCCCGGGCCAAAACGCTATCTGCAGCCCAAATGCGCCCACTAGATAGAATGGGCCAGTTCTAGAGTCAAACTCTAGACCTCCCACCTGGTGAAGCCAAATGCTGCATGCGCTTCTGCCATGTGTGCTGTGTGCTCAAGTCTGATCAAATTACATTTAAAACTATCTAGACATGATTTGACACGCAGGTCAATTATACATTTTCATAAATCAAAATGTGATTCGCAGATCACACCAAAAATATTTAATTCCAGGCACGCAGGCCCCAGCACAGCATACAAAATAGGGCAGCCCACATAAGATTAAATAAACACTCAAAAATCCATTGATTCATGGCAACATGTAAGAAATGTACAACAAGTGATCCAAAACAGTAATAAAATTTTATAAAACCCCATGGCATCAATTTTATTTCCTTATGTGTCCTACTACCTTACAACGGTCCATTAACAGGTATCCACTCATCAGAACAAGTCGGACCCACTGCCCTTGCATGCACCCAGTCATAACTGACTTGCGTCGACCTCATGGTCAACTATGCATGCCTTAAGGGCTGAACGTCCCACATGATTTCTGGCAAGCGGGTGTGACCCCGGGCCATAATCATGATCGTTCACTAGGCGCCTCAAACAGACATCGCTACACGCCCTTCTGCAGTCGGCCTATAGCCACCTGCACAACTTTCGCACAGGTGCTATCCGGCTGCTCATCCAGGCTGTCAGATAGTCTGATTAGGAAGTTGGGTCTAGATCTGACTAACGACTTCAACACTGTTAAACTCGTCTAAGTATTTAAAGTAGGTGCACAGATAAATCTAGTGAGGGTCGCGCATGAAGATAATTTTGACTGAAAACATCTATAAAATGCGCAAACCAACATCACATGCGCAAGCTTGAATGTAAAATACATCTAACATACGGTGTGAACAACATGGCATGTATTTTCGCATGAGAATAAAAGCATGCGCATCATGTAGATCATTGCCAAAAACACAAAACAAACATGGATCACAAGATGGCAATCATATGTATCAAGTCAAAACTAGTGCTCTGATACCAATTGAAGGTTATACCTAGTATCAATCATGAACTATGTCGCAGCGGAAATACAAGGTATGGAGATCGCATGACTTAAAACTATGATCAACCTTGTGAACTTGAAAGACAAGTAAGAGTGTTACCATTGCCATGATGTGAGTGGCGGCTTGAAAGATGAAAGGGGCAAGTGCCTCTTCTCCAAAGGTATCACACACAAGATGAAGTCGGCTTCTTCTTTATGCTCCTTGTGCTAGCAAAGAGACTAAAGAGTCTTTTTCGTGTCTTGGAGAGGAGATGTGCACCCTTGGCTAGTTGAACTTCTTCCTTGCATGAAGATGATGAAGATGCGAGAGGAGGAAGAGAGTAGAAGGGGTTTCGAAAACCATGAGGGAGCGCCCAAGAAGGAAATGTTCGGTTACCATATTTGGTAAGAACCAAACATGTAACTCCCTCTTAACTCCCATGCGTTCACTCATTGAACCAATTGAAACTTCCCTCTTTTATTGAACCATGCGTTCACACTAAGTGAACCGGTTCAATCCCAATTTGGTTCAAGCACCAAATCGAACCAGCCCTGGTTATGATCTCATTGAACCAAATGGCTCAAGATCTAACCACACATCTCATTGAACCTCTTGATCTTTACGATCAAGCATCAATTCTCCCGATCGAAGCTTACCGATCATATGCCCTAATCAATCAAACATGATTAGACTAGATCTCACTTCCAATCAGAGTTTAAATTGCTTTAAACTGAACTAGGATAATTCCAGTCCACACGATCTGACATAAGTAAGCCATATCATCAAATTGTGCGACCCCAAGGGTTTCCTTCAATGTCGGTAACGATAACTTACGTTATCACGATCAGAGAGGGGTATCTAGCAACACATCACTGTCTCCCGATATGAAGGAAAGAGTCTTCCAAGACTACTCCCAAAACACAGCACAAGTGTGAATCTAATTCACTTGGCATACATGTTTCCCTTTGCCACTGGATGTTCCCATTGGACAAGCATGTCAAGCCTATGATTCCAACATGATGAAAATGGTTAGATCAGATGAACATAGTCATCTGGGTATGGCCATACACATTCTCAACCATTTCATCCAGGGGGCCCTTTAGAACATCACACTCCAACTAGGAGAGGCAATCCTATATCTATCACAAGTGCCCTAACATGACTCATGCCCACTGTCCAAGATAATCCTTAATCATTATCTTTCAAATGATATTGAACTACCTCAAGATAATGCCAATCATCACTTAGAAACACAAGTGATCTCAAGTCAGAGGGAATATACCACTTGCTTGCATATAAGGATTATTCATATTGTGACAAACAATTGAACATCCTAAGTAGGGTCAGTCCAGTACATCCAATGCACCCATGTGTCTAAATCTTATTCCATGCTCGAAGCACCCTATAAGATTAGAACACATATTAGTCTCCATCATATCAAGGCTGTCTCATGTTCACCGAGATATCTCGACTAAGGACAACACTGAATGTCAGCTAAGCTGAACATCATTGAGACATTACTCAGAAGTATACATACAACAGCAAATAATGTAACAATCTGAATAACAACAATTGCCTTATACATGATATTGTAAATAATCCAAGGCCTCAAACATTAGCCTTAAGGGCATACCCTAACAATTTTGGATTGTTTTTGATCAGAGAATCGATGGAATTAATGGTACTACCGTAAGGAACTTTACGGTACAGTAATTCGGGTCAATTTTCAACTAGAAAGATTGTTGACATTACGGCACTACCATAAAACATGCTACGGTACCATAATTTCGGAAGTTTTCAACCCAAGAGTTTGCTGTCCAGATTACGGCACCACCGTAAAATCCTTTACGGCCGTAATTACAACTCAATTCGTGACTTTCCCGGTCAACTCCGAAGCCCGATTTTTGCGTAGATTATTCCGATCGATCCAGGCCACAAGAGACATTTCTGTAAGAAGCAAAGAGAGAGCCATCAACAAGATGAAGCAATTCACACCAAAAGCACTAATTTTCGTTCACCATAGAGAGAGAAATCGCCTCACAAGCCGCCGCCCTAGGTTTCACCACTGGGAAGCATACAGTGCATCTCCGACCATGAAATTTGAGTGGAAGTTACGCATAGAGGAGGAGAAGGAGCACCTAAAGTTTCAACATGATCAGAGATCAGACAGAGGAGAAATCACTAGAAAATCGAGCGCCACTGCTATTCGCCCAGATTACGGCCGTAAACTTCTTTACGGCCGTACTGTAATTTTTACTCTTCCTCTATTTCGATTTTATTCATCATGAATCATTGTAATCTTCCCTCTATGATAGCTTAAATCTCTTTTGGGACATGGGGGAGTAATTCACTCGATTTTTAATGACTAGATGACTATTTTTCTATTATTTCATCTTGTTTAATCTTAGCATGATGATTTTACTCATGTGATGTTTTGTTCTTAGACTCTCCTTAGATCTATATTGTTATTTATGTTTTAGAATTTTTGCTATTGACTGAAAAGTAATTGCTTGAGAATTTGGAACCCTAGAATTGCATGATAGGAACCCCTTTTAGGTTAGTTCTTGTTTGTTTGATTCTAGTAAGCTAATTGCCATGATTATAATATAAATCTAGGATTAAGTCTAAGTTTTCAAACATGGAGATCTTGTGCGAAAGCAAAGATCAGAACGTTAGAGAACCATGAGTAAAACTAGTGTCGAGATTCGGATGCACGAAAGTGATCCTTGAGTTCTTAGTTCGATGATTTACTTATCGTCAGCGTTGAGACGACTCTTGCGCGAGAGCGAAGAATTATCCCTGCATGGTTGTTTCCATGAAAGTGAGACAACCCTTTTATTCAAGTAAATTGCATCTTTGTCATGTTGAAATTAAACTGATGAAATCTCTATTCATGCCTAGTCATAAAAATTAAAGTGAACGAAACCCTAGTCCCAACTTCTCTCTCTGATAACTTCGTTTTAGCGTTTTAGTCCTCGTTTGCTAGTTTACACTCTTTCGATTGTCTAGATAGTGAAAAATCAATTATTCGATACTCAGTAACATAGGTCCCTGTGGATTCGATACTTTCTTTATTACTTCGAGTATCCGTGCACTTGCGGACACAACAAGTTTTTGGCGCTATTGCTGGGGACCTTAGTTCTTGTTGATATTGAAGATATTGAGAATATTGCTAGACTAGGTTTTATTTATGTTTTACCTTTCTATTCTTTTATGTTTATTTGAGTTATTTGATCCATCTACTTTAGTGTGCACAGAAAATCTAGATCGGATGACAAATCAGAGATCACTAAGGGACTATGCAGTCCCTAAGCCCCGAGAAATACACTTCAGCATTGTCAGACCAACTATTGAAGTAGATAATTTTGATATCAATCCTGCCTTCTTGACCATAATTCAGTAGAACCAATTTGGGGGAGATCCAATTGAAGATCCATATCAGCATTTACATCTTTTTATTGAATATTATGATACTATTAAAATTTATGAAGTTTCAGATGATGCACTAAAATTGCGATTATTTCCTTTTTCTCTCAGGGACCGAGCACGTGATTGGCTACACTCTCAACCTTCTGGAACGTTCACAACTTGGGAGCAGCTGTCTAATGCTTTTCTAATGAAATACTTCCCTCCCAGTAAGACAATTCATCTAAGAAACCAGATCACGGGATTTGCTCAGAAGGAAGGAGAATCTCTTAGCGAAGCATGGGAGCGCTACAAGGAGTTGCAAAGGAAGTGTCCTCACCATGGCTTGGATAGATGGGTTTTGATTGAAACATTTCATTATGCTTTACTCTATAATACACGCCTCACAGTTGATGCTGCTGCAGGAGGAGCTTTTATGAGCAAGACTCTGGAGGAAGCTTATCAACTGATTGAAGAGATGGCTTTGAACAATGATTAGAATTCCAGAGAAAGAGGAGTGATATATCGACCTCCTCAGAGTAAGAATGATGGTAGTGATTTTCGCACCCTAGCTGAGAAAGTTGAATCTTTGTGCAGTCGCTTTGATACATTTAAAATGCAAGCTCATGCTTTTTCTTCTTCTATTACTTGTGAAATTTGTGGGAATAATGGGCATAATGCTGAAGAGTGCAGAAAAATTGTTGATAGGGGTGAGAAACAAGTTAATCCTATAGGCGGTTACAATCAAAGTAGATTTAATGACCCCTACTCTAATACCTACAAACCTGGATGGAGGAACCATCCTAATTTATCCTGGAAAAGCAATAACCATGCTAGTGAGCAGAATGAATATAGGGGGTTTCAACAAATAACACAAAATCAGAGTCAACCCCAGAAACCCAGCTTATAAGAATTGTTTAATCAATTTATGGTGTTCCAGAAAAAACAGAATGATGAGGTGGAAGAGAACATGAAACAGATCAAAGATGATGTGAAGGAGAGTATGAGACAGGTCAATTCTAGGCTTGATGGCATTGTTGCCCACAATAAAATGCTAGAGTCACAAATTGCACAGCAGGCTGACACTCCTTACAGACCCCTTGGAAAATTACCTGCAAAACCTGAGATAAACCCTAGGGAGAACTGTAATGCCATTATAACTAGAAGTGGGAAACAACTAAAAGAACTTAAGGAAAAAGAGTCTCTTGATGATCATGATGAGGAATTAGAATTAGAAAAATCCTCTGAACATGAACAAACCCTACCTAGTTCAACACTCCAAAAGGGAGAGGAACCTAAAGGGGATGTACCATATAAATAAGATAATTCTAAGTCTAATCTACCTCCACCCTATAGACCACCAGTGCCTTTTCTATAAAGGTTGGTTCAGAATAAACTAGACAAACAATTTGGCAAGTTTCTAGATGTTTTGAAAAAGCTTTACATTAATATTCCATTTATTGAAGCTTTATCTCAAATGCCCACATATGCTAAATTCTTGAAAAAAATACTGTCTAATAAGAGAAAAATAGATGACTATGGCACTGTGGCTTTAACTGAGGAATGTAGTGCTGTTATCCAAAATAAAACGCCACCCAAATTGAAGGATCCAGATAGTTTTTATATCCCTTGTTTTATTGGCACTGGCTTTTGACCGAGCCTTATGTGATTTGGGGGCTAGTGTGAGCTTAATGCCATTATCTGTCTGCACGAGATTGGACATGGGAGAGCTCAAGCTGACTTCTATATCTTTGCAGCTCGCCGATCGCTCAGTGAAGTATCCAGTAGGTATTCTTGAGTATGTTCCTATCCAAGTTGGTAAGTATTTTGTGCCTACTGATTTTGTGGTTCTTGAAATAGAGGAAGATGCGAAAATTCCTATTATCCTTGGTAGACCATTCTTAGCCACTATTGGAGCACTTATTGATGTAAAGAATGGTAAACTTACTCTAAATATTGGTGATAATAAAATTGAGTTTGATTTGAACAATTCACTAAAAAAACCTGCATATGCTAATTCTTGCTGTAGCGTTCGTGCTGTTGATGATGTAGTTTATGATTTTGGTTTTTTGTTTGATTCTTGCTCTACTTCAGATTCTTTTGAAAATTCAAATGCTGAAGTTGATGATTCTGACTTTGATGATGATTCTTGTAATGAAACTCGTGATATTGTAGATTGTGCCACATTGGATGATGAAAAAGAAAAAAATTCCAAAAGTTGAATTGAAAGCTTTACTTGATAACCTTAGATATGAATTTCTTGGTCCTAACTCTACTTACCTTGTGATTGTTGATGCGCAACTAAATGAAAGGGAAACTGATTTGCTCTTGAAGGAGCTGAGGGTTCATAGAAAGGTAATTGGGTATACCATTGATGACCTGAAAGGAATTAATCTTTCTTTTTGTATGCACAAGATCTTGATGGAAGAGGAACACAGGCCACATGTAGATTTCCAAAGAAGACTGAACCCCTCCATGAAAGAAGTTGTAAAGAAAGAGGTTCCGAAATTACTTAATGCAGGTATTATCTATCCTATATCTGATAGCAAATGGGTAAGTCCTATACATTGTGTACCAAAGAAAGGAGGGGTAACTGTCATGAAAAACAAAGATAATGAATTGATTCCTGTTAGAACTGCTCCTCGTTAGCGCATGTGCATAGATTACAGAAAACTGAATGCTGCCACTAGGAAAGACCACTTCCCATTACCTTTCATTGATCAGATGGGTGAAAGATTGGCAAACCACTCTCACTTTTGCTTTTTAGATGGATATTATGGTTTTTTTCAAATTCCTATACATCCTGATGATCAAGATAAAACCACTTTCACATGCCCGTATAGAACTTTTGCATATAGGAGAATGCCATTTGGTTTATGTAATGCACCTGCTACATTTCAAAGATGCATGATGACTATCTTTTCTGATTTTATTGAAGATTTTATGGATGTATTTATGGATGATTTCTCAGTATATGGTTGCTCTTTTGATGTTTGTTTGGCTAATCTATCTCGGGTTTTATAGAGATGCGAAGAGACTAACCTTGTCTTGAATTGGGAAAAGTGTCACTTTATGGTTAGACAGGGAATAGTTTTGGGTCATCTTATTTCAGAGAGAGGGATTGAAGTGGACAAAGCCAAGGTAGAAGTGATTGAGAAGTTGGCTCCACCCACCACTGTCAAGGAGATCAGGAGTTTTTTTGGGACATGCAGGGTTTTACAGGAGATTCATTAGGGACTTCTCTAAACTTGCTAAACCCCTGACTGATTTACTTTCTAAAGATGCCAAATTCTACTTTGATGAGAAATGTCTGTTTGCTTTTCAGGAACTAAAGAAAGCCTTAACATTAGCACCCATCATGCAACCACCTGACTAGGAGTTACTTTTTAAGCTTATGTGTGATGCCAGTGACTTTGCAGTGGGAGCAGTTCTAGGGTAAAGGAAGGAAAAGAAGCCTTATGTGATCTCTTATGCTAGTAAAACTTTAGATGAAACACAGGAATTACACCACTACTGAGAAGGAGTTGTTGGCTATAGTTTTTGCAATTGACAAATTCAAATCTTACTCGATAAATTTGAAAGTTGTAGCATATACTGATCATGCTGCAGTTAAATATTTGATACAGAAGAAGGACAGTAAGCCACGGTTGTTGAGTTGGATTTTGCTTCTGCAATAATTTGACCTGGAAATCAAAGATAAGAAAGGAACTGAGAACCTTGTTGCAGATCATCTTTCAAGAATAATGGTAGATACTGAAAAGAATGATGAGATCAATGATTCCTTCCCTGAAGAACAACTCTTAGCCATTGAACAACTCAAAGCCCCCTGGTATGCTGACATAGTGAATTATCTTGTAGCCGATATTTTTCCTCCTGATTTGAATTACCAAAAAAGAAAAAGATTTTTGGCTGAAGTGAAACATTATTTTTGGGATGAGCCTTATGTGTTTAGAAGATGTGCAAATAGCATTTACAGAAAATGTGTACCTGAAGAAGAAATTGCAGATATTTTGCTTCAATGCCATGGATCCTCCTATGGTGGACATGCTGGTACTGAAAAGACTGCTTTTAAAGTGTTACAATAAGGATTTTATTGGTCCATAATTTTCAAAGATGCTAGGAACTTTGTGTTATCTTGTGATAGATGTCAAAAGACTAGGAACATTAACAGAAGACATGAGATGCCACTGTCCAATATCCTTGAAGTTGAGATATTTGATGTTTGGGGGATTGACTTCATGGGACCTTTCCCATCCTCGGGAGGTAACAAGTACATTCTTGTAGCAGTTGATTATGTCTCAAAATGGGTTGAAGCCCTCGCTTCACCAACCAATGATTCGAGAGTTGTTACTAAACTGTTTAAAAAAAATTATCTTTCCACAATATGGGACACCACGAGTAGTGATCAGTGATGGTGGATCGCATTTCATAGAACATAAGTTTTCAGCTTTACTCAGGAAATATGGAGTAAATCATAGAGTTGCAACACCTTATCACCCCCAAACAAGTGGACAGGTTGAAATATCAAATAGAGAGATCAAAGGAATTCTTGAAAAAACAGTGTCACGCACAAGAAAAGACTGGGCATTCAAACTTGATGATGCATTATGGGCTTACAAAACTACTTTCAAAACACCCATAGGTATGTCTCCTTTTCAATTGGTTTATGGAAAATCATGCCACCTTCCTGTAGAGCTCGAGCATAAAGCATACTGGGCAATCAAGATGCTGAATTTTGATTTGAAAAACGCAGGTGAAAAACAGAGATTGCAATTAAATGAGCTAGATGAGATCAGACTTTCTACATATGAAAATGCAAGAATTTATAAAGAAAGAACTAAAAGGTGGCATGATCAACATATTCTCAGAAGAGATTTCCAACCAGGTGACTTTGTTCTTATGTTCAATTCTAGATTGAGACTTTTTCTTGGAAAACTTAAGTCTCGATGGTCTGGGCCTTTTCAGGTAAAGAAAGCTTATCCTTACGGAGCCGTAAACATATGGAGTGAGGAAATAGGAGAATTCAAAGTTAATGGTCCGAGGCTGAAACATTATTATCAAGAGGAGCAAATTGAAGAAAAAGAGAGTTTATATTTAGATGAACCACGATCAAATCCGAGTGCAAAAGGGTCAAGCTAATGACCTTAAATTAGTGCTTCTTCGGAGGCAACTCGAGCTTTCTAACTTTATTTTTGCTTTATTTTATTTACTTTTATCTAGGTTTTCTTTTCAGAACTAATTTTTAATTTTTGTAGGGAAACAAACTTTGGTGGAAGAAACCCAAAGGCGTGAGTGGGTAGAGTCTTGTGAGTATCTCTTTTCCCTTATATCTTGTCTTTCACTTTTTGTATCTTATTGATATTTTATGTGTTGAAGGGAAGGATGCTTCTTCTGCACATTTGTGTCCACCGGCACTACTACTCTGTTTTTCATGCTTGTCTTTTTGATCTTCGATGGAGTTGTATAATTTTGATGATGATATTCTTTTGAATATGGTTGTATTCACTTGATAATATTTTGATGACATGACATGTTAATATTTGATGATGATGAGTAAATTTTGATATGAATGACCTTGATCTAACTCTTGAAATTATTGTTTATGACTTGATTGATATTTGATGTTGATAAGTGAATTCAAAATTGAGATTAGAAATAGACCTATCATGCCAAATTTATTTCTCTTATACATATCTGCTTTTGAGATTTTTCATTGGTTGATAAGTGAGATTTTAGGGAGATATGTTGTTTGAAGAATTTTATTTAAAAGTGAAGCTATTTTTTGAATAAAATTTTGCATATGAGTATGAAATTTTGAATTGATGTCAATTGATTAATCTCATTGAAGTTTTGTTTATTTTACTATTTGTTGGGAAGAAAGAGTCCAAAATCCACAAAAATAGTAAGTGACTCCCCTACTTTGCACTATGTAAAATTGATAGTGGTACCTAAGACATGGGTTGAAGTCTGAAAAAGAAAAAAAAGAAATGATGAGAAGAATCTATTCACATTAACTCCACTGTCTTTTATAAAATTCTTTCTAAAAAGACATGAGTTCTATTACACTGACTATGTGGTAAGTGTACTCTAACTTCGTCACCAGAAAAAAGGTGGTAATTGAATTAGAGAATGTGAATAATGCAAAAAAAAAATAGAGTGGAAAAAGATTTTGGACACCCAATTCCTGTAAACAAAAGTATGATAAATTTAAACTGAAAATTGAATGAAGTCATGAGATTGAGATTCTGCCTTTTATATAAGTTGCGAAGTTTTATTCAACTAAGTTGTGGATCTTGAGAATTGGATTTAGAAGATGACATATCTGTTTAAAATTTTATGATGCAATTAATGAGAATTTTTCATTAGTGATTGTGTGTTAGAAATTATTTTCCATGAGAAAGTCTATGTCTATGACCAATTTTTGGAATTTTCTTGGTTTTTGCTTGAGGACAAGCAAAGTTTGAGCCTTATGTGTTTGATGACACCGAAATTCATCGTAATTTCTATGCTATTTTGTTAGTGATTTGGTGTCATATTCATAGACTTTGCTTATTTTTATGCCCTTTTTATCAATATTTGCGGAAGCTACACTCTTTTCAGTTTTTAATGATTTTCAGGCAAAAAGGCATATTTTTCAGTCGATTTCGAGCAATCCAAGTGCATAATTGAATTAACAACATCAAAAGGAGATCACACGTCAAATTTCAGAAAATTTGGAGCTTCAGAGCAAATTACGGCACCCCCAACAAGACCTTTACGGTACCGTAATTTGGAATTTTTTCGGGTAGAAGATTTTGTATGATTACGGCACTGCCGTAAACATCACTATAGTGCCATATTTTGGATTGTTTTTTATCAGAGAATCGATGGAGTTTACGGTACTGTCGTAAGGAACTTTATGGTATCATAATTCGGGTCGATTTTCAACCAAAAAGATTGTTGACATTACAGCACTGCCATAAAACATGTTACAGTACCATAATTTTGGAAGTTTTCAACCTGAGAGTTTGCTGTCTAGATTACGGCACCACCATAAAATCCTTTACGGTCGTGGTCGTAATTACAACTCAGTTCGCGACTTTCCCGGTCAACTCCGAAGCCTGATTTTTGCGTAGATGATTGCGATCGATCCAGGCCACAAAAGACGTTTCTGTAAGAAGCAAAGAGAGAGCCATCAACAAGACGAAGCGATTCACACCAAAAGCCCTAATTTTTGTTCACCATAGAGAGAGAAATCGCCTCACACGCCGCCGCCCTAGGTTTCACCACCAGGAAGCGTACAGCGCATCTCCGGCCGTGAAATTTGAATGGAAGCTATGCATAAAGGAGGAGAAGGAGCACCTAAAGTTTCAACGTGATCAGAGATCAGACGGAGGAGAAATCACCAGAAAATCGAGCGCCGCTGCTGTTCGCCCAGAGTACGGCCGTAAACTTCTTTATGGCCATACCGTAATTTTTACTCTTCCTCTGTGTCGATTTTTTTCATCATGAATCATTGTAATCTTCTCTCTATGGTAGCTTAAACCTTTTTTGGGACATGGGGGAGTAATTCACTCGATTTTTAATGACTAGATGACTATTTTTCTATTATTTCATCTTGTTTAATCTTAGCATGATGATTTTACTCATGTGATGTTTTGTTCTTAGACTCTCCTTAGATCTATATTGTTATTTATGTTTTAGAATTTTCGCTATTGACTGAAAAGTAATTTGCTTGAGAATTTGGAACCCTAGAATTGCATGATAGGAACCCCTTTTAGGTTAGTTCTTGTTTGTTTGATTCTAGTAAGCTAATTGCCATGATAATAATATAAATCTAGGATTGTGATGACACCAAAATATATAGTATATTTTGTATCACTTTAGATATTTTTTCATGCTAAATTGAGGATCTTTTACTTATTTTCATACTAAATTTATCGATTATTGCAAAGTCTAATTCGATTTTGGTTTTTCATGGTTTTTAGGTAAAAAGACACTATTTTTATGCGTTTTCAAGCAAAAACAAATACATAGAAGAGACTCGTAAAAATCACTTTTTTGACTGGGAATTACGGCAGTGTAATAGCTCACGGTCGTGCCGTAAAATCGGCTGAGTGTTCTGTTCTGGAAACGCTGGAAAATACGGCACCGTAATTTGGTTTACGGCAGTGCCGTAAAAGCAGTTGAACTCTCTGGTCGGATTCGTCGGGGAAATACGGCCTGTGTAATTCTTTACGGTAGTGCCGTAATTTCAGCGAAAGTCTCTGTTCAGAAAGTGCCCCAAAATACGGCCGTGTAAATCCTTATGGCGGTGCCGTATTTTCGCGAAAACCTTCTGTTTGGAAAATCACCAAAATACGGTCGTGATCTCAATAATATGGTAGTCCGTGAAAAATACGGTACCGTAAAATCCCTTACGGCACTGCCGTATTTTGGTCTTTAGCCTCGATTTGCATGAAAATTCTTGTGTGACCTCCTCTTGATGATGGTAACTCTTCCATATCTTTGATTTTGCTTAAAAATGCCCAAAATAGTGCCTTTTTGCCTGAAAATCATGAAAAACCAAAATAGAAGTAGACTTTGCAATACTCGATGAATTTAGCATGAAAACAAGTAAAAGATCTTCAATTTAGCATGAAAAGATATCTAAAATGATAAAAAAAAATATACTATATATTTTGGTGTCATCAAACACATAAGGCTCAAACTTTGCTTGTCCTCAAGCAAAGATCAAATTTTGAAATCAAAATTTGATTACAAGAATAACCTTTTCATGCTCAATAAATTTCTAAAATACAATCATCAATGAAAAATTCCATCAATTGCTTTATAAAACTTTAAGCAAACAAGTCATTCTTAGAACTCAACCTTCTAGATCCACAACTCAATCAAATAAAACTTCGCAACTTGTATAATAAAAAAAATCTCAGTATCAAGATTTCACCTTTGTTCTAGTTTAAATCTATCATACCTTTGTTTACTGGAATTAAGTCTCCAAGATCTTTTTCCACACAGAATCTTTCTTTTCTTGCTCTTTCTCTCTCTTTTTAGTTTTTGAACAGATGGCATGTACCCACATAGATACACACCTTTTTTTTTTTTGACTTCAACTCTTGTCTTCGGTACCACTGTCAATTTTACACAGTGCCAAGCAGATGAGTCTTATTCTTTTTCACTCTCAATTTTTTTATAGACTTCAACCCATCTCTTAGGTACCACTGTCAATTTTACATAGTGCCAAGTAGGGGAGTCTCTCAGTATTTTTTTTTTTTATGGATCATGGATTCTTCCTTCCCAACAAATAGTAAAGTAGACCAAACATCAACTAGGCTAATCAATTGACATTGATTATAAATTACACTCATATGCTCATTTTATTTAAGTGAATAGTTTCACTTTTAGATTTTATCCTTCAAATAACACATCTACCCAAAATTTCATGCATCAACCAATGTCAAATTTCAAAGATAGATATGCATTGAAGAAATAAATCTAACATGATAGGGCTTTTCTCCAATCACAAGTATAAATACTCACATCATCAAGGAAGATATTTTATCAATAGAAATTTTATCAATAAATCATGCCATCATATAGTAGAAAGTGGATCATATGCTTATATCAATTTTAACAACAAATTTGAATAATATCATCATCAAAACAATGAGTTCCATAAAATCATTTTTCAAGAGAAAACCAATAAGTAGTATAAAGTCAAAGATGCACTATAAGAAATAGTCATTAATAAGAGAGTGCAAGTGATACTCACAAAACCATATAGATCATGCTCAATCGTTGTCAGGCTAGTGTAGCTGGGTCCAATGATGTGTCTTTTTAAAATTTTCCGCAAAATTTAAGGTACATAAGGCTCACATAAGGCTCAGATCAAAAACAGTCTCAAAAATAATAAAAATAAAAATAATTCTCTCAAAGAAAAATCAGAGATATCATCGAGGGTCTAGAAGAGTGCTGGTGGAACAGATGCTAGCTAAAAAGCTGCTAGCAATGATGGTGATGGTGCCGACATAAGGGTGAGTAATCTCTAATGGCCTACTAGAGAATACAGTCATAGAGGTGAGATCGTCGGGCTATGGAAGATAATACTGCACATAAAAAATCTAAGTCAGTAATGAATAGTCCACTGCATAAATAAATAATATCATGGAATAAGAGGCAGCAAAAGAAATAAGATTCTGCAGGTGGTATAATCCAGTGTCGGCGGCTGGAAACAGTGATGTCAGAGGCAGATGCAGTGGTAGCTAGTGCTAGATGCAAATCTGGAGAAGAAGCTATAACAGGTAGAAAGCAGTTTTTGAATTTTTTATGACCAAACAGAAAACAGACAAAACCATGAAGTAAAATAAAACTTGATCTTTCCAGGTATGTGGAAAATAAAGGATCAAAATCTTTCAGGAATTTAGGGCAGCAGAAAGAAGGCTACTCAGATTACAAAATGAAAAACTGCACAGAATCTAATCAGAATCAAAAAGTTGCTATGTGTTTCAGAAAGATCCATGGATTCTAAAATTCAGCAAAAATATCTAAATAATAGAGAAAGATCAGTACTTCCATGTCGTGCCAAAAATCAAAAATTTTCGTAACGAGTTTCTTAAAATCAATGAGAGAAGACACATACTCAATAACTGGAAGCAGTTTACAAATACGGTACCGTAATATGCGTTACGGCAGTGCCGTAATTTGCAAAGAACGCTCGGGTAAGAAATAATCAGGAAATACGGTACCGTGAAATTCCTTACGGTACTACCGTATTTTTGAAAAGAAAACACTCAAGATTACGGCACGTAAAGTAAAAAACGGTCAGAAAATACGGTACCGTAAAAGAAATACAGTACCGCCGTAAAATACTAAAAACTCTCGAAAAAGAAATAAGAGCAGATTACGGGCGTAAACTAGATTATGGCAGTGCCGTATTTAGTGCAAAATTTGATTTTCCCTGAAAAATAAAAGAAAAATTAATTCTAAAAATAAACTGTAATAAAAGAAACTAAACTAAGACAAAAGTGCTTGGGTTGCCTCCCAAGAAGTGCTAATTTTAGGTCCATAGCTTGACCAAAAATCAATATCATGGTGAAGTAGGTGAATCAGTTCCAAAGTATAAAGCATATAATTTTCTGCATTTTCTTTTTCCCAACAGTTTAACCACAAATCCAGATATCCAGAATTTCACATAAATCATGATTAATGTGGCTTTCTCAAATTTGCAGAAATTAAAATTCTCAGATCCACTCAAAGTAATCTTTATGATCTTCATATGCTTATCAAAAAGTAAAATCATAAGTCTTTTCTTCAAATTAATATTTTCAATGGCAATAACAAAAGGACCTAGATTAAAAGATTCAAGTATTGGATCATCAAAATAATGTCTATGTCTTTCATTAGATTCCTTGATAAAGCACAAATTTTCAAATAGATCAAAATTTTTAACAATAGCTTTGGGCAAAACATCAAGGTGAGATTCATTCAAATCCTTTTCAAGTTCCTCATGTTTGTCATCAAATAATCTATCAATATCAAAATTATCAACAAAATCAAGATGAGACTCTACAAAATCGATTTTCTCATGCTTCCCCACAAATAATTCATTATTAGAATAGTCAAAATCAGAATCATATGAAAAAGAATTAATAGAATCAGAGTTGACCACAAGAGATTTATCATTAATTTCAAAAATATCACCAAAATCAAAGTGGGGCTCATCAATGTCTATAATTTTTGAACCTTCATCATGCTCATCCGATTTAACCATAAACAAGATATTATCAAAATCAGAATTATCATCAAAAGAAGGTTCTTCAATTTCAATTTTCTCAATCTTTTCCTTAAATAAATTAGTAGATGAATCAGTTCTACAATCATCAAAATCAGAGTGAGATTCAATAATATTCACATAAGGCTCAATCTCAAAACAATCATGATCACAGGGGGAATTTTCTAATTCAAGTTTTTCAGTATCAAATTCAAATTGTGGTTCAGAAACATGATCATAGCAATCATCATAAAAAGAAGTTCGGTTTTCCCATCTAGAATACAATTGATCTTGTTCTTGCCATGATAAATTTGGTTTTAAAAATGGGCAATCAGACGAACAATGATCAGGATATCCACAAATAACACATTAATCAGAAGAACAAGATTGCATATAAGAGTTAAATTGATCTACAAGAGATTTACCTTGTGGCATGTATACCTCACCTCTTTCAGTTGCTCAGGAGTTCTGATTAAAAGACATGTTTTCAAATCTATCAAGAACAGAAAGATAATCCAACACCAATCAATCAATTTTTTTTGTAGAATATAGGAAAAAAATAGAAAATCTAAAACACAAGCAAATTCACAAATCTTCAGATATCACAGTTCTGTCACAACTGTGAAAATCCAAAATCTACAAAAAGAAAAAACAAAGTTAAATCTAAAACAAAAATACTTAGTCTAGAAATACTAACAACTATTTTGATATTAACAAAACTAAGGTCCCCGGCAACGGCGCCAAAAACTTGATAGCCCGTAGGGAACACTACAAGTATGGCACGCGGGGACATACTAAATATGAACACAATTTAATTCCCCGACAACGGCGCCAAAAACTTGATAGCCCGAAAGGGAACACTACAAGTCTGGCACGCGTGTACCTGGGACTAATCCCCGGCAACAACGCCAAAAACTTGATAGCCCGAAAGGGAACACTACAAGTCTGGCACGCGTGTACCTTTGGACTAATCCTTGGTAACGGCACCAAAAACTTGATGTTAAACCGCAAGTGCACGGGTATACGAAGTAATAAAGAAAGTATCGAATCCACAGGGACCTACGTTGTCAAATACTAAATAATTGATTTTTCACTATCTAGGCAATCGAATTAAAGTCAAGCAAATGTCACAAACAAACGAAAGAAAACTATCAGAGAGAAAGCTGGGACTAGGGTTTCGTTCACTTTAACTTTTATGACTAGATATGAATAAGGATTTTGTCAGTTAAATTTTATCATGATGAAGATGTAATTTACTTAATAAAAGGATTGTTTCACTTTTGTGCAAACAACCGCACAGGGATTTGTCTCGCTTTCGGGCAAGATTCGTCCCAACGCTGAAGATAAGTAAATTATCAAACAATGAACTCAAGGATCACTTTCGTGCATCCGAATTCTAGGTTGATAATCTCTAGAGGAGTCTCAAGGATCACTTTCGTGCATCCGAGTCTCGACACTAGTTTTACTCTTGGATCTCCAACGTTCTGATCCTTGCTTTCGCACAAGATCTCCACGTTTCACAAATAGACTCGATCTATGGATACATGTTATAATCATGGAAATTAATCTACTAGAACAGATCAAATTAGATCTAACCTAAGGAAGGGATCCTAACATGCAATTCTAGGGTTCCAAATTCTCAAGCAATTACCTTTCAGTTAATAGCAAAAATTCTAAGAACATAATTAGTAACATGGATCTATAGAGAGTCTAAGCACAATTATCACAAGAGCAAAATCATCATGCTAAGATTAAACGCATCAAAATAGTGAGAAAGAAGTTATCTAATCATTAAAAATCAAGTGAACTACTCCCCCATGTCCCAAGAGTAATTTAAGCTAGCATGGTGAAGGAAATACAATATTCCATAATTTCAGAAAATCGAAAATCAACAAAAGGAAGAGTTTTTTAGAAAATAAGGCACGGCTGTGAAGTATTTCACAGCTGTATTTTGCAAAAGAAGGCGTGAACAGTGGTGGCGATACTTCTTCCTCTGATTTCTCCTCCAATTTGTCTCCATTCGATTTGAAATTTTTGGCACGTTGTCCTCTTCACCAGGCGATGCTTCAGTAGAAGAATCACGGCCGAAGATCGTCTGGATCGAGCGCGGTGGCGAAACCCTAGGCGGTGGCGTGTACTCCAAATTCTCCCTCGATAGTTAACCAAGTTTGGGGCTTTTGATGTCTGGCTAATCCTCCCCTCCAAAGCTCTGCTTTTGCTTCTTACGACTTTGAATGTAAAGCCCTGGATCGCCCGCAAGAATTTCCGCAATGATCGGGCGTGAAGATTGACCTAGGAATCGCGTTCAAACACCGAAATACGGCAGTGTAATATCTTACGGCACTGCCATAAAATCTATCGATCGTTCTGTTCTGAAATTGCTGGAAAATACGACACCGTAATTTGGTTTACGGTAGTGCCGTAAAAGTGGCTGAACTCTCTGGTCCGATTCGTCAGGGAAATATGGCCCGTGTAATTCTTTACGGCAGTGCCGTAATTTTGGCAAAATTCTCTGTTCAGAAAGTGCCCCAAAATACGGCCGTGTAAATCCTTACGGCGGTGCCGTATTTTCGCGAAAACCTTATGTTTGGAAAATCACCAAAATACAGCTGTGATCTCGATAATACGGTAGTCCGTGAAAAATACGGTACCGTAAAATCCCTTACGGCACTGCCGTATTTTGGTCTTTAGCCTCGATTTGCATGAAAATTCTTGTGTGACCTCCTCTTGATGATGGTAACTCTTCCATATTTTTGATTTTGCTTAAAAACGCCCAAAATAGTGCCTTTTTGCCTGAAAATCATGAAAAGCCAAAATAGAAGTAGACTTTGCAATACTCGATGAATTTAGCATGAAAACAACTAAAAGATACTCAATTTAGCATGAAAAGATATCTAAAATGATACAAAATATACTATATATTTTGGTGTCATCAGATTGAGTCTTAATTTTCAAATGTGGAGATCTTATGCGAAAGCAAAGATCGGAACGTTAGAGAACCATGAGTAAAACTAGTGTCGAGATTCTGATGCATGAAAGTGATCCTTGAGTTCTTAGTTCGATGATTTACTTATCGTCAGCATAGGGACGACTCTTGCGCGAGAGCAAAGAATTATCCCTGCATGGTCTTTTCCATGAAAGTGAGACAACCCTTTTATTCAAGTAAATTACATCTTTGTCATGTTGAAATTAAACTGATGAAATCTCTATTCATGTCTAGTCATAAAAATTAAAGTGAACGAAACCCTAGTCCCAGCTTCTCTCTCTGATAACTTCATTTTAGCATTTTAGTCCTCGTTTGCTAGTTTACACTCTTTCGATTGCCTAGATAGTGAAAAATCAATTATTCGGTACTCAGCAACATAGGTCCTTGTGGATTCGATACTTTATTTATTACTTCGAGTATCCGTGCACTTTTGGACACAACAATCCACTATGATTCTTGACCGGGGATAAAACTAAGATAAGATAAAATATCTATCTCTTTGGGACATCGTACATGCAATTGTCCATGTGCGCAGATGTACATATTTGCATAACAATGACCATGCTAGGATATCTCATCTATCAAACAGATGTGATACTCATATCCCATTGGACCATCCCAAAGGTCCTAGGGCATAAACACTAACAAGTGTATAATTAAGAGTATATGGCTATATCTAGGAGATTATATCTCTTACTAGAGTCACCCCCACATGATTAAAATAGGAAGTATAGGACACTTGTCCAATTTGGGATTATCATATTACAATGGGATTATATTTCATATATGAAAAATTTATTGCAAAATAGGGTTTGTAGGCTGACAACATATTCTTGTGACTTGGGTAGTAATAATGTGTTGCTAGATACCTCTTATTGCTTCTGATAATCTATCTGATTTATCACTATCAATGTCATATGAGACCTATAGGGTCACACGCATAGACACTTGGATATCACTATAGATCTTAGAACCTTGTATCGAATTATGGATTAATTCGAGTCTATTTTGATTACTAGAGATACCATATTAAAGTAGGATCGAATGGACAGTTCATATGATTCAATTTGCAAGAAGAATGAGGCAAGACACTTATTCTAGTAATCTAGAGAAGTTAATTGGGCTTTAGGTTTAATAAGTTGGTAGGCTATAGGGCCTAGCGTGCCTATGAGCCTTGCATAGAAGGCCAAGCGCATGAGAATGCTTTGGATAGAGCTAATTGGGCTAAGAGCCCAATGAGTGTTGATGCAAGAGGCGCCATAGGCACATGGTTTCAGTAATATGATGCAAGAAGAGGGATATATCACCTCATTGAGTGATACCACACACGACAACAGTGATACTAGTGGCACCACAACCCTCATGTACATCTCTGCAAGTGCACAAATAAATTAAAATAATAAAAATATCGATCCCACAGAGACTCTTGAACTAAGTATTAATTAAACCGTAGTTGTGTAATTTAGGAGAATCAAATAGGTTTACGCAATGAAGAAGGCACAAATAATAAAATAGGCTGTAAAATAAGAGGGAAGCTCGAGCATGGGGTTTCACCATAATAATTTCTCCAAGTAATTTATATCAACGTGCATCAAATATCTAATTACGTTAAATGAAAATATACTATACGAATATATAAGATGCCCCCTTTCAGTAGCTCACCCTAATGTTTAACTCATCTAGTACCCATCTACCACTCTGAGTACGAAACTTGGTTAACTTCATTAAGCACACCATAGATTTTATGTTCCCCAATACATCTAGTACCCATCTACCACTCTGATTGTGCTGATGATTTCAACTTCTTCCCTACACATGGCTACTTTTGTTTTCGCACCAATCTCCCTCGATTATGGACAAAATTCAATGGAGTTTGAATTGGAAGTTCTTCCTTGCGCTCCTCCCTATTCTCTGGATAAGTCTCGTCTTCTAATTTCATGTAACCTTGGGGCTATGCTTGTCAGAAGACAAAACTAGGGTTTCTTACTACCGTTGCCTTCTCGTCTTCTAATTTCATGTAACCACTAATTGGAAGTTCTACCGTTGCCTTCAGATAACTTGCATCAAAAGACTACTTTAGCAGTGTCATATCTCTTAGTTCTAGCCTGAGCCTCGAACATCTATTTCAAATGAGTAATCATTTGAAAAGCATTTTGCTCCTCATATTGCACCTGAAGTTCAGGAACCATAGTGGCCAGTATGAGACAAGCTACTTCCAAAGAGTCGTCTTGATGCTTTCTAAAAGCACCCCTATCTGCCGCTCGAGCATTAAGCGCATGAGTCGCAGGAAGAGGCTGCTCTATGACATACAACTTATTCTCGAGCTTGAGGGCTATCCTCAAGTTCTGATGTCAGTCCATAAAGTGTGATCCAACCAACTTGTCCTTCTCAAGAAGGGATCGCAGTGTCAATCCGCTAGTGTTTGTAGCCATTGTTCTACAACAACCAAGGAATAACAAATAAGTACTATTTCAAATTATTTAAACTGGACTTGTTTTAAATGATTATGGCTCCCACTATTTTAATCGAATTAACAACCCACAAAGTCAATCGGGAAATTCAAAAATTTCCTAATGAGATGGGATCCTCATTCCACATGAGGCTTTGCATCCCACGAGGGTGGGATGAGATGCACAAAGTGACTCATGCTTCTTAAGGTGGGCACGCCTTGCACTTGGCAACTCCCCTTATTGAGATAGTTTAGGCATTTCATGTCCAGCAAGGGCTGGAAACAGCATGAAACCCTAACCTCTCAACGATGCCTCTAGAGTCTCATCATCTGTCGAGCACATGTGATAATCTAGTCAAGTCCATTCCAAATCGTTATGCCCAGTGCCAATGCGTTTCCTTGCGAAGGCACGTCCAGGTTAAAAATGGATTGGGAAACCATTGTCACCACACACCTTCTAAACATAAGTGGGTGTGTCCCACGAGGATGGAAAACAGTGCACAACACCACTGATCGATAGCTTGATAAGGGCTACGCGTTAGAAGGCTACCAAACTTTTTATTTTAATTGAAGGTTTTTAAGGTCTCATCCTCTTAGTTTTATCTTATGTCTAACATTACATACATGCAATCCTATAGTTAGAACATGTAGATAAAACATCGCAGGTATGCTTCAGCATATAATCAAAGCAGTAAATAGGATGATGTGATCATACACACTTAAGACATTGTACCAACCCATGCCAATAGGGGTTCAACTCTTGACCTAGGACACGAGCCCCTAAAACTAGACCTAGCCTAGCCGACCTCTAGCTTGATCTTCAAGGATGGCTCCAAGGTCCACCACACCATGGTTTAGCTCTCAAACCCAAGAGGTACTTTTAGGGAAAACCTAGAAGCATTCTCATGGGTTCGGCCAATGCGATGGTTCCTCCTCCAAGGAAGATGCGCCACCTTGCAAACCACAAGAGGGATAGCTCACAAGCATAAGGCTTGGCCAAGCCCCTCTTGCGCTATCAAGCAAGGATGCGCCACCTTGGTTGAAGCTTATTGCGCCACCAAGCAAGGTGCACAAGCTTCAAACATATGCCAAGAATCATGTAGGATGTGCCCCTTAATCTTCATCTTGAATTTTACAATATAAAAGAAAACCGGCATGCAGTCCTCACAAGAGTATAACACAGGCATGCTAAGGGGCTTGACTAATGATCACAACATCATGCACAAATAAGGTACTTACTCATGCAATTCTATATGCTCATGAGAAACATAAAATCTGAAAATTTAGTTTCTCATAAAACAAGTTTCTTTTCCTCATCTTCTTATCACAACCCTTTTGATTATTTGAGAATAAGTTTCATAACGATTTCATAGACCAAATCAGCTGGCAATTTTGTCAGATCAAGAGAGCCAGCTAGTCCATGGACACAATGCCTATCCTACTTGACAAAATCACGTGCGCCTTATGATCTTTAAATCAATCAAAAAAATAATCCAAAAATCCAAAAGAAATTTAATAGAGGATAGGAATAAGAAACATACATTTTTCTTACTTTAAGAAAACATGCGCCAATAGTATATGCAATTTGCAAAAATAGCTACATGACATGTGAGCATAGAAAAGCATGAAAACATCGTTCGAAACTTGCAAGGCGCTCTGATACCACTGTTGGGAAACCCCGGGGACATTTTATAAATTTTCATCAAACAATACAATTGCACAGCAGAAGAATATCCCCGAAACAGGCTAGTCCTAAAAACCCAGTGAAGATCGTCTTGTCAGGGGGTCGACACAATGAGAGGAGAAAGTACCTAGAAGCAAGAAAAACTGATGCCATTGTAGATGCCCAAGCGTGCGCCCTCCTGTTAAGTCATTTTTATATAGAGAATTATATGTGATTGTTATTGTTATATCTTCATTATTCTAGCATTTACACTTGCTTTACATGGAATTATTGCATTATCTTCGGAATCTACACTCTTGGGTGTTTTTGCTTCATTTCAGGTGAAAAGCGAGGGAGTGCGACTATTTTCAGCTAAGCCTGTATTCTCGGCTGGAACCACGGTTCACCTAGCGATTGGACTCACACCCCATGACTTCTTTGTCGCCTGAGGCCAATTTTTCCAGATTTTGACCCTCGCCTTATCCACGTCAGAGAGAGAGCTCCAAAAGGGCAGAAGAGGAATTCGACCGAGAAAAGGGGAGACAAAAAAACAAAAAGCCCTATTCACATAAGGGCATAAGGGGATTGGGCGGACGGTTTTTGCACGCGAGCACGGAGGCGGCGAGTGGCTGAGTAAGGAGCCAAGAATCAGTGATTAAATGGAGAGGAGAGCTTTTGCGGCGGGAGCCCTAGGAGCTTCGAGTGGATCCTTCTTCCTTGAGGGAGTCCCATCCTCCTCTTCTTATTTATCTTGTGCTACTCGCTTATCCAAGGATGATGTATTGGGATTGTCTTGCACTTTACTTTTAACCATGAACATTGTATCTTAAACCTTGTTTCGGGGCTAGGGAAAGCCCCTCGAATGCTTTATGTATGGATGATAAGTATCTTTTGTTAACCGTAGATTGTTCTACTCTACCTAGTTGCACTTGTTGAATGAAGTATGTTATTTTGCTATCTTCTTATATTAGATATCTGGTGTTGCCGGGAGGCACATCTGGATATTGGAATGCCTAGGCAAGGGTATGTCAATCATCACACGGGAGTGGGTGATTGCATACGGGTAGTGTATACTATCTTGTGCTTTAAGGGTTTATTCGGCTAAGCGTACTACGGAGGTAGAAGACTAGCCGTGTAAATACCTCGTTGCATCTTTGGGAGAGGACAACTCAAATGATGAGACCGTATATGCAATCCAGCGCCCATTGGCTTTATCTATGCAGGTGTACTACGAAGGTAGGTATCTAGCCCGGTAAACACCTCGTTGCATCCTCGGGAGAGGACAACGTGCACTTTTCAGATTACCCTAGGACTTAACAAAAGGGGAATTCTATTTTGTTATTCATCCATGCACAATGCATCAAGGTGGTGGACCTTAGCCCTGATTCCGTGCAATCCTTATATCTTCCATCGTGCTATCACTTCGCTTTCCTCTTTAGTTACTTTGCTTTCTTATTTAGCTTAGCTTAGATCTTATCAATCATTTCTCACCCATTAACGATAGTCTAGCTTGTGATAATCTAATCCGTCGGTACTTGGTATTTGGTCCCTGTGGGATCGATACATTTATATTACTTCGATAGTTCGTATACTTGCGGAACGGCTATCAAGTTTTTGGCGCCGTTGCCGGGGACCAAATTTATCAATATTGACACGGTTAAGTTATTTCTAGAATAGACATTTTTCTTTCTTTTAGCTTACTTGTTTTTAGTTATCTAGTGTTAAAATCTTTTATATTTTTTATAATCACTGCATATCTTTTTGTTAATTGGAAAGGTTGCCTTTGCACTGCTTGGTTTATGCGTAGGACTCTACGGTCGGGAGAACTAGTACCTACAGATCCTGAAATTGAGAAGCCATTCTGACGCCATAGAAAAACTAAGTCCAAGGCAGCTAACTCAGTAGAAATTCTTGAAAAGCCCAAGATGAACAACCACCGGACACTTAGGGATTTTGTTTCACCAAATGCATGGGGACTTGGTGGCGAATTTGAACTGGATGCATTGAACTCTATAGCAGCCAAAGTGGATTCATCAACTCACAAGCTTGACACTTTTGGATTGAACTCTGCAACCGTCAATAGTATCTTTTGTGAGCGTTGTGGTGCATCACGACATTTTTTAGCCGATTGCCACATAGGACCTCCTCCTTTCGGGGACATTGCACCGGATCATATGAATGCACTCAATAGTTTTCAATCAAGTACGCAATATGATCTATACTCTAACACATATAATCCTGGATGGGGGAGCTACCCAAACTATTCTTTCCAACAACAATGGCAGCAACCTCAATCGGAAAAGTCAAGTTTGGAAACTATGTTTGAAAATTTTATGGCTAGTCAAGCTAAATTGAATGAACAAAACGAATGCATAAATGAGACTGTCCAGCAGCTAACATCTCGAGTTGATATTTTGACTACACTACATAAGATGCTTGAAGACCAAATTGTGCAACAAGCCGAAGCCAATCCTAGAGAGCACTATAATGCTATCACTATGCATAGTGGGAAGCAACATGACGAGCCTAGGGTAAATTTGGATATGGAAAAAGACTCCGAGCCGAAAACCATAAGGGAAGAAGGGGTTGGTATAGAAGGACCTGATGATGAACAAGAGAAGAACAATGAATCGGCGTACATACCACCACCACCTTATGTGCCGGCTATTCCTTTTCCGCAAAGATTAGCGAAGACGAAGGTTGATCGCCAATTTCGGACTTGCTATAATGTGGATGTTGTGGAGGACGAGTTGGGTAGCATGCACACCATTATCAACGATTCTGATCTTTTAGAGGAATGCCTACCTGGAAATGAAAAAGAAGAAGATGCTAAATCTGAAGTGGCAATAAGCTCCCAACTACCGAATACCACCTCTCTGTGCAACTTGAACCCCTTGGAGTGTCACAACCTCAAACAGCCACTCAATGCGGTAAAAGATGCCAAAGAGGTTGAATTCACACCATTACCAGCTGACTAGGGGTATGAACTATTAAGCTCAAATTCCACTTTACCAATTATAGTAGATGCGGAACTTGATATGGTACCAACTCGATTACTTTTGATCAACCAATCAATGGTGAGCACCTCACTTGCTGGCAAACATACTTCTGCAACACCTCTCTGTGGCAACCATGAAGGTGTTAAATTAGAGGGATTTCCTGCTTCTGAATCTTTGCCCATAGCAGTACAAGTAACTATGAAGCCACTAGTGGTTTTACAAAATGAGAAGTATGGCACATCCTTGTCATCAACCCCTGTGGTAATTGGCATGCCTGCTGCTAAGGTAGAAACAACTAATCCAGTGAGCATTGCTGCCAATGAAACTGTTCCCACTCAAAGACAGATAGAGATCAACCCTAATGAGCATAGCCAGCTGCTGCTTAAATTAGGCTCTGAACAGCCAGTTTCACTGCCCAAGAAAGGCACAAATTTGACTTCTGATCCTTCTATAATCTCAGCACCAGATGATGGTAGAGATGCGTCAAATATGGTCGATATAGATGTAGTGCAAAGCAAATCCCCACTTCCAATTGTTCTTCTTGATACTGTTTTGTCTAAGCAAATGGAAACTTTGGAGCCTCAAGCTAAGGAAGAAGTTGCACCTGGTGCTCCTAACTTATCAGATTCCTTCAATGAGAACCCAAAGAAACCAAGTGAAAAAGACTTTAGAAATTCTGAAGAGGAAACTGACGCCAAAAGATTGGATGTTAACTTCAGTGTGATTAATACATATAGAGACGTTAGAGGCAAGTCAATGTTGAGAATAGAGGAGCTTGAAAAGTCTGAAGCATCAGAAGATTCGCCACAAGATTCTTATAATGTTGAAGTACATCCATCTTTCACCGTTGCATTGGAACAAGATAAGAGAGTAAAAACCTATGGAGAAGTGAAATCTAGTGTGTGCTATGAAGCAGACAATGAAATTCATAATGGATCCAACTGTATCGCCAATCACAAGGTGCAGGAAGATAATACCATGGTAAATGAACAAAATAATGCATCCTTGGACTTGGCTAATTCTAAAATAGCAACTGCTAGTGATCTTCCTTCTACGAGTGATGTCACTGTCAAATGTGAATGGGCATCTAGCAAGGTTGTTGGATCAACTGATTCTAGTGTGGTACACATAGGCAAGGGCACTGTCACAAATTCATCTCTTTCTATGAAAAATGTCGCAAATGAGGAAGGTGGGGTGAACACAGTGGAGTTAGATGACTGGGAAGATGCAGCCGATATCTCAACTCCAAAATCAAAAATATCAGAGAATGGACAGCATGGCATTGGAGCAACTAAGCTTCTAGATGATGATGGTTTTAAGGCTGCCAGTCAAATGAAATACTCTAAAGACTTTATGATGATGCTCTCATAGCACTTCACGCAACTATCAGTGGGTTTTGGAATTGGTTTAGACGTACCTGATTCATTGTTTATCGTTCCTATGGAAAGACCACCAGGTCCTCGTCCTGGGACAATTATAGATAGGCCATCATGTGCCCCTTGGACGATGAGGATTGGCTCAATCCACCTTAACATAGCACTATGGTCAAGCCAACGACCTTAAAATGACACTTCTTGGAAGGCAACCCAAGCTCTTTTCCTTATCTTGCTAAGTTCTTTTAGTAATTTGCTTAATGGTATTTTCATTTACTTTATTGTAATGTGTTTTGATCTATTGACCACTTGCTTAGTTTTCCTCCCTTTCAGTATTTTGCTTAGCTGTGTTTCTATTTTGCTAGCCCTCCCTGTAGCAAATACCATAGTATTACAGCCTGTTGCTTTCATTTGTTGTGCTGAAATGGTATTGTGCTGATTATCTGATTCTATTTGTCACTTACCAGTTTTACTTGAATTGCTGATTTTCTGATTCTACTTGGGAGGGAAATACCATGGTATTGTGCTGATTTTATGATCCTCTTTTGAGTAACTTGAATTGCTTGGTATGGCGGTATTTCAACCTTTAGGCCACCTGCTTACCCTTTCTCCATGATGACTTGTTGACTACTTGTCCACTTCTAATCACTTCATGTAGCTTGTTGAGTGGTGTGCTTACTTTGCTGATGTTTTAGGGGATGTATTCCATGATATTTACACTTAGCATTGCCCATTGATGTTGTTAAGATGGCTTGGTGATAGTATTAGGTTTTACTCTATTTTCATGACTTTGTGGAACCTAATTATGTGTATATCATTGTTCAGGGATGATCTGGGTGCAATTGGGGGCCAATTGCGTTATTTCTAGAATTCCACGGCCAATTGCGTTACTTGCAATTCTCTATATAAAAATGACTTAATACCTCCGCAGTCTCACACACACGGATTCCTCGAGCTCTCTTCTTCCACACCCAATGCTAGCCTCGATAAGAAGATCCATGCCTTAGGAGAGTTCTCCAATCAACTTGCGCCACCACCAAGGAGGGAGGCGCCAAAGAGGAAGTGGAGAAGAGGATGCCGCAAGCCTTCTTACACCTTTGCGCTAAGGAAGGGAAAGGGAAGAAGCTTTCAGCTGTAATGGAAGAAGAAGAGACCCAAAAGATCTCCAAGCCGTTGCTCATCTAGTTGTCCACGCCTCCAAGAATTAGTGTGTCAAGAGAGGTCGGCTAGGGTCTCTTTTATAAGAACAAGAGGCATTTTTGGGGTTATGGCAAGTGTTGGCGATTAGGGCATTAATTAGGGAGATTATTTAATCAATTATCTTGATTAAATCTCCTCTCCCATATGTGCCTAATCCTTGCCTAAACAAGCTTCAGCCACATGCGCCCCAAGCTTTCCTAAAG
This sequence comes from Costus lasius, assembly GCA_027563935.2. Taxonomy (NCBI): domain Eukaryota; kingdom Viridiplantae; phylum Streptophyta; class Magnoliopsida; order Zingiberales; family Costaceae; genus Costus; species Costus lasius. Next base: position 107,725,952 of record CM050447.1, on the reverse strand, counting down.
AGACATAACTTCCATGCATGCGCCAAGACTAGGTCAAGGCATGATGGAAGTTTTCCTAATGGGGTATAAGCGCAAGTCCTAATCCAATTAGGACTCTAATTATGTCAATAATCAGCCCCACTTGTGCCCCATCAAATCTCAATTAATATCTTAAGTGATTAGATTAAATCCTAATCCAAAATAACCACTTGAAGATACCATACATGTCATATGCGCCAATCCTAGTCCAACTAGGATTCTTCATGCGCCTATGCCATAAATATATCCCCATTATACCCTTTTAGTCTCTTTACTTTTCATTATAACTTATTAGAAAGTCCCATTAAGTAATGGGTCTAGCCCAAGGTCCATTATGCATATTAGAAATCTCCCAAATAGATCCGAGTTATCTTATAACTCGATCTAAAGGCTACCCGATCAATACGAAAACTCGAGTATCAAGTTGTGTGACCCTGTAGGTTCCTTTGACATTGGTAGTGATGAACTTAGGTCATCACAAGTAGTTAGTGGCACCTAGCAGTGCATCGCTGCTACCCAAGTCATTGGAATGGACAAGTGTGTCATCACTTGTTTTCATTCAGTCTCATGGTAATGTCTATATCAGCTTTTCACCTGGGTATGGCCATGCACTTTCAGTCATAGAACCATAGAGGAGCTCCATGGATATCAAGTTTCCCTCAGGAAGGGGCAAATCCTTTGTATATACATTAACCTTCTCATACGGGTCGTGACATACTCAATAACACCCGTTATGACCTCCCAACTATGGTAAGGTGTTAGGTTGTATCAAGGCGTGTCCCTAGCCATATAGAATAGTCAATGACCTCAAGTCAAGGGATCAATCCATCTCCTGTCACTTGTGAGAATGACTCATGACACCAACTCATTGCCTCAGAGCAGGTCGGTCCAGTATATCTACTACTGATATACCCATATGTTTGCATTAGCAGCTCGTGTCTAACCAGACTATATACCAGTCTCATATGTACCAGAACTGTCCTATATCCACTCAGGTACTGGACTGGGGACAAGAGTTTGAGCACAGATCCAATCTATCTCCAAGGACATTATTACACATGTACATTAACGTAGATGTAAACAGTGCATAATAATGACAATGCCAGAATGATATATATATGAAATATCAGTATCAAGTAGTATAAAGATGGACCAAAACTAGGTCTCAAGGCATATACACCAACAATCTCCCACTTGCACTTAGACCTAGAGGTTGAGGAACCTCAACCCCATATCCCCCCTGGTATGACCATCATGCTTCTGCTACGCCAAAGCCATTGTCAGTGGGTCTGCTAGATTGTTCTCTATGTTAACTCTAGTAATCTTGACATCACCTCGGTCAATGATCTCTTTGATTAGGTGAAATCTCCTATGTTTGTGTTTGGACCTTTGATGAGAACGTGGTTCCTTTGCTTGTGCAACAGCCCCATTATTGTCACAATAGAGTTCAATGGGATCCACAGCAGTTGAAACCACTTGAAGATCAGATATGAACTTTTTGATCCAAACAGCTTCTTTGGCTATCTCAAAAGCGGCAACATACTCAGCCTCAGTTGTATAATCGGCTATGGTGGATTGCTTGAAGGTTTTTTAGCAAATAGCGCCTTCATTCATCTTGAAGGCTGCGATCTGAAGTCGTCAAGGTCAGACTGGAACAAAGCATTAGTGTAGCCCTGAACACTGAGCTCTTCCTATCACCCATAGACCAAGAGATGGATCCTTAGTTCTTCTCAGACCTGGATTAGATTGGTATCGGCTGGTTATGCTCACAGCATAAGCCACATTTGGTCCAGTACACAACATTGCATACATGATCGATCCTACTGCCAAAGCATAGGGCACTCGACTCATTTCATCCCCCCTCAGCCTATGTGGTGGGACATTGGCTCTTTGAGAGAGTAAGGTCATGTCTCACTAGATGGTATCCTTTCTTGGATTGCACAAAGTTGAACCTCTCCAGGACCTTCTCAATATAGGTACTCTGACTGAGGGCCAGGAGCCTCTTGGATCTATCCCGGTGGATCCTCACGCCTAGGATATAGGTGGTCTCCCCTAAGTCCTTTATCTCGAAACACTTCCCCAACCATGTCTTCACAGACTATAGACTAGGGATGTCGTTTCCGATGAGAAGTATGTCATTGACATACAAGACCAGAAAAGTCACCAAGCTCCCACTAAATTTTCTGTACACACAGGCATCATCTTCATTTTTGATAAAGCCATAATCTCTCATAGCTTCATCAAACTGAAGATTACAACTTCGAGATATTTGCTTTAATCCATAAATGGATTTCTTTAGTCTACAGACCTTATTGGCATCTGCATGATGGATGAAGCCATCAGGTTGTGTCATAACACATCCTTTGTTAGCTTTCCATTAAGGAATGTTGTCTTAACATTCATCTGCCATATCTCATAGTCATGATATGTAGCTATAGCAAGCAGTATCCAAATGTACTTGATCATGGCAACTGGTGAAAAGGTTTCATCATAGTCCTGTTGGTGTGTATGCCCTGAGACCTAGCTTTGGTCCATCTTTGTACTACTTAACTCTGATATCTATATCATTCTGCATTGTCATTATCAATGTATGTCTACACCTGTGATTGTGTACTTATATGATAATGTCCCTAGAGACAGATTGGATCTGTGCTCAAATGGTTGTCCCCAATCAATGTACCTGAGTAGATTAGGGACCACTCTAGTACTTGTGAGGTATATGGGCTGGTTAGGCATGAGGTGCTAATGCAGACATATGGGTATATCAGTGGTGGATATACTGGACCGACCCGCTGTGAGGCTATGACTTGGTGTCATGAGTTATCCTCATAAGTGACAGGAGATGCATTGATCCCTTGACTTGAGGTCATTGACCGTTCTATATGTTAGGGAAATACTTTGAAACAACCTAACACCTTGCCGTAGTTGGGAGGTAATAACGGTTGTCATTGAGCATGCCACGACCCATATGAGAAGGTAAATAGATAGACAGAGGATTTGCCCCTTCTTGATGGAAGCTTGATATCCATGGAGCTCCTCTATGGTTCTATGACTAAAAGTGCATGGCCATACCCAAGTGAGAACCTGATTTAGTCATAACCATGTGATTGGGTGAAAACAAGTGATGACACACTTGTCCAATCATATATCAATTTGGCAAAGAGACTGTAGTGTATCTGTACCTAGTTGCGATGAAGGGGATGTCGATGTCGATATCCATTCCGATGACTTGGGTAGCAGCAATGCACTGCTAGGTACCACTCACTACTTGTGGTGATCTTAGGTCAGCACTGCCAATGTCAGAGGAACCTATAGGTTTGCACACCTTAATACTCGAGTTCTTGTATTAATCGGGAAGCCTTATGATCTAGTTATTGGATAGCTCGGATCTATTTGGGAGATTTCATCAGCGCCAACGGGCCTAATGAGATGGAAGAATGTTATTGGAGCCAAACTTCATTTTTGACAGGTTGACCCATATTTGACCATCGATGGTCAAATTTGGATTAGGGTTGCATTGGATTGGATCCAATAGCTTAATCAACCCATGTAATAAAGTTTGGTATAGCTCATTACCCAATGAGGCCCAATAACAAGTTGTCATGAACAATTAATAGGCTAAAGGGTATAATGGGGAGAAGTCCCCACCCCATTGGCGCCTGGGGGCATAATGGGGTGGAGTGGGCGACTTTACCTGATTAGGAAGTAAAAGGCGCCTCCCCTTGTGTTCCTTGATGGTAAGCTTGCCTCTTAGGGAAGTCTTTGGGCTGATATGGCTAGAAGAACTTGTTAGGAAGGTCCTTGACGCATATGGAAATGGGGAAGAGGTTTATGGTAAAGTCTTGGAGACTTTCCTTACCTCAAACCCTAATTGCACCCAAACCTTAACCCTAGCCGAATTCCTCTTGATAAGTTGCGCCTCTAATCCTCTTGCTTGGCTGCCTCTTGCTTCTATATATTAGAGGTATGCGTGAGCCCCAGGACAGACATAACAATTGGCTTGAGCAATCTTGTAGAGGCATGAGCAAAGGTGTTAGGCACATCCTCCTTCTTCCATAGCCGCAAGCACCCTATTCCTTCTTCCTTGGCGTATTGTTTGAAGAGACTTGGCGGCATCATCATCTTGGAGCCGCAAGTCATCCTCTTCATCTCTTCTTGGCGCAAGGAGTTGGAAGTCTTGGCGGCATCTCCTCCTTCTCCTCTCCTCTTGGCGCATTATCCTTAGAGGTGGCGCAAGGTTAGAAGTAGGTGACACAAAAGGCATGGATCTTCTTCCCGAGGCTAGCACCGGGCAAGGAAGAAGGGAGCTCGAGTTATCCATGTATGCGAGACTGCAGAGAGCGAACACTTGGGTGCCTATCTCGATATCGGCCTCATCTTGCTCCTAAGGTATTTTCTATCTCATCGTGTCGACCCCCTCGCATGACGATCTTCACTGGGTTTTTGGGACCGGCCTATTTCGGGGATATTCTTCCGCTGTGCAAATGTAATCTCTATGAAAAATTGTAAAATATCACTAGGGTTTCCCAATAGTGGTATCAGAGTGGCATGCGAGCCTCGAACGATGTACTTTCATGCTTTTCCATGCTCACATGCCATGTTACAATTTTCGCAAATTGCATGATCACATGGCGCATGATTTTTCTAAAGTAGGAAAAATTATAGTTTCTTGTCCCTATCATCTTTCCAATCTCTCTTGGAATTTTGGGTTATTTTTCTTGATTGATTTAAGATCAAGGGCACACGTAGTTTTGTCAAGTAGGACGGGCATTGTGTTTATGGACTGGCTAGGTCTCTTGATCTGACAAAATTGCCAGCCGATAGGATATAGGAAATCATCATGAAAAGTTAATCGCAAATAACTAAAAGATTTGTGATAAGATAATGAGGAAAGGAGACTTGTTTTATGAGAAACTAAAATTTTAGATTTTGAGTTTTTCATGAGCATGTACAATTGCATGTGTAAATACCTTGTTTGTGCATGATGTTGTTGTTATGAGTCAAGCCCCTTTGCATGCCTGTGATGTATCCTTGTGAGGCATGCGTGCCACTTTTCTTTTTGCTTTTAACTAAGAAGAAGATTAGAGTGGCACATATCACTTGGAGCATTGGCGCATGCATCTCCCTTGATGGCGCATGCATGGTAAGTGGCGCAAGATGGCATGGCCGAACCCCCTTTGGTTTGTGAGCTAGCCATCTTGGCCCCTTGCATGGTGGCTCACCTTCCTTGGAGGAAGACCATGGCATTGGCCAAACCATAAGGTGTGCTTCTAAGGTTTTCCTTAGAACTACCTTTAGGGTTTGAAAGCTAAACCACGATGAGAAGGACCTTGGAGCCAACGTTGAAGATCAAGCTAAAGGTTGGCTAGGCTAGGTCTAGCTTCAGGGGCCTGAGTCCTAGGTCAAGAGTTGAACCTCTTTTTGGAATGGGTTGGTACAATGTCTTGAATGGGATAGGATCACATCATCCCTTTACTGCTTTCATTATCTGCTAAAGCAAAGCATGCCTGTGATGCTTTATCGTTATGTTATCACTATAGGATTGCATGCATGTAATGCCAGACATAAGATAAAATTGAAATGATGAGACCTCAAAACCCTCACTGATAATATCAACTCTAGTAGCCTTCTAATGCGTAGCCCTCATCAAACTATCGATCAGTAGTGCTATGAACTTTTTCCCACCCTCGTGGGACACACCCACTTATCTTTAGAAGGTGTGTGGTGACAATGGTTTTCCTAGTCCAGTTTTACCCTGGGCGCACCTTCAGAAGGAAACTCGTTGACCCTGGGCATAACGGTTAGCAATGGACTTGACTAGATTTCCATATATGCTCGGCATATAATGGAACTCTAGAGGCATCATTGAGAGGTTAGGGTTTTATGCAGTCTCCAGCCCTCGCTGGACATAAAATGTCTAGACTGTCTTAATAAGGGGAATTGCTTGGAGCAATCAGCCGGCGTGCCCACCTTAGGAAGCATGGGTCACTTTGTGTATCTCATCCCACCCTCGTGGGACATGAAGGCTCATGTGGAATAAGGATCCTATCTCACTAGGAAATCTCAGATTTCCCAATTGACTTTGTGGGTTGTCAATTCGACTAAAATAGTGGGAGCCATGATCATTTAATACAAGTCCAGATTAAATGATCTAAAAGTTGTACTAATCTGTTCTTTCTTGGTTGTTGTAGAACAATGGCTACAAACACTGGTAGATGGTCTCTGCGATCTACCCTAGAAAGGGATAAGTTGGTTGGATCTAACTTATTGGATTGGTATATGAACTTGAGAAATGTGCTCAAGCTCGAGAGAAAGCTCTATATCCTTGAGCAGCCAATTCCTGAGCCACTTAGATGCTCGGCCTCAGCGGCTGAGAAGGATGCTTATGATAAGCATCAGGCTGATACTGTGGAGGTTGCTAATTGGATGCTAACCAACATGTCGCCCGAATTAAGAGGGCAATATGAATCTAAGAGTGCCTCTGAGATTATTTCTAATCTAAGGTAGCTCTTTGATGAATTGGTTGAGCTCAACCCTCCTAAAGTAGACATTCAATGTGTTGAACCGAAAGGCTTAACTAAGACATTGAAATTAAAGATAGAAAGAGTCAGGAATAACAAGTGCTACTTATGTGGAGGACCACCGCACATGATAAAGGACATAGTGCGACTTTAGAATGAGAAGAAGAGAGGCAGGGCTTCGTCTTCATGTCATGAGTATTGGATACCGTATGTGGAGCTCATATTTGTACAAATATGCAGGGGCTAAAGAAAAGTAAATCGGTGCAGGCTGGAGAGATTGACCAACAGGTTGGAAATGGGGCACAGGTTGCTACTATTGCTGTAGGAGTTTTGACTCTCTCCCTGCCCACTGGACTTCAGTTAGAGCTAGATAATTGCTATTATGTACTTTCGCTTACCAAAAACATTATATTCATTCCTTGCTTAGCAAGGAAAGGTTTTAAATTTGAAATAAAGGAGAACATTTGTTCTTTTTCATTTGCAAATATGTTTTATGGGAATGGTACATTGTGCAATGGTTAATATGTCCTGGACATGAATAGCTCTATTTGTAACATAAATAACAAAAGGATCAAACTGAGTGGTTCGGTTGGTGCTTTCTTATGGCGTTGTCGATTAGCCCATATAAACAAGAATCGCATCCGAAACTCCATGCAAATGGGTTGTTAGATTCAAGTTCCGTGGAGGAATTTGATAATTGTGAGCCTTGTTTATTAGGGAAGATGACAAAGGCGCCATTCACCAAGACTAGTGAAAGGGCATGAGGTTTATTGAATCTCATACACAGTGATGTGTGTGGACCATTCAATAAGCAAGCCATAGGAGGACACAGCTACTTCATCACATTTACTGATGACTTCAGTAGATATGGTTATGTCTACTTGATGAGACATAAGTCTGAATCCTTTGAGAAATTCTAGGAGTTCAAAAATGAAGTAGAGAACCAGCTTGGTAGATCCATTAAGACTCTTCGATCAGATCGTGGTGGAGAGTACCTGAGCGGTGACTTCTTTGACTATCTGGGAGAGTGTGGGATCCTATCCCAACTCACTCCTCCTGAACACCTCAATGGAATGGTGAGTCTGAAAGGAGAAATCAAACCTTGTTAGACATGGTTCGGTCTATGAAGAGTCATGCAACTCTACCAACCTCATTCTGGGGTTTTGCACTTGAGACAGCTTCTCTTATACTGAATAATGTTCCATCTAAGAGTGTCTCCAAGATACCATACAAGGTATGGGAGTGGGAGACGCCCTTCCAGTGAGACATGACCTTACTCTCTCAAAGAGCCAGCGTCCTACCACTAAAGCTGAGAGGGATGAAATGAGTCGAGTGCCCTATGCTTTGGCAGTAGGATCAATCATGTATGCAATGTTGTGTACTATACCAGATGTGGCTTATGCTGTGAGCATAACCAGCCGATACCAATCCAATCCAGGTCTGCAGCACTAGGTGGCTGTAAAGAACATCCTAAAGTATATGAGAAAAACTAAGGATCTGTTTGTGGTCTACGGGGGACAGGAAGAGCTCAGTATTTAGGGCTACACTGATGCGTCATTCCAGTCTGGCCCTGACGACTTTAGATCATAGGGTCGTGAAATCAACCCAAATTATGGCCTGTGAAAAAGATTACGACAATGCTGTATTTTGCGCAAAGTTTGATTTACCCTGCAAAAAGATTAGAGAAATTAATTATAAAAATAAACTAAAATAAAAGAAACTAAACTTAAGTGTGCTTGGGTTGCCTCCCAAGAAGCGCTAATTTTTAGGTCCATAGCTTGACCAAAACCCAAATATCAAGGTGAAGCAGGTGGATCGGTACCATAATAAATAGCATACAATTTTCTGCATTTCCTTTGTCCTGAAAGTTTAGCCACTAATCCAAATATCCAAAATTTCATATAAATTACAATCACCGTGGCTTTCCCAAATATGCAGAAATCAAAATTTTCAATTCCACTCCAAGGATATTCAATGATCTTCCTATATTTATCAGTAAGCAAAATCATTAGTCATTTCTTCAAATTTATATTTTCAATTGCAATAGGACTTTGATCAAAAGATTCAAATATTGGATCATCAAAATAATTTTTCTATCTCAAATTAGGTTATTCAATAAAGCATAATTTTTCAAATAAATCAGTAGACATGGGCAAAGCATCAGAGTAAGATTCATCAATATTCATAATTTCAAATCCTTTTCAAGTTCCTCAATTTCAAAATTACTAACAAAATCAGAGTAAGATTTTTCTAAATCAGTCCCCTCATATCCTTCATCAGATTTAACCACAAATAATATAGCATCAAAAGAATCAATTTCAAAACTATCACTAGAATGAAAAGGAGATTTAACAAAATCAATTTCCTCAAACTTTTCCACAAATAAATTATCAAATGAATCAATTTTACAATTATCAAAATCAAAGTGAGATTCATCAATGTTCACATAAGGCTCAATTTCAAAACAATCATAATCAGAGGGGGAATTTTCTAAATTAATTTCCTTAGTTTCCAAATCAAACTCAAATATACAATCTTGTTGTGCTATCTGGGTTTCCAAAATTTTATTATGAGCTGTTAAAGATTCTACTTGAGAAGCAAGCTGACTAACTATCCTTTTAAGATCTTCAATTTCAGTACTTCAATTTGTCATGATTTGATTTTGATTTGTCATGAATTTTCCAAGCATGGATTTTAACCTAGATTCTTTAGTATCCTCAAAGAATGGTTCAGAAATATGATTTGAAGGAGTTAAAATTTGGCAATCAGAAGTATAATGATCAAAACATCCACAAACATCACATCTAATATAAGAATAAGATGTCATAGAAGGATGCGTATAAGAATGAAATTTTAATTTATCTGCAAGAGTACACAATAAATCATCTTCATATTTACCTTGTGGCATGTATACCTCACCTCTTTCAGTTGCCCATGAGTTGTGATTAAAAAACATATCTTCAAATCTATCAAGAACAGAAAGATTATCTAACACTAATCAATCAAATTTTTTTAAAAAATTTTCTCAGAATATAAAAGAAAAAATAAAACACAAGCAAATTAAAAAAAATTTCAGAAATCACAGTTCTGTCACAACCTGTGAAAATAAAAAACCTGCAAAAATAAAAAACAAAGTTAAATCTAAAACAAATAAAACTTAGTCTAGCAATACTAACAACTATTTTGATATTAACAAAACTAAGGTCCCCGGCAACGGCGTCAAAAACTTGTTGTGTCCGCAAGTGCATGGATACTTCGAAGTAATAAAAAATATCGATCCCACAGAGACATACGTGTTAAGAACACGAAATTAGAGAGAAACTGGAACTAGGGTTTCATCCACCTTAATTTCAATGACTAGATATGAATAAAAGGTCGTTAGTCTAATTTTATCATGATAAATAAATAATTCACTTCATAAAGGGATTGTCTCACTTTTGTGCAAACAATCACACAAGGGATCGATCCTCGCTTTCGCGTAAGATCTATCACATGCTAAAAATAAGTAAATCATCAATCAAAGAACTCAAGGATCACTTTTGTGCATCTGAATTCTAAGTTGATTATCTCAAGTAGAGTCTCAAGGATCACTTTCGTGCATCCGAGTCTCAACACAGGTTCTACTTAAGGTTCTCCAACGTTTCGATCCTTACTTTCACACAAGATCTTAACGTTTAACAAAATATCTAAATCCTAGATTCAAATTATTAAACATGGCAATTATTCTTCTAAAATCAATAAATAAGAACTAACCTAATTTCTTACGGTGAGTTCCTAGTACTCAACTTTAGGGTTCCAAGTTCTCAAGCAAATCACCTTTCGGTCCATATCACGAAAACTCTAAAACATGCATGATAATATGAAACTATGGAGAATTATATAACAATCATCACATAAGTAGAACTATCACAACAAAGTTATACTGATGAAATAAAAGTTATCTGGTCATAAAAATCAAGGGGATTACACCCCATGTCCCATAAAAGGTTTAAGCTAGCATGGACAAAGAGTTACAATGAACTATAGTATCAGAGGAGCAGAAATTGAAAAGAAAGGGAAAAACAACTTTACAGTATGGCTGTAATGGAAATTACAATCGTAATTTCTATAGTGAATAGTGACGGCGCTCCTTCTTTCGTTGACTTCTCCTCCGATCGAAATCGTTTCTCTCTGAAACTTCTGGGGTATCGTCTCCTCCTCTAAGTGAAGCTTCCCCTCAAATTTCACGGTAGGAGATGCACTATACGCTTCCCAGCGGGGGTGAAAAATTTGATTTCTCTCTCGACGGTGGATGAAAATTAGGGCTTTCGCCCTCAGCGTGCTCTCCTCATCGGAGGCCCCCTTTTTCCTTCTTACAGCTTTGAATTTATGGGCTAGGATCATCCGCAATTGATCGCGCAAAAATCGATCTTCAATTTGACCATGAAAGTCGCGTGACAGGAATAGAATTACGGCCATGGTTTCTGTTACAGCACTGCCGTATTTTCTTTAAGTTCTTCTGTACAGGATTCGACCAGAATTACTTTACCGTGAAAATGATTACGGCAGTGCCGCAATTTTTGGAAATCTTTGGGGTCGAAAGTCGCTTCAAAATACGGCACCATGATTTTAGTTACGGTAGTGCCGTAATTTCGGTGAAACTTTCTATACAAAATCATCCCAAAATACGGCAGTGCTCCGATATTACGATAGTACTCGAAATTACGGTACCGTAATATGAATTACGGCACTACCATAATTTGGTATGTGGCTTCAATATGCGTGAAATTTGTCATGTAACCTCTTCTTGATGATGAGAATTCTTCTATAAATCTGATTTTTCTTGAAAACATCTTAAAATCGTGCCTTTTTACCTGGAAATCATCAAAAACCAAAATAGAAGTAGATTATGCAATATTTGATAAAAAAAAAGGCATAAAAATAAGCAAAGGAGCATAAATATGACACAAAAGACTAATAAAATGACACAAAATATATTATAAATTTTGGTGTCATCACACTACCAACGTCAGACGAACCTATAGGGTCGCACACCTTGATACTCAAGTTCTCGTATTGATCGGGAAGCCTTATGATCGAGTTATTGGATAGCTCGAATCTATTTGGGAGATTTCATCAACGCCAATGGGCCTGATGAGATGGAAGAATATTATTGCAGCCAAACTTCATTTTTGGCGGGTTGACCCGTATTTGACCATGGATGGTCAAATTTGGATTAGGGTTGCATTGGATTAGATCCAATAGCTTAATCAACCCATGTAATGAAGTTTGGGATAGCTCATTACCCTATGAGGCCCAATAACAAGTTGTCATGAAGAATTAATAGGCTAAAGGGTATAATGGGGAGAAGTCTCCACCCCATTGGTGCCTAGGGGCATAATGGGGTGGAGTGGGCGACTTTACCTCATTAGGAAGTAAAGGGCGCCTCCCCCTTTGTTCCTTGATGGTAAGCTTGCCTCTTAGGCAAGTCTTGGGGCTGATATGGCAATAAGAACTTATTAGGAAGGTCCTTGGCGCATATGAAAAAGGGGAAGAGGTTTATGGTAAAGTCTTGGAGACTTTCCTTACCTCAAACCATAATTGCACCCAAACCTTAACCCTAGCCGAATTCCTCTTGATAAGTTGTGCCACTAATCCTCTTGCTTGACCGCCTCTTGCCTCTATGTATTAGAGGTATGCGTGAGCCCCTGGACAGACATAACAATTGGCGTGAGCAATCTTGTACAGGCAAGAGCAAAGGTGTTAGGCGCATCCTCCTTCTTCCATAACCGCAAGCACCCTATTCCTTCTTCCTTGGTGCATTGTTTGAAGAGGCTTGGCGGAATCATCATCTTGGAGCTGCAAGTCATCCTCTTCATTATGAATCCTTGTATAAAGTATGTTCATAGAGTTCTTGCCCACACAGTCTTTGGCAGAGGAGACAGTGATGGTATGGTACGACAGTCTAAGCTCTACTTTCTATGGGGGATGCTTAATGGATTAGTAGTGGATGTTGCCTTCTTTTTGATGAAGCACATGGACAAAGTGGCTAGGGCAAAGAAGGGCGCCATTGTAATAGGGGGGCTGATTACCCCCAACAGCCCTACATCTAAATGTTGAACCCTATGGGATAGAAGTAGCAAAGGGGAATGCAAGGCTTGATCTTGAATCTTGCATGACTATGAAGATGATAGTTAGAGAGGGGGATGTCTTTTGCTTGGTCCTTTGACTAAATGCCCCTACTTTACCGTTACCCCGCGTAGAGCAGTCCACTGTGAAGGAAAGAGCAAATTGGAAACTTTCACCAAGCACCGCCAAGGCCGCTTTTACACCACCATTGAGTACAGTTCCACCACCACCCACTTGGGGTGGAAGAGATGATTCTTTTAGTTTGGAGTCGCCATCTCACAGGCCTGTTGATTCTACTCACCCAGATGTTGATTCTTCCCACAGACCTACTAGAGGATGGTCTAGTGCCTTCGACCTAGGATTCCAGGCACTCTCCGCTGAGATATATCGTCAGGGACATCGTATGGAGAAGATGATGGATTGCATGGGGAGGATGACTGACACCATGCACCATATCCACCAGGATGTGGAGGAGCTGAGCACTTACATGGAAGATATGGGAAATTTTCTTTATGACCGCTTCGGGTATGAGGATAGCAGACGAGGAGGTGACCATGGTGGTTACTAGGGAGAGCAGCCCTTTGATCTGATGGAGGCAGCTACAGAGGACACTGTGGAGATTCGATCAGATGATGATGAGTAGAGTTTTGTGAGTATCTTTTTCCCTTACTTCTTTGCATTCATTTTTCCTTATCTTATTGTTGTTTCATGTTTTATAGGAAAAGAAGATTCTTCCAAACTCATTGTATCCACCATTGCTACCTTACTCTACTCTATTTGACTTTAAGATCATTCGATATGGGTGTATGATATTGTGATATTGATTTGACTATTCGATGTGGTTGTACCACATTTTGATATTGATTTGACTATTCGATGTGGTAATAGATCCAGATGGTAACAAATGTAACCAGGCTCGCGCCCTGTCTCTAAGTGAAAAAAAAGGAAAAGACGAAGTCTCAAAGCATCAGTGATCCAAGAAAAACATATAAATGCATATTCGGATCTTCAACTAGTGATCCACCAAACTAGTTTTGCTGCAACATCGACAGAAGCGACGGTTTTATCTCAAAATTATTTGCTTCTATCGGTGGACGTGCAATGCTGAAATGAAATCCTTAGAATTCGGTGCAGTAAAGTCTCGGAGCAACTTGTTACCATCCATGATTGATGTTTGCGAATTCTTCTTGGATTGAAGTTTCTGAAAATTTCTGCGACGCTGAAACATCCTTTCAATTTCTGAATCAAATGGTATTGCAGGTTCCAGTCGTGAAGTTTTATGCATAAACTAAAATTCCAACAAGCAGGTGTTTCGTTAAATCAAGAAAAGTGTAAAATAAAGTAAACAAAAGATAGCATACTAAGATAAATTGAAGCCAAAAATGTCTAGTCTAGCAACTCATAAATCTAGTCGATATTGCCAAAATTAGTCCCCAGCAACGGCGCCAAAAACTTGATAGGCCCAAAAGCTAGATAGGCTTTCCGCAAATGCACGAGCCTATCAAAGTAGTAAAATATCGATCACATAGGGACTAATAAGCAAGTACAGACAGATCTCGAATTTGCTAGCTAGATAATGTTGAAATTGGTGAAGTTTGAAGTATTAAACTAATTAAATGCACAAGAACATAAATAGAGGAATTACACAAGAGAATTTTAATAGAGAGAAGCATCAGGATATGGGTTCACCGTCTTGACTTCTTATAGTTGAATAGTCAAACTCTAATTCTAACCTCTATCTAGTTCAAGGGATTCCACTTCCTAACGTGTAGGTTGCACCCTCCGATATCCTCTTCCATTCCCGTGGACTAGGCTACCGGTCAGATCCGTAGGGTTCTGACGTTCGGTCGAACTTTGAGTCTCCCCGAAGCATCTAAGCTCCTAATACTTTCAAGGTGAGTACAGGTTAACAAGAGGGATCCTCCCCGAGAATTCCTAGTTTACTAACCTCCCCAACGGAACTCCTGGCTCAAGCACGCCCTTTCGAGCAGCACAGGCAAAGAACCCAAAAACAGTCCAACTTACCGGCGCACTTCTGGTTTGTTGGATACGTCTAAGATCCAGAAGCTCACGCCAAGCGAGTACAATTTATCAAAGGAATTTTCCCTAGCCCCTGATTTACAAACCCCACACAAGAAACTAAAGGCTCAAACGTTCCCTTTCGGGCAGCATAGGCATAGCACACCAACGGATTTGATAAACTCCCAACCAAATGGTTCTAACGCGCAGTCGGACTTTGGGTCTTCCCGACGCATCTAAGACCTAGGCAATGTCTTAGATGAGTACAGACAATCAGCGAGTTTCCTTGTGATTCTCTGATTTACAAACCTAATCCAAGACGCGTAGACTCAAGTGTAATCTTTCGAATAACGCAGGCAAAGCGTATGCATAAGGTCAAGCTAGGATTTCGGCATTTAGAGCAAGACTATTGCAACTAGTACATTATCAAAGGGCTACCCCACATCCTGATTTAGAACTTAACCTATCATATTCATCATAAACCACAAGTAATAGGTTTTAACAATACACACATATGCAGATTTATGTAGAAATTACGAAGGTAAACTAAAATCATGTGGTATTTCTCATATGATTATAAAATGAGCATGGCAAATCAGATATAGCTTGAGGATCTTTCTTACAAGCTATTCCTGAGGTGATCTACACAGGAGTATCTTCAATGAAGCATGATGCGAAACCCCTCTTTCTTGGTGTAGCCTCTTTCTCCCAAGTTTCTCTCCTTCTCTCGTGCGAGTCTCTTCTCCTCCTCTCTTTTTTTCTTTTCAGCTATTTTATCTCTATCTCCTATGTACTTTCTTCTCTTCCCCAAGCCCTGCAAAAAGAACCTGCTGTAAAGCTTCAACCGAAAGAGATTTCTGCCAGCCTCCATGCCCTTCAACACTGCCAGTCCGCCATCTCCACGAAATCGTCATTGCTTGCACTGATTTCTCCTCTAAAAAGCTGCTCCGAGCCTCTTTGTCAACGAGGAAAAAGGTCCTGGGTGCCCCTAAGCTTCTCCTAGGGTTAGGTCAAAGAAACCTTAGTTAAAATCATGATTTCGTAACAGGCGGGTCCACGATCACGGGCGTGAATTTGGTCTGTGACCCGGTCGTGATTTATTAGTTGCAGCTTAAGTGCAGAGACGAGTCATAGGCATGATTCTGATTGCGACCCGGTCGTGATTTCCAATAAAGGCCTCAATGAACCCGAAAACTTCCAGTTATGACCATCTTGAATTAGGAGGAGCTCCTCTACCACAAAAGTCTCAGAATCCACCCTCTTTATGGTCATTTTGACCTGAAAACGTGAAAAATACCAAAAGAGGTGTAGATTCCATAGATGTAAGGTAATTAAGGCAATAATGAGACAGAAAACCCAAAAATACAGATAATTCTGCCAGTAAAATCATGCTTAAAATGTTATATATATCTGTGTCAACAATCGTGAATTCTGTCACAATCATGATTTCCTCGACTGCTGCAGGATTGCTGGGTTTGTGTTGCATCAATTGTAGTGATACTACTCAAACTCTGACAATAATTCCAAGCTTCTAATTCCATTTCATGATAGTACATCTCAACTAGTGGAGATGGTAAGGTTCTTATATTCCTTAGGGTGAACCAAATCCCTCTCATAGAAGGGTCCAAAAATAGCGAGCCGACACTGAGCCACCACAAATCACAAGGAAGATGATAAGTTAACTCATCCCCAATTCTAAAAAAATAATAAAAAAAATAAAATCTAACATGATTCTAACCTAAACCACAATATTAGCTCAGTGGTTCACCACGCACTAAGCAAATATTAAGTTGCTTATTTTTTAAAATTTTTTTGATTACTTGTATATTTTAGACCTGACAATTCAAATCAGTAGATCATAAACAGATCACGTCAGCTATATAACCCATGACCCGATTAAACTAACTCAAAGACAACTCATTTAATTAATTGAGTCAAATTATCTAATCTGAACAGGACCCAAATATAATCCGATCAACTTGACATGACCCAAATAACTCATTTATTAAATGGATCATTTATTAACCTGATTTGTTTGACCAAACATAACTTGATTATAAATTTATCATTTATATTTTAGACATAAATAATAAGTTAATTAAAATTCTATTAAAATTTAATAAAAATTTAGGCCTAAGAGCTTGTGTTGTGAGCAGAAATTTTAGTTAAAAGATAATTAAAAGAGATTGAGTTATCGGTCAACACTCGAAGTTGGGTAAGCCTATATTTAATATATATATATATATATATATATATATATATATATATATATATATATATATATAATGTAATCGAGTAAGCGGAACCCACTTATAATCTCGACACAACTCGATTATTTTTGAACCCTAAACATAATTATAGCTGACCCAAACTTGCATAACTTCATGTCGAATCGCATTGGGTCAGCAGATCAAGTGAGGTTTGGCCAAGTCTAGTATATAAAAAATTCAAGAAAAATTCAAAATTTTCTAAAAATTCACCAAAATTCCAATTATACTATTTTGATTTTATAAAAAATATTCATGGATCAAAAATCAAACACATGAAACCATGTTGATAATTCAAGAATAAGATAGTCAGCGATGATTGTCCATCTACTATATTTGGGTCTTCAGTAATATCATCTTTCATTTACATCATTTAATTATTAGTTACCCATTAAATCTTGTGGAATCTTTTTTCCCCCCGTATAAAACAGAATTTGCTATCAACAAGAGAAAAGATCATTGCACTACATAATAACATAGGAAAGTGGGATGAAGAGTGGCTTTCCAGCATATGGCGATACTTTCCTGTGGCACAATTTGAACTTCAGAATCTATTAAAGCATGAAAAGAAAAAACACTTGTCGGCCCCCACCTTAAGAGCCTCTGGAGTACATTTTAAGCACCAGCCATCAGTACTGACCAGAACATGAGAAGAGAAAATATAATTTTTACTGTATGTCTCACGTTCCTGTTGAATGCACCAAAACTTTGTGCAAATTCCAGGCGCCATTTAACTAAGTAAATTCCAGGCGCCATTTATTTTATGGCAAATTTTGTGCAAGCTTTGGGTGGGTTGCCGCATAGATAGAAGAATTTTGATCTGTCTTCAAGTGTGAAAGAAGATGCTGGACATCTGGCCTTAGAAGTTCCATGACTTTGCCGCAGAGTGTCAAGATCTCAACTTTTGGTTTACTAGTGCTTTGCACAGGCCCACCTTGTCCTTCATACATCACAGCGTGGTGCCTGATTCAGATGACATATTATAAACAAAAATTCAAGAAATTATTGGAAGAACATGAAATCAAAACTTGGGTGTAAATGCACTTAGTATATTCAAATGCAAGTAGAGTTTGACGACATACAAAAAGTCAATAAGGTCCCTTATATCTGTTGCATCGGCTGGAACTGCAGGTTGTGAGTTTTTTCCAAACACATCAGCCATCACATTGAATAGCAGAGCCAATGTCTACATAAGAAGAAATTCAGTCAATCTTAGAGAGAGTGTACGCATAATTTAAATCATTTGCAAATGACAATAAGCAAATATTTTTTTTATCATTCAGTGATATCGTATGGAGGATCAATATAAGAAGGTATTGCCTGTTGTGGTGGTCAGCTAGCCGGAAAATATGCAAAGGAAAAAAAAAATCAAAAGCAGACAGTGAAAAACAGGGTTTGGTGCTTTGGAACAATTTCAACTCTTAACCGTATTTCCTTGCATAGAAAAAAAACAAGAGGGAAAGGAAATATGTGGGGAGAAAAATTAATCACAAGAAACTCATGTGATTAATTTATTCCCACACGGCGAGGGTGAGCAGGATGTGGTTGGAGGGCGACGGTGGCAAGGGCGAGCTGCGTCGACTGCTACAGCAGGCTGGATGGCGAGGGCGAGTTGGACAACAAGGGTGCGCAGCATGGATGTGACGGAAAACAAATTTTTTTTCCCTTAAAGAGTTTTTCACCCAATTTGGGTGGAAGACAAAACGAATTTTTTTCCCTCTACTTTTCCTTCACCTTTACTTTTCTCTCTAAGGAAACAAAGGAAAATTTATTTTTATTTTCCTTCCTTCCACTTTTCCTTTTAAGGAAACACAGTATAAAAGTTACATTTGTATTTTAGTCCCACTCGGGATTTCCATGTGGATGTCTTAATGTATTGGAAATAGTACAATTGAAAAGAATCAAAGTAGATAGCCACTCATGTATATAGTAAATAACAACTAAGCTATTCTTATTTTTGCACCTCTATATATGTAAGGTTGCTTCCACTAAGTAATTTGATTTGTCATATCAACAATATAGAAATATTATAATTTTCTATCCAAACCTCCCTATTATCCTCTCCGTCTTTAATATGGTATTAGAGGATGCTAAATTCTTTCTCCAACCCTAGCCTTCACAGCAGTGATCCCAAAACCATTCCGTACCGGACGGTAGGTACGTACCGTCCAATACATACCAGTCTGCTTGCAGTTCGGTCTCGGAACGGCCGGCGGAGCACGACTCGGGGCGGCAGAGGGCGAGCAGCAGGCACTGGAAGCTTCCGGCTTCCGTTGCCAACAGAAGCTTCGATCGAAGCTTTTAACGCCCGCTGCCACTCGGAACCGCCGATTTGTACCGGTACCGTACCAGTCCAATGGCTCACCGGACCGAGTCGCCGGACCGAGTCGCCAGACCGGTATTAGAAACCTTGCTTCATAGTTGTGTTGCTATCTCCTATTCCACCGAGAAGAGCCTCTCTCTTCCAATTATTTTTCTAACAATTGGAGGCTTCTCTTTCACCACGTAGATAGGCAATTTGGATAGTAATCCTATCCTCCTCAGTCAGATCGGTAGTTCTTACTCTCTTTCCACTTGGATCAGTTTGAACAATAATTCTAACCAAAATTTGAAATATCAATTCTAACCAAGGTTTAAAATACCAATCCATGTCAATAAACTGGTTCAAGCTCGAACTGATAAGTACCGGTTGAACGATATGGGCTGCTCACTTTAAGAATCAAGAGAAGCTTTTGCGAGCAGAAAGCTAGGGCAAACCGAGCTTTGGAAGAAGCTTCTGCTACAAGTAGAAAGCTACGGCAATGCTTCCCTGTGGGCATGGAGTAAAGTCAGAGCGGGGAGGGGAGGCAAAGCACAGACTAGAGGTGAAATCGCAAGATTGCAACTGTGAAGCAGAGTCGGAGAACGAAGCAGAGGTGGCTTCCTTCTCCTCTTTCTTCTTCTTCTCCTTTTCTCTTATTTTCCTTCTTTCTTCTCCTTTCCTACTTGAACTTGGTACAAACGTGCACTGCCCAGTACGGAGCAGTTTTGAAAACTGTTATTCTAACCACCAGGATCTTATTTACCACCTGGAATTCTTCTCTCTGGACTTCTACTGCTAAAGACATTATTTTTTCTTCTTCATTATTCATAACCGCCAATTTCCCTCGAGTTCTGAGATCCAAAAGCACAATCTAGATTCAATGATTGCCTGATTCAAACCTGATCTATGAGAATTTTACTGCAGCAATCAATTGTCCTCAAAAATCGCAACTCAGTGAGCAAATCTCAATATGTTTTTAGGTCTGTCCTTAGCAAATCAGACCTCATTGGTCACTACTACTTGCTATTCAGACCAGTGTTTAACTTGCATGCTTGCAAGGTTAAAAAAAATATATCTTTTGTGTTTTTTCCCCTTGCATACTCACAACAAACATTATTGTCTTCACTACTGTTCTTATATTTTAGAGCAAGCTCTCAACTACTATTTTTATTGCTAGTCTTGTGTCCGCATATCTCTACCATTTTCATTGCCTCCATAAAAAGAACTATTTTTGTAATGCCTCTATCAACCTTTGTTGCTATCTCTTCTAGTATATTATTTTTATGTCAACTATACATAATTATCATTCATGTTTTAGGATGAGAAGTGTTAGTAGTATTAAAAAAAGTCAACTAATATAACTAAATAAAAATTAAGACATTATTCTTTTGTACTTAAGACCTCTCTATATATAGAGGATGCAAATGTGATTTGACCTATCTACAATATAGCAATATTATGATTTTTGTTCGAATCCCTCTTCTATTATTCCCTGTTTTCTTTCAACAATGCATGGAGTGCTATATATTATAATTCTCTTTTCATGAATAATTAATTCATTCCATTTTATCCAACTTCATAGAAAATTTATCCATACCCTAGTAATGACTCTCCTCTTCCACCTTGGCTCTTCCCCTGTAATAGAACCTCTTGCCTCTTCCCTACAATAATACCTCCTTCCAACTCCTGGACTTCCTCACATACAATTTTTATAAGGTGACTCAACTTGTTCATGCTCTACCATTTATTTCAAGGAGTTACAAGTTGGGAATAATATTATATAAAGAAGATAGACATTGTAGGGTAATAAAAAACTTGGAAAGTAAAAGAGGTTTCGTAGTCGACACCATAGAGTTTGTCAATGCTTCATAGCCAAAACGAATTGAAGATGAAGATAAAGCATAACTAAGAGCAACAACTTACTGGAGAATATTATGGAAGAGTGGTTGACAATGTAACTCTTGTATATGTTCCATATAAGTGCATACTACGGAAGAGTGGTTGATAATGTAACTCTTGTATATGTTCCATATAAGTGTGCACCTATTGTATGTATTTTTGTTTTATGTGATAGTGAAATATGATGTTAGAATAATCAATGGGTGGATTTAATGGCCTTAGCATGCAAAATTAATGTATTGAATATCGTATAAATCGTTCATCATAATATTTTACTTTCACGTCTTCGTAGGCTTTTTGCTAATTGGAACAATACTTGAGAGGTGAAAGTGATCAGTTAAATCAAATATTAGGGATAGAAAAATGGTGGTTTTCTTGTTTGTTGTAATTATGTGTATTCATATAGTATTTTGCTTTTCATTGGGCTTTTGCATTGCAAGGTATTTGTAAACATGTGAAATCAATCTAAGCATTATTTTCAATTCATTATTTGAATACCTACGCAATTGAAGCTGAATACCTCCTAACTAGAACATAGCAATGTGCCACATATATTCCTAGAGAGAAAATAAGAACCATAATACATGGCCCACACCTCTTGTAAAGAAGAGCAAATGACGGTGCATTGTAACAATAAAATAATAATACGCGTTCAATTTTCCACAAAGTACTAAACAAATTAAAGTTGATTGCACCTTCTTAGAGAATTATAATCAAGAGAATACACACTGCTAGTGTAATTTTTGGGAAATAACTTGCAAGCATCTTTACTAAACTTTGATGTTTTTACTTAGTTTGACATCTTATATAATCAAGTTAGTATGATTGTTATCCATGCTTACTTTGATAGGAAGTGTTACATATGTATTTTTGGCCTTAGTCTGACATGATTTATCCCATGTGGTTATGCTATTCACTTTTCTTAAGAACAATCAATTCACTCCTTTTGTCCAACTATAACTATGGAAAGATTGTTAAATAACAAATGGAGCAATTTAAAGTGAAAACTAATGCACTAATGATGACACCGAAATTTATAGTAAATTTTGTCTCATTTGATAGATATTTTTGTGTCATATTTATACTACTTTATTTATTCTTATGTCTTTTTTATCAAATACTACGGAATCTACACTCATTTTTGTTTTTGATGATTTTTAGGTAAAAAGACACGATTTTCAAGCATTTTCAAGCAATTCCAGATGCATAAATGAATTCTCACCATCAAGAGAAGATTATATATCAAATTTCATGAAGATTGGAGTTTCAGACCAAATTACGACACTATCGTAATCAAAATTACGGTTCTGTGGTTTCACTGCACCTAAACCACGGTGCTGCCGTAATTTGGGGAGTTTTTCATCCAGAAAGTTTTTCGGAAATTACGACACTACCGTAAGGCTTTTCACAGGCCGTAATTTGGAGTGATTTCCGACCAGAGATTTTTGCTGAAATTACGGCATTGCCGTAACCTATTTTACGGTGCCGTAATTGCCAGATAGTTTCGATCAGAGAACTCGACTGAAATTACGACAGTGCCGTAACAAGAAACACGGCCGTAACTCTATCATTAACGCCCGACTTCCACAATCAACTTTGAAGCCCAATTTTTGTGCGATCGATTATGAACGATCCAGGCCATGAATTAAAGATATGTAAGAAACAAAAGAAGAGTTTAGACATAGGAGAGGAGACAGAGCCAAAAAGCCCTAATTTTCATCCACTCTCCAGAAAGAAATCGAGTTTTCCACCACCGCCCTAGGTTTCGCCGCCGGGAAGCGTACAGCGCATCTCCGGCCATAAAATTTGAAGAGAAGATACTCCAGAAGTTTTAGAGTAAAAGGAAGCCGATCAGAGGAGAAATCAACAAAAACACGCCGCCGACCACTGTTCACACGGAAGTTACGGCTGTAATTTCTATTACAGCCATGCTGTGTTTAGTAATTTCTTCCTTTTCTTCGATTTTTGATCCCTCTGAACCATGGATTATTATAATCTTTCTATCATGCTAGCTTAAACTTCTTATAGGACATGGGGGAGTAATTCTCTTTGATTTCTTAATGACTAGATGAATTTTTCACTAATTCGTCAAGTATAATTTTAGTATGATAATTCTGCTTATGTGATGATTGCTCTTTAATTCTCTATAGATTCATATTGTCAAACATGTTTTAGAGTTTTCGCAATAAGGACCGAAAGGTATTTTGCTTGAGAACTTAGAATCCTAAAATTGAATGTTAAGAACTCACCGTAAGAAATTAGGTTTGTTCTTATTTCTTAATTTTAGTAGTTTAATGTCATGATTGATAATCTGATCTAGGATTGAGTTAACGAAACAAACATGATGATATTGCAAGAAATTGAATATTAGCTTGTTGGAGAACCTTACGCAGAACCTGTATTGAGATTCGGATGCACGAAAGTGAACCTTGAGTTTCCACTTGAGATTATTAACTTAGTATTCGGATGCACGAAAGTGATCCTTGAGTTCTTTGTTGATGATTCACTTTTATTTAACAATCGAATAAATCATGCACGAAAGTGAGGATTGGTTCTTGTAAATTATCTGCGCGAAAGCGAGATGATTTCCTTATTAGGTAAATTATGTCTTTATCATAATGAAATTAGACTGATGAACATTTATTTATATCTAGTTATGAAAATCAAAGTGAATGAAACTCTAGTCTCAGATTCTCTCTTTGATATTTTCGTGTAGTCTTTGATAGTTTACTTATATATTTTCGATTGTCTAGCTAGTAAGAAATTAATTATTTGGTACTTGACAAACGAGGTCTCTGTGAATTCGATATCTTAATTATTACTTCGAGTATCCATGCACTTGCAGACACAACAACTAACAAATCCAATTGGACAATGTGGCAAAGGTTAGGTATTTGCATATTTGGTAGACGATATGGTCAGGGCTATTTAAAGAAAGGTGTTACTCATGGCCGCTTTCATATTCATTCAAATAATTATGAGCATCTAATAGTCAAGAAATCAAACAACTTAAATTTTATAGGCATATTCATCTAATACATGCTAAGGGTATTTGTACCCACAATAAGGAAAAATATAACTAATGATTAATGACAATATTAAGGAGAGGATGTGGTGTATTGATAGACAATATGATAACTAGAATAATACGTAGCATTCTCAAAAACACAAGGCTAAATATTGTCTGAAGTAATAAGAAGTTCTTCTAATCATGCTAAAGGTGAATCTTCCAATGTCACCGATGTGTTCTAAGCTAGCAATCAAGAATATAATGGTAAAAACATCAAGGGGTGATAAGGTAAGTTGGTAGAGATGTTGAAAGTGAAAATGCTAGTGGTGAGAATAATGGTCCTGGAACTTTTCTTGATTTTTTATTGACTCTGTCAATTGCAAAGATGACAGTTGTTGACTAAAGGTGAATCTTCCAATGTCACCAATGTGTTCTAAGCTAGCAATCAAGAATATAATGGTAAAAACATCAAGGGGTGATAAGGTAAGTTGGTAGAGATGTTGAAAGTGAAAATGCTAGTGGTGAGAATAATGGTCCTGGAACTTTTCTTGATTTTTTATTGACTCTGTCAATTGCAAAGATGACAGTTGTTGACTAAGTTTTTCAATAGTACGTGCCAAAATGTGAAGTTACTGTAATATATGATTTAAAAAGTTAGAAAGAAGCCATCTTTATTGGCCATCGCTACCAGCACAAGCATAGGTAACGGTAACACAAAGTAACCAAAGAAGGAAAAGAATATAATGGCAATGGTCTAAGCTAGCACTTAAGAATATAATGGTAAAAACATCAAGGGGTGATAAGGTAAGTTGTCAGATATGTTGAGAGCAAAAATGCTAGTGGTGAGAAGTTAGTGCCAAAACGTGTAGTATATGATTTAAAAAGTTAGAAAGAAGCTATCTTTATTGGCCATCGCTACCCGCACAATCATAGGCAACGGTACCATAAAGTAACTAAAGAAGGAAAAGAATATAATGGCAATAGTCTAAGCCAGCACTTAAGAATAAAATGGTAAAAACATCAAGGGGTGACAAGGTAAGTTGTCAGAGATCATGAAAGAGAAAATGCTAGTGGTGAAAAGTTAGTGCCAAAAATGTGTAGTATATGATTTAAAGTGTTAGGAAGAAGCTATCTTTATTGGCCATCGCTATCTGCACAATCATAGACAATGGTAACACAGAGTAACCTAAGGAAAAGAGCTTTTCCCACGTATCATTTTTCTAAAAAAAAAAAAACTTGAATTGCATAGGCTATTTTAATCAACACTTGCAGAACTCATAATGAAGAGAAAAAAAAACTAACAAATAGGAATATACAGAAAGTTTTGAGAACATGAAGAGTAGAGTAGGGGTCAATATGGTGATAATTAATATTAACCAAATTCAAATTTAACATATCAAAGCTATCCTAAAGGGCACTGGTCAAAATAGGCAGCGTGCAGACTGTTCTGTAGTCACCATAATTCATACAACTTGCAATGGTTGTCATTTCCCGATATACATTCCTTGAACTGACCAACAAAGCAATTCATTTCGAAGTCAGCATCCATTACAATGTAAGCCAGTCATTCACATTTGGAGGCTTGGTATTGAATTATTTGGCTGTAGCAGAATAGCTTTATTAATCAAATTACAAACAACTTCAAGTATATTATAGTATATTATATTATAGTTTACTAAGATGTATCTGCATTTGTTCAAGGGCCCAAAAAACTGAGAGCTCTATGCCAAAGAATAAATTACAATCAAGGTTTAAAATACTGAGCATGGTTTGAAATACCAATCCTTTGCTCAAACTAATATTGTATATAATTTAATATGTATGTATGTCTATATATATATATATATATATACACACACACAAATATACACACCAACCCTATTTTGTGTACCCATCAGTGTTATCAATAGCGTATCGCGGAAAATAGCGGAAAACTAAAAATCCGCAATATGATATAGCGGATTGCGTTGCGGACAAATAGCGGAAGTCACATAACGCTTAAAATATATATTATACACATAAAAAAATTAAGTATAATGTTTGAAATATATATTATATACCTAATAAATTAAGCTGCATAAAAATAAAATAAATTATATAAAGAAAGATCACATGGTACCAACTCAATTCAAGTCATAATTTTAATTTCTAAAATTTTAAAGTATTATAATGTGGTCCTATCCGTTATAGCGGTGTTATAGCGTTTCATAGCGGATTGCTCAAAAACCGCTATGGAAAAACGCTATAGCGCCGCTATTGCGGCTATTTAACAACATTGGTACCCATAAATGGTTTGACTGATATAGCTCATACAAACTGATATTTAATATAGTGATTGCAACATTTTCATAAATAGATACTAGACCATTAGTGAATAGCTTGACACTAAAATGAATATAAAAATCTTTGATAATTATGTATTGCAACACATTTCATTTATTCATTTTCTACAAGCAACAATCTTAATGGTAAAAAACAACCATGGGTTCATCTGGTTTATCTTTATCTGGTTTATCTTTTTCAAACTTCTAATGTATGCCAAATTTCGATTTTGGTTCATCAAGGAAATAACCAAAGGAAAGAAAAATTGTGAAGAAGAAACAAGGAGTTAGTTGAAGAATTGGTTATCATTCCCCTAATGATAGTGGATATTTCATTCACTTTCCAAATATGTATCAATTCCAAAGACAATTATATTTTGTAGAGAAAGTATAGATGAATTTAGCCATACGAGTTATGAGAAAAATAATGACATAGTAGAAGACAACTATGAATCACCAAACAAAAGTATTTCAAATGAAAAAAGTGCAACATATTGAGTTCCCACAATGAAATCTTAGTTTCCATAGCCCAGCAGCAGATGGGTGAATAGCCAACTTAAGATGTTAATTCAGGCTTAAAAAATCCAAATTAAGATGTTGATTTCAAAATGGCTAGTCACACGTTTAACATTAGCTATAGGTCAGCACATGCAGTCCTTTTCTCTTTTGGGAAGCGGTTGAATGAAACAGCTATCAGAAAATCAGCAATTTAGGGACTACATTTGGTACCTTCATGAAAAGAGGGCGGGCAAATGCAAGACGAGGCAGCAAAGGGCTCATTATGCGGAAAGCTACTCTAAGCATTGCCACAGAACTCACTGGACGAAGATGCTTAATAATTGTATGTGTTGATTCCAGCCATTCATGCGGAAGATTACTAGAGAAGGCATGAAGAAGGGCCACAATATTTCCTGAGACAAAGTTAAAGCAGCTTTGGCTTAAATATGCAGAAAAATTAAAACAGCTAAGAACGTAAAATTACAATGGCAGAATGCAAGACAACATGAAATATCCTTGAACATAATGGCTACTTAAATTTGAAACATACCTATGGCTGTTGATGTATTATCCTGAGAAGCCCAAGTCGAATCCAACAGAGCATAGCCAACCGCAGAGTCCAGCTCTTTGAGTGACCTTTTACCATCAACAAGCCACCAACAATCCTTTATTATGCGCGCTGCTTCTGAATAAAGCTGAATGTGAAATTCTGGTGGAAGCTGGGCAAGAAGAAGTCCACATGCTTGGATCATTAGACAAGATAATTGTTGATATGAATAACCACTTTTAGAAACAAAATTGTTGGCATTAACCCAAGCTGTTGAAGAAGTTGAACGACTTGTGTTCATGGATTCAGTACTTCCACCAGACGGTGACGTTGGCAGCCCAGATGTTTGCCCATGGGATATTCCATTGCTAGACTGGATAAGTGTTGGCTGTATGTGAACCACAATCTGAACAAGACAAGCTACTACCTGAGCAGCAGATGCTGGAAGAGAGAGGATCTCAATAGCAGCAGTTTCTAGGACAAGCTGTGTATATGTACCAGGATCCTGATTCTGATAGAAAGCTTTCTGACCATCTGAATTGCTAGCTAAAGTTGCTTGGCTTCTATTTACAGCTGCACGTCCAAAATTGCTAGAAGTATCTCCAGAAGAATCGGGCTTTAACTTACTATTTAGAGAAGGTATGACATTATTCACAAGACCCAATAACAAATTTGCAAAATATTCTTGAGGGGGACAAACAGCAGAATTTGATGAAGCCATATACTGAGGAAATGATTCTGAGAATGGAATCTGAGGAACATCATGTTTCAATATTTAAAATATCCTTAATAAAATAGGTTGATAAAATTAAGAAAAACTACAGTACCTTTGGAAGATCAAGAACTTTCAATATCCTTAAGATAAGCTTGTTTGGAAGGTGACCATAAAAATATGCAAGTGTGTCACGGACAAATGTAAACCTCAGAGGATGAAAAGCCATAAGTTGAGTATAAGAATTAAGAACTCTATCAGCAATATCAGTAGCATCATTCTCAATAAGCCTATAAACTACGAGTGGAATGACTGGAATTAAGCGTGCAGCTATGTCATCAAAGAAAGGAGGATACCTGAAAAATATCATTTATCTGATTATAAGGATCCAATTGGACAATTAAACACAGCATAAAATTTCTCAATGGTGCAAATAAATGCAGTGAAAATTTATGCATACTCTCCAATTAATGAGTATTATCAATAAACTCAACCAACATAGACATGAAAAGTAAACAATTGCTGTAATTTGCCCATCCCAATACAATATTCTTCTTTATTTTAGGTAGCCGATACTAAGAATTTAAAAATTAGTCCGTACCACTCAGTACATACAAGTCTAAGATGGTACCGGGATCTGTACATGTAGTGTTGGTACGTACGGGCAGGATGTATTGATCCGAGCCAAGACCAATATACTGGTATAGATCGAGATTTCAAACCTTGGTCCATACTATATCAAGCAATTGGTGTTGATAATAACAAGCTTTCATACTAAACATTCACTTATATACAATACTACTTGGAAGGTTTATTCCCATTATGATCCTCCTACTAGGTAAATGTTTGAATGATGCTACATTCTTCAAGTCTTCTTCGAATCATGCATCTCATATATCTTGCTTCATTGACATTGCTAGTTGTCATGGCTCATGAGTCCATGACTTATCATGACTCACAACGTGGCACAATTGGTCAGGCATCCAACCATCAACTTAAACACTCTAGGAGCGTGCCAAGGATATGTCCATAGATAAATCAGAGTACATTCCACAACTCACAACTACACAAGTGGGTATTCAAATTGGACAAATGTCGATGAACACTCTCTTTAACTCTTTCCCACCCTACGGTGTTCACCTACACTAGAAGATACACTATCATACAAGCTCTCTTAAAGTCTTGCCAACTTGCTCAGGTCATTGTAGGGAAGAAAACCTTCGAGAACTCAAGCAAGAGTGTATGTCCCCATTGAGCCCACCCATTGAGGAATTCTCCACTAGGCTAATACCTCTCTTGTAGTGAATCACATTCGAGAACTCAAGCAAGAGTGCATGTCCCCATTGAGCCCACGCGTTGAGGAATTCCCCACCAAATACCTCTCTTGTAGTGAATCAAATCAATTGGTGTCAATGGTTGTTGCCTAATCACCAACACAAAGGGGATCTTATTTAGACAATCATTGAAAATTATTATAAGTGAATTGTGCCACATCTAGCCACCAAACCTACTCTTTAATTGGCTAACACAAAGTGTTGCAAGTAATCTTCTATAAGAGTGTTGATGCGCTCCATCGGCCGTTTGATCGTGGATGATTGGCATTGGAGATGTTGAGCTATGACACTAAACACTTCATCAAAGTTATCCAAAATTTGTCCATAAACTATCTCAATTACTCATGATGGGAACACCAAACCACTTTCCAATGTTTTAGAAGGAAAGCTCAACTATTCTCGGCACTTCTGGAGCTACAACAAAGATGTTGTACTTCAAAAATTGTCAACCAACAAATGTATAGATGCCTTCCTCCCAACTTTCAAGAACATAAAGATAAAATCCATTGAGATCGAGTTCCATAGCCATTCAGGAGATGCAGGTCTGACCCAACCTGATGCAAGCAGGCCCATTAACATAAATGAAGCTTTAGAAGATACCACTACACATGGAGGAAGCCCACAAAATTCAATAGGCCTAAGATGATCCTAGTGTAACTACACAATTGGATCGCTTTGTTGGGTTGATCCATAGCCACTCCACCCCCCGAGGATGAATCACATTTGACCCATCACCCAATAATCTAGCCTACTAAGGTTGCTCAAGGAGGTTAAAATCAAGGTTTCAAAACCCGTTCCGGCGGCTCGTTCCGGTGGCCGGCCGGACCGGTACATACCGCTGGTACCATACCGGTACCGGATGAATACCGAACGATGCAGGCGGAGCCTAGCGGAGGAAGCGGCGAGCTTGGCGGTGGAAGTGGTGAGTTTGGCGGACGAAGCAAGCGGCGGAAGCTTCAATCGAAGCTTCCGTTGCCGCCAGAAGCTTCGATCACCAGAAGCTTTGATTGAAGCTTCCGACGGCAACGGAAGCTTCGATCGCCGGCCGCCGCCAGACCTCCCTCCACCACAGTCGCTGCCATCTGCCGCCGTTCCACCAGGAGCCGTGCTCCGAGGCTTGTTTCGAAGCCGCCCTCTCGCCGAACTGGTACCGTCTAGTACAGTACGGTTAGTTGCTACAATAACCACCTACCAAAGATGGCAAATTCTATTATGAACCAACCCACCATAGAAAATTCAGCTATTTGTCAGCTTGCTCACTGCTTGTTTATGTTAAGAATTGGGCCAACCCTACACCCCATTTGGCCCAAACTGAAGGCTATTTGGTCCCCAACTCCAGTCCATGGAGGAAGGTACCAACTCAATTTCATGCCAAAATTATGAAGGAATCATATCGAAGTTGCTGGAGACAAAGATGACCCATGAGCACGAATCTTCCAACTTTGGTCTTAATTATTTGTTTCAGCTTTTATTGTCATACGTTCAACATGTTTTAAGCTTTTGTTGTTCATATTTCCAGCATATCTTAGGTTAAGTTTGTATTTGAATTTCCCACCCCATAGTCTATAAAAGGGGTTATTATGTTGTAGTGTTAATAAGCTTTTGATCAATACAAACTTTGGAGTTATTTTTTAAGGTAGTATCTCTCTCTCCCCTTAGAGTTATGTTATCCACCCTCCTTTTCTCTTTTTATTGTTTTAACTTTGTTTTCCACTTGGGAACTCCCTTTTTCTTGTTGTAACTCTCAAGACTGCGCTTGTGAACTCTCCCACTTTCAAGTGAGTCATTTACATTTGAGTGTCCTTCGTATCAATGTAGCTTGCCATTGTTTCTGCTGATTTGACCCACGGTTACTCAAATATGAATTGGGTTTCATCGTGTACTCCTGTTGGATTTCCTTAAAATATGCTTTGCTTTGTCTCAAGACCCTCTATGGTTTTCTCCGATGAACTAGTCATCCCAAGCTTAGAGTTGGCTAACAAACACCCTTCCCTAAATTGTGCTGGGTCATCAGGTATGGGAAGGAGTTGTAGCTTGCCTCACTAGATCAAGCATGTAATAGCATGAATAGGATAGGAGAGCAGCCAAGCAATGCTGTCCTGGGTGCCTATGTAATGGAATTTCTTCATCAATTCCCATTGCTAGTTTCAAGCATAAAATGGCTGGCACTTGCTTCTATGATCAACCCAAACTTTGGACAAATAAAATCTTCTACTATGCTGAAGCAAGATTTGAAATTTCGATCCGAATTGTCAATATAATCAATTTCTTTCACTCTAGCATACCGGTGTAAGACCAAATTAGTACACTAGTTCCGATTAGTTTTAGTTTTTCTAATCTTGTGCTGAACCGAATCCCCCCCCCCCCCCCCCCAACTTTTTTTTTTGAAGCAAATCCCCTTCAATTAGAGCATAACATACTAGAAAATTTAGCCTCTCAAGGTGGCTGGAACCACATTATTCTTCCTAGGTTTGTGTACCTATAAACTTGAACTCTAAGAGAAATTCTTGCCACTGGGCTCATTTGGGGGAAGCATTTTTTGAGAGGTAAAGTATGTATTTGCAACATTATTAGTTTTGATGGTGAATGCATTTCTCGTTTGTGGGTTGAGTACCTCCGTTCAGCATCTTTGAATGTTTTGCTCTCTAAAGCAATTAGGTGTCTCTATGATGTATGAACTTCAAAGGTATGGGAAAAACCTGAGAGTTCCAAGATCGGTTTAGAGGAAAATATAGGTTTTCAGATCATGGAATGCGGCTTCTTGTGTATTTGTCTGGTAGGGAACATCTTTCTTCGACCGTTCAATCTTAGAGCATCTTCCCATATATCTCTTGTAGAAGTTGACAATCCCTAAGAAAGCTTGCATCACAGTCATAGAAGTGGGTTGTTTCCAACTATGGAACTAACTTTAGTTAACCTTATTGAGAACCATACAATCAGTCCCCACCAACAATGTGCCTAAGCAAATCAATTTCAGTCATCCCAAAAACACATTTATCAGCCTTCCTTTTGGTCCTCAATGGAGAACTAGACATAAGTGTTGAACACTATCATCTATGGAAGTTGAGTAGACCACTATATCTTGTAGGTAAACAACAAGCTCATCCAACTATGGGGCCAAGATCTTGTTCATTAAATAGCAAAATATCGCAGGAGCATTAATTAGACCGAAACGCATGACCATAAATTCAAAGGACTTGAAGCTGTTTTGTGAGTTCATCTTCTACAACTCTCACATACCAATACCGAGACCTCAAATCTAACTTAGAGAAAACTCGTGAAGAATAGGTAATGGATTTGTATCATTACTTTATTCAAAGCACCATAATGCACACTCAAAATGAAGAGAGCCAATTTTTTTTTCTTTTGAAATAGTAGGGGGAGGATGACTATAAGATAACAATTGAGAATCAATCAGTCAAAGTGAGAAATCAGGCAAAGTCAACTATTAGTTAGAATCAAATATTGGTCAAAGTCAATAGTCAATCAAAACAGCCAAAATCAACTATCAGATTATTGCTGTCCACCAGTATCATTAATGGTCAAATCCTACATTAGAAACTATTATATTCCATTCTAGTTTCTAGGCTAAGTTATTGCATTGTCAAGTTTTAGGTATTTAATACATTATGAAGTTTCTAAGTAGTCAATGCACTATTAATTCCTATAACATTAATGTCATGTTTTCTACTTCCATATATATGGGTGTAATCTTTGGCAAACATACAAAACAAGAAAAAAGAAAGCATTGAGTAGAAAATAAAATGCAGAATTTTTTACCTATCATTCTCCCCTCTTTTCTCTAACAAAATATTGATATCAAAGCAAGGTTTGAGTTTTCAATCATGTCTTCCAGCTCTGGTACTATGTTCTATGATCAAATATATTTTTTCTTCATCCCCAATCATAGGAAATTGTTGAAGTAGGATTTAAAGATTCAACATTAGGAGTTCAGAATCTTCTTTCACCAAAAAGCAAACTAGAGTGATGCCCTTGCCTTGAGTTGCCCGATATATGATGAAGAGATTTTATCAAATTACAATCATTATGAAGAGATTTTGAAAATAAATATTTGATATAGGCAAATATATGATGAAGGCGGGACTCGGTTGTAAGACCTTGTTACGGGCCCACATTGAGTTATTAATAAGTAAATCCAAGTTAGTATGTCATACCCGATCTGCATAGTCATAGAGTAGTACTTATAAGAGCCTAGGGTTGAAGGTTAGAGGTAGAGTATTTTGTAATTGCTTTGTTAGGGTGATTCTCGCCGGTGACGGCTGATGTTTCTATCAATTAATCCGACTTGCCGGATTGATCGCTGAGAAATCAGAGGTCTAGCGACGGATAAAGGCAAAAAAAATTCCGTTGTCGGTAGTAAATCTAAGTAGCAGATTTATTGTCGTTAGTCAGTCGTTGAAGAAAATCTAGGACACAAGAAGTTTAGCATGCAGCGAAGTCCTCTTTTTGGCAAGCTTCCAGCACGCCTAGAAATCAACCAGGAAGAAGGTGTGTGCATTGGAAGAGACTCAGTCAGAGAGATGACTTCATGGGAGGACAAATAGTAGATTCACAAGCGCATGGAACTACCAGGATTTAATGACACTGAACTAGTAGGATGGATTGCGTGGACAGAGCAATATTTTGATATTCAGGGAACAACTGATAAATATAAGGTTTCAATGGCGTTTGTGAGCATGGAAGGCTAGGCAGGTCACTAGTTCCGATTGATGAAGAGAAGAATTTTCAATCTTACCTAGGAAATGCTAAGGAAGAAATAATACAATGCTACAGTGATTTCCCAGCCAGGTCAGGTCAGCGTACGTGCGATTGGCGGCCCTTAAGCAAGGAGACTTGACAGTGACAAATTATATCACAGCTTATCAGGAGATAGTCTCTCATATCCCAGATCTTTCCGAACAACAATATGTGAGATATTTTTTAAAAGCTTAAATTCTAGTATTTAAAAAAGAGTGCAAGCTTTCTTACCCACCAACGTAATGCGAGCTATAACACTTGTTTGCATACTTGAGAAGGAGATAGGAGAGACTAATTTGAAAGGATAAACAACTACTGAAAAAGTTTGAACAAAAGTCATTTTAATTCTAGAAATTACTCTCGGAGAGGAAACCTTCCTACTCACCTACTATTACCTCATCTCCAGGAATCGTCCCAAACCGTGGTACTCAACCGAGGGGAAGTTCCAGTACCAATTCCAATATGAAAACTCAGATAGAGAGAAAAAGAGGTGATACATCTCACAATAGCTCGAAAGAGGTGAGAATTCAATGAATATCATTAAGCACTTATGACCGTATAAGGAGTCAGCTATGTCCCACTAGACTATGTCAACAAAAGAGAAAAGGGATTATGCTTCTGGTGTGATCAACCTTACCACCCGATGCACTAATGTGAAAATAATCAATTCTGCTTGATGTTATTGTCGAAGGATAAAGACACAGAAGGGGAAGATACAAAATGAAATTTTAATTAAATAAACTTAGTTTCTAAATTATAAAACAGCATTGAGGACAAGGCTATAGTTAGAGCAGAGGGCAATGTTACGGGCCCATATTGAGTTATTAATAAGTGGATCCGGGTTAGTATGTCATACCCGATCTGCATAATCGTATAGTAGTATTTATGGAAGTCTAAGGTGGAATGTTAGAGGTTGAGTATTTTGTAATTGCTTTCTTAGGGCGTGTGTCGCATGATTCTCACCGGTGATGGCTGAGGTTTCTATCAGACCTTGTTATCAACAAGTGTATTTACCAATTAAGCTAAATGATTTTGAAAAATTCATGTGAAAGAGATTATATCTATAAGAGATTTCTAAACCAAATTTGGGATATGGAGATTCTCTAGATGAGAAAAAGAAGTTTTAAAAACACTTGGAAACTTGCCTTCTAAGTTTCATCATATGGAAGAGTCGAAGGATCTTTCTACTTTGACATATTTAATTTAAGTGGTTCTTTGGAATGAAGCAAGAAGGAAGAAATTATCTTCCAAATCCTTCAAGCTTTTTCAATCTAAAGATGATTTAAGTGGTTCTTTGGAATCACATAAAGGAAGAAGAAATTATTTTCCCAATCCTCCAAGCTTTTCGTCTCTCTGCTTAGAGGAGTAATTGGCAGAAGAAGAGGCCAAAGAAGTTTTCAATCTCCATGGCAACAAAATTCCAATAATTACTACATGATTTGTTATAAAACAAATCATGATCAAAATATTATTATAAAAAATGCGAACAAAGCAAAATCCCCAACCATTCTCAAAAAGATTGTTGGCACCAAAAAAAAGAAAAGCCAAGAAACCAACTTTAAAAAGAAAGTGAAGAAACTAGGCATTTCTTACATGTCTTCATACAACAACAAAAGAAGATAAATTTTGGATTCTTAGTAGTCGTTAAACAATCATATAACTAGAAATAAGGAGTTATTGTAGAGCTTGATGAAAATGTCAACAATGACTTATTCTTGGAGATGAAAAAGCTAAAAAAATTCAAGGGAAGGGTGTTATTGCTTTAAACAAAAGCTAGCCAATGAATGTAAATTCATGATGTTTTATACATCCTAAGCTTGCTTTTAATTTGTTAGGTGCCAGTCAGTTAATTCAGAAAAAGATATCAAGCCAATTTTTAAGATAATTTTTTATACAAAGACTAATTCTCTTACGGCCAAGATAGAGATGACTTACAATAATATGTTTCCTCTCTGTCATATTCTAAAGAATAGCTTTGAAGGTTATTTGTTACAACATTTTTGTCCATTTGAGCCAAAAGGGCAGTATTTGTTACACCAGAAAAGGATGGTGATTCAATTGTTGAAGATTGAAAAGTGACCAGATTTGTGAAGGATGCATATATATAGAAAGATGCATCATCTCCTTTTTCTAAAACAGCATGGAGAGTCAAAGCTCCCTTAGAACTTGTACATGCGAACATTTTTGTCTAACAAGAACTCCATCACCGGAAGGAAAGAGATACTTTTTCTTATTTGTGGATGATTTCACTATAACAATTTGGATTTATTTTTTGAATAAAAAATGGGACGCATTCAACACCTTTCATGCAATATAAGGCTCTTACTGAGATAAAAATGGGTCTAATCAGGACTCTAAGAACTGATCATGGTGGATAATTTATCTATCACTCCTTCCAGGAGTTTTGCAAAACATAAGGGATTATAAGACCTAAGTAGAAGTCTTCAACAAAACAGAGTTGCTGAGAGGAAAAGCTGTACCATTGTTGAAATGGCACAAAATATGTTGAAAGGAAAAGGTTTACCACATGATCCATAGGCTAAAGCAATTCATAGAATCGTTCTGTTACAAAAATTGTTATCGGCAAGCCTCCATACAAGGCATGAACTAGAAGAAAGCCTCTCGTTAGTACCTTAAAAGCATTTGGTTTTCCAACATATTCTCTCAATAAATCTCCCTCAAAAGATAAATTTGATGAAAAAGGGCATAAGTTTCTATTTTGTTAGTTATAATGATGAATTAAAGGCCT
Source organism: Costus lasius (assembly GCA_027563935.2). Classification (NCBI taxonomy): domain Eukaryota; kingdom Viridiplantae; phylum Streptophyta; class Magnoliopsida; order Zingiberales; family Costaceae; genus Costus; species Costus lasius. Next base: position 107,688,889 of record CM050447.1, on the reverse strand, counting down.
ATTGATTGACTAATCCTTTGAATACGAAATTGATTGTTGCAACAGTCGTTATATTCGATGAGATGGCAGTAATAGACTAGAAGGACAGCTCTCAAACTGTAGGAAATTATACTAATTTTGCACCTACAGAAAATGCTAAAACTGGATAGAATTTACAGCCTTCAAAATATACAAATTTTTCCTCTAATGGTAAATATGTCACAGGGCTAAAATTAGTCTCTAAGACCAAATTTAATGAAGGAAGCATTCAAAAGCTAAAAGCTAGAGTGGTTGCAAAGGGCTATCCACAACAAATTATAATTGATTTTAGTGAAACATTTGCTCCTGTAGCAAGAATATAAACCATATAAAATCAACCTTCTTGAATGGAGAGCTTCCTTGGCAAAAGAAAAATAGAGAGCTTGAGGAAGAAATATATATTGAACAACCTTAAGGCTTTGTGATAAAAGGAAATGAAGAAAAGGTGCAACGGCTAAAGAAGCCATTGTATGGCACTATGGCTTAAAGTAAGCACCAAAGCATGGAAGAACCGTATTGATCAATATTTTCAAAAAAGTAGTTTTCAAAGGAGTCCTAGTGAACCTTCTTTGTATATAAATGATGGACAATATTTTCTCATAGTTTGCATTTATGTTGATGATCTTATTTATATGGGAACTAATTGAAATTGATTGCAAATTTTAAGAGTTCCACACGTCTAGAATTAATGAAATATCTTTTAGGAATCCAAGTGAAGCAAAAGAAGGGCGACATTTTAATCTCTCAAGAAAACTATTTGGTTGATCAACTGCAAAAGTTTCAGATGTACAATTCTAAGTCTATTGCTCCACCTTTGGTCTCCCAGCAATTTAGATTATGCTGCAGCAAAATGAATCTTAGGTACTCGAACGGAACTAGAAATTGGGGAATGAATTTCATGAAAGAATATGAAAATTCCTTGATTGGATATTCAAATAGTGATTGGGCAGGATAAATAGAAGATCGGAAGAGTAATTCAGCTCATGGATTGGATTAAATGTAATTGCATGGAGTTGAAGAACACAACAAATAATTGCTCTTTCTTTAGCTGAAACTGAACATTTAGTAACTAAAGTTGTATGTGAAGTTGTTTGGCTAAGAAGGATCCTCGAAGACATAAGCCAAAAGCAAGGACCTACAATTTTTATGCCAAATCCAGGCGCATTGAATTAAGAGTTCACTTCATTAGAGATTTGGTTCAAAAGGGGGAAATTCAAATGAAGTATTGAATACTCTTGAACAACTCAGCAAACATGCTTACCAAACCATTTCAGTAGAAAAGTTTGCAAAGCGCAAACAACTCAGACTGACAAATTAAGAGAATCTATAAGAGATAATTTGTGAGTCATAAGAGCGGAATTTGTAAGAGAGAATTTGTCAGTCAATCAGTCAAAGTCAAATGTTAGTCAAAATCAACTATCAGTCAAAGTTAACAATCAAGATTTTTCCAAAATTAAAACGGGTGAATTATAGTTGTCCCCCATTGTCATTAATGATCAAATCAGATTCCATTCTAGTTTCTAGGTTTAGTTATTGTATTGTCAACTTTCAAGGTATTTAATACATTGTCAAGTTTCTAGTTAGTTAATGCACTTTTCCATTCCTAGAACATTAATGTCCTCATGTTCTCAGCTTCTATATTCATTGGTATATCTTTGGCAAGCATACAAGACATGAAAAAAAGAAAGCATTGAGTAGAAAATAAAACGTAAAACTTTTATCTAGCATTTCTACCTATCATTCTCCCCTCTATTCTCTTGCATGAAAGACATGATGAATCCAATCTCCAAGAGCTCATTTAGTTGCTTGTCTAATTCTACCAATTCAGTGGGAGGCATCTTGTAAGGTTAGCGGAAGGTGGTGCTACACCTAGCACCAGCTCAATGTGATGTTTGACCTCTCCACAGCGTGGAAGGCTTTTTGGCAACTCATTTGGAAGAGTGTCCTAAAACTCCTTCACCGCTCCCTTTGGCTCCTTCTCTACCTCCTCACTGATGCAAGGTACAAAACAAGCAACGCTTTCATCCCGGATTTGCAGCCCATTCAGTTAGGGAATGACTACAATTCAGGCTTTCTTCAAAAATTCCAGTTCATTCAACAAGTCTGATTATCCTTGTATATTGTTTTCCTTTCCACTTCTGTACTTCAATGGGGAAGTCGTAGGAAATCCCAGGAACCTTGTAAGACTCAATGTCTACAGACCAAAGAGAAGATTACAGTAGTGATGTTTTCAGACCTAGACAACTAGTAACCTAATCAAAAATAAACAAATGGGAGGCCCTAGTGTCTACCATGGCTACTTGGTTTAGGAAGATCTCAATATGCATCAGTTTCTTTGCGGTTGGGAGATGGTGTACAACACATTGATAGGTTTGATGGTAAGGTCCTTTCTCCCCTCTTCTTCTTCCTTGGCAATGATTGCATTGATCCTTTCCTTCTTGGGTAGTTCCTTATGTAGTAAGGACCCTATATATGAAATAGTTTAGTTTGTCGTTCAACTCATCTACCCAATCTGTTTTCTGGAATCGGTCACTTGTGTTTCTTCTCCTCTTGATGTCATTTTGGCTGAACTTCTAGTTGGGGCTTCATGTCAAATGGTGTTTTCCCCCTTCTTGTAATCGTGGAGTGGCTCCAGTTTCTAGAAGGAACCATGGTCATGCCTGTCTTCATACACTTGAGCTCTAGCTACGGCCAAGGCTGCAACTCAGATATAAAGTGGTAAATCCAATCTTCACCGTTCATACCTTCTATTTCTATCATGAACGTCTTGGTGTAATCCTTCACCTATTTGTTTTAGATTCAATAGATTATCCTTTCTGTCTAGGCAACATGTCCAGGGATAAACCTCCTTCTGAGCTCCTCCATCTCCAGCCAAGACATTCTCTGGACTTCCCCGCATCCATCGATGGAGCAACTTGGGCATGCCACCAAAGTTTAGCATCTTCAAGAGATAGGCCACACAAATGGAGATCTGCTCCTCTAGCAGAACATGCATTGCATTGAAGACCGGTTTTATATCCCACATAAAGTTCTAGACGTCCTTTGCTCATCGCTTCACATCAAATTCTGGTGGCATGGGAATCCTCCTCCTAGTGGTAGCGAACATCTTCGTCATATGTTGAGGAGCTAGAGCTACCGGCCGTCTCACTACCTTCAGCTCCTTTGTCACCTCCAGAGCAGAGGAAACTCGATTCACCTCTGACTCTTAAGTGTCATACCATGCTATGTAGCATTTGTACACATCACAATATAGACTCTCCAACAATTTCATCATGATGTAAAGTTATTCACAAGATGACGGCTTGTATATGGTGAGGTATGGTGGCAACGGAGGTGCTGCCGTTTCATGAATCCCTAATTCAGGTAGCACTGTTGCAGAACCTCTAGCAACACCCTCTACTTCCATGGTTTAGTTTGTTAACTACTGCCATGATAACACTGGATTGCAAAAAGACTTGTTTGAATACCAAAGATTTGAACAACATACATGGTATCAATTATTTTAATGCATTCTCTCTTGTTACCAAGATAAAATTTGTTCACTTTATTTCATTAGTAATGAATTTCAATTGGCAAATGCACCAATTTAATATCAAGAATACCATAAGCAATATGAATCGATATTAAGCAAAAATTTACCTATAGTCTATGCTGCATGGAGGAAGGTAAAGGTTTAGAAATCCAATAAGACAATTCATAAACTTAAGAGTCATAGAGTATAGTTTTAGAAGCCTTCTCCTGTGGAAACAAATTTTGGTTTTTCAGTGTAGCAAAGATAATTATTCTTTTTATTCACCATAAACAAAAATTAAAAACTCGAGTATTAACCTTGTACTGATCTAGGCTCGGATCGGTAACCGGATGGTATCGAGTAGAGAGTAGCAGCAAGGGAGAGAAGGAAGAAGGAGAAGGAGAAGGAAGAAGAAGGAGAAGAGGGAAAAGGAAAGTAGCTTGGTGGATGCTCACTCACTACAAGCGCCTCCACTGAGGGCCTCATTCATTCTTTCATTTTCCTCCTTTCTTCCTCTAGTGGCAACAAAGGTGGAGGCGGAGGCGGAAAAGTGACCGCAAGCAGCCCTACTTTCTTCCTCCTTCCTCTTCCTCCCTCCTTCCTCCCCTTCTTTTTCTTCTTCTTCCTCCTCCATTCTTCCGCTCTGCCCCGCTTCTTATCTTATATTCATTTAGAATGCATTTCGTGTACCAGTCCTGCTCAAACCGATACAAACTATCCATACTGAGCACTACAAAACAGTTTTTTAACCATGACCATAAAGTGATACTTACGAGTTAAGCATTAATGAGTTCAAGAGACATCCTGTGATATTTATGAGAAAACATCTTAGAATGTCAAGTTACATTCTAAATATTGAGGGTTTCTTATCCAGCCAAGTGTCTTCTCACTTAAACAAAGCATGCTATAAAATTTTAGATGAGATAGTTATGTAGTTGCAAACCAGGTCAAAAGTTTCGGTCGGATAATAGTGGTGAGATGGTGGATACTACTAGTTATTTGGTTGGTCTCTAGACGACATGAGTTGATACATGCAGAAACCAAAATAGTAATTCTTAACCGATGAAAGCCACACCTCTCACTGATGTAACAAATTCAGCCTCCCACAAGATCATTGACAAGAAGTTACAACATTGGGATAACTAGAGTCTTCAATTCAGATCAAACATTTAAACCATAATTTCAAGTTCATAGAAATCCCCATTCAAAGGGATGTTGTTATATCTTTTTTAAGGTGAATATATCATTCAACATTAATGAGAAAGAGAGAGCCAGAGCTAAGTCCCCTCTCTACTGTATTGATTTTAGTTTAAGGGAAGTTCAAGGAAGAATAAGAAAGTAATACCGAGGAAGAGGCAGATGACCTGGAACAAATTTGGCAAAATTTTGCAATTCTTATTTATTTTTCCTTTGAGCAAAATTGTCAGTTGCTTGATGCTGTCTTTGCCATCATGGCGCCAACCTTATTCATGTTATCACATGCATGAGACCGATTTGTAAGCCTTAAGTAGAGGGTCTTCAATATGGTAAGGATTTGATGGAATGATTAAGGGAAGTCATGAGAGAGAATTAAAGAATTTGATTTGCACTTTTGGCAATTTGAAAGCATATGGCAGTAACCGAATGAAAACATGATATACGATTGCAAAAAACATAGAAAGTGAGTGAGAGGGTTCATAGCATGCCGGTAATGAACGAAGAATCTCAAAAGACACCTCATGTAGTTTATCAAAGTTATGATGCTCATGAAGACCATGAGATATGTAATGAAGCTACATTAAAGACTTTTCACTTAAAGGATCAATGCAAACTAAGAAAAACCAACGCACTGAAACAAGTAAACAAAAATCCTCCAAGATTAACTAACGATGACTTAACCTAAATCTGTATCACAATGCTGAAAGCAGCATACTGATCCACTTCATTTTCAAGTCTACAACAAGCCCAAAACAACTGGTGACGGCATAGAGAAACAGTTTGGTTTGCAAAAAAAAAAAAAAAAAGATTTAATGTATAAAATAGATCATGAAGTATGACAGATTTAACGATAAGTAATAACACATCTAAGTCTTACCGATCCTTCCATGAGAGATGGTTCCCAAGAGCTTTTAGAAGGTCAACTCTTTTTGGAGGTTGATTGTGGGCCCAATGTTCAGATGCACGGTTAGTACAGAACATTCTAATCCTTTGTTGAAGCTCTGGTTTGTCAAGCAGACTTATCTGTGAATTAGATCACAAATTACATGATAAATTTAAGAAAGTGACATTCGAATACCAAAAGAAATACCAAAACATTGCATTCCCATGAGATCATTATTGTACAGGAACAAGGATCAAAGTTCTATATCCGAAGCATGATTTGCAATTGGTTGTGGATCAGCATCATTAGTTTCCCATTATTTGTTTAGATCTGTTCTATCAGCACCTAGATTGTGCACCAGTTTTCTATTATTTCTTTTAGGAAACTGAATATTATTAATCAAGGGGTGTTTATTGTCATCAAAATATAAGATATAGAAAATGAAAATCAACATGAATTGATTAATCTCTTATCAAAATTTAAAAACTTGCATGTTGTCATAAATCTGCACGACAAAAATAACCCGTTCAGTGTAGATGATTCCATTTTTCTTAGAAGAAACACATGTTATAGTTCAGGAATTTAAAGATTATAAAAGCCTTTTTATTGCATAATGTGTTAATTTTATATAAAGGATCTAGCTGTGACATATAAGCATGACAATATGATACGTAACTGAAAGAAAAAAAAAAGAGAATAGGATGAGATTCTTAGCTTGCCTTGTTAAGAGGGGTAGTTTAAGAAGAATCTATGAAATAATCACTAGAGTGGTGAGTGTAGTTTTATCAAAGAAGGAAAGGCGATGTTTCCACCAGTGACAAGAAAATTTAACGAGAAGGGGCAGGCACACAGGGTGAAGAAGTGATGGAGGTCAAAGACATGTCTCTCGAAGATCCACTAGGAATTGGAAGCAGGTATCTCCATAGATTCCACCTACATTTGCATGCATAGAGTACAATTGGCATAACATGTATCCATGTAGATCCAAATACGGTAGATTATGCATATAATGCATATATCCAGGTAAAAATAAATTTTGTATTTACAAATCCATGCAGTGAGACTAGTGCATGAATTTAATTGTTGCACTACAAGTATTTATGGACAAGTTTCTCAAGTGGCTACTTAGCTAACTCACTCACTCAAGGTAGCTCCCCACTTGGATTTGCTGCCAGATTTAGGGATCCCTACTACTGTTAATGTGGAGGATCTCACGGCCTATCAAACACCACTGCTCATCCCAAAGCCAACTAATGATCTCGCGATAGACATCACAAGCATTCTAGAGGACCAAACTCGACTCATGACGAGGTACAACTATTCTACAAAGTCATATTCGCTAATGGTTATGAGGCCTGGCTTCTCGAGGCTGAGCTAGTCCAAGTCACCCCTAACTTACTCCAAGGGTACAAGGCTAATTCTCCTCCAAAGGTATAAAGCTAATTCCCCAAATGAGATCTACTAGGATATGCTCCGAGGAGACCTACTAGGAATAGGAGGAAGCCATGTCATTATGCATAAGTAGGCATATTGAGCAATCACTTGAAAGTGCATTTCAATCCAAGGCTAATGTCAAAGAGTCATTCAACCAACATGGATTGAAAAGAGAAGCAACACGTGGTGTTGTACATAGTAGAGGTAGAGGAAGACATGGAAGAAGTGGAGATAAAACCAACATTCAAGATGAGAAAGTGAGAATATGCAACTATTGCAAGATGTCTGGCCTACTATTGTCCTATTCTTTCTTTCGGGGACGCCATTTTGTTCCGATGTGTAGCCAACCGTTAATTGTCTTTCAATGTCAATCTCTTCACAAAACTTGTCAAACTCCTTTGAGTTGTATTCACCACTTCTATCACTTCTCAATTTTTTGATCAACTTGCCACATTGCCTTTTAACCATACTTTAAAATTTTTTGAAAATTGAAAATGCATCCGATTTTTGTCTCAAGAAATAAACCCAACACATTCTTGAATAATCTTCTATGAAAATAATAAATATCTATTTTCACCATGCGAGGTTTACCTTCATTGAACCACATATGTCGGTGTCAACTAGCTCCAATGGTGTTTTTGCTCTCCGTGCATTCACTTTTGGAAATGACCTCTATGCATTTTGCCAAGTGCACATGCGTCACATACATCATCATTGCATTCAATGGTTGGTAGGCCATACACCATATTTTTCTTATTCAACATCTTCAAGCTTTTAAAGTTCACATATCCAAGCCTTTTGTGCCATAACCATGATAGGTCTTGTATATTAGCCTTCAAAGCTATATTTCTTGCCGGTTTGAGAATGAGAGAAAAATTTTATTTTTCTCCAGTTTTACAACCACCATAAGTCTCTCTTATTCTCAACCTTGTCATAAATTTTGCATAGTACACTTTCAAAATGAACCGCATGTCTATGCTCAACTATTTGACCAAACACTTAGCAAATTTTGTGCCAATTCTGCAATTAGTAATACATCATGTATCAACATTCTTCTTTTTTGAAGCAACGACAATTGTATCTCTTCCCTTGGATTTGACTATTGCACCATTTTCCATTGTGATTTAAGTTGTAACTGCCATGTCAAGCTTGCAAAAGATTGATTCATCTCCGGTCATGTAGTTGCTACAACCACTATCAATGTACCATACACTTTCTTTTTGTTTAATCGCCGTTTGACATGCATAAAAAGTACTACCTTCTTCACACTTCTCTTTGGTGTAATTGGTTTGTTCATTGTTCTTGAATCGACAAACTTCTCTAGGTGTCCATACTTTTTGAAATAATGATATTGTGGCTTTCCTTTGTTTCTACAAAATAGAACCATGATGAATGACAAAAGCTTGCTATTTCCTTTTTGAGCCGAGGCAACCTACATGGCGGTTTATTTGCTAAATAGATGTTCTATAAAGGCGGTTGAGAACAAGACACCATTTGAAGCATGGTCCGGAGGAAGAAAGCCATCGGTAAATCATTTGCGCATATTTGAGTCCATTTTCTATACTCATGTTCCAAAGGAAATGAGACACAAACTTGAAGAGAAAGGTGAGAAATGTGTATTTGTACGCTATAGCTCCGAATCAAGAGGCTAAAGACTATTTAGCTTGAAGAGGAATAAGGTGATTGTAAGTCGTGATGTGATCTTCAATGAAAAAGACAAGCTTGATTAGAAAGGAAAATGTGTAGAAAATGTATTCTTACCAACTCAAGAGGAGGCACAAGAGACATCATTGAATGAAGATACAAATGAGCATGAAGAAGAATACCATCAACAATCTCTTTCAACACATGCCGGATCTTCCTCATCCTCTCCAAGTTCAACACCGATGAGAATGAGGCGTTTAAGTGATACTTATACTAGTAACTTTTGAACTATAGAATCGAAATGCTTTGAACAAGTGGTCAAGGAGGAAATATGGAGAAATGCAATGGAGGAGGAGATAAGAATGATTGAGAAAATAAAACTTGGGAGTTGATTGATAAACTAAAAGGAAAAGATACAAATCTGGATGGATTCATATAAAAATTTAAGGCAAGATTAGTCGCAAAAGAATACTTACAAAAGCTGAGAGTTGACTATCAAGAGACATTTGCACGGGTAGCAAAGCATGAGACAATAAGAATGTTGATTGTATAAGCCGTACACAAACGATGGAAATTGCATCAACTTGATGTAAAATCGGTTTTCCTGAATGAAGTGTTGGAAAAAGAGGTGTATGTTGAACAACCAAGAGGCTTTGAAATTGAAGGTAAAGAAGAAAGAGTATACAAGTTAAAGAAGTAATTGTATGGGTTGAAACAAGCACCAGGAGTATGGTATGGGCAAATTGATGCATACTTCACCAACAAATAATTCAAAAGAAGCCCAAGTGAGCCAACACTCTACATCAAACAAGATAAACATGGTATGCTTATACTGTCTCATTATGTTGATGATTTGATCTTTACCGGTGATGATGAAAAAATGATGCATGAGTTCAAAAAGAAAATGATGAGTAAATATGAGATGGATGATTTGGGTTTACTTCATTATTTCTTGGGTATTAAAATTGATCAAAGAAAAGATAATGTGTTTATCTCTCAAAAGAAGTATACTCAAACTATTCTCTCCAAGTTCAAGATGGAGAATTGCAATCCGGTATCACCACCTTTATTAGTCAATGAGAAATTGGTAAAAGATGATGGTAGTAGAAAAGTGGATGAAGCACACTATAGAAACTTGGTTGGAAGTTTGTTATATCTCACAACTACAAGACCCGATATCATATATGCTTCCGGGTTATTGTCAAGATTTATACATCAACCACGCAACATGCATTTTAGAGTTGCAAAGAGTGTTGTGATACATCCAAGGCACTAAAGAGATTGGACTCATGTATAAGAAGAATGAAAAAAAAATTGAGTTGATTAGTTTTTGTGATAGTGATTGGGCCGGTAGCATGGATGATTTGAAAAGTACACCCGGATATGCATTTACACTTGGTTCAAGTGTATTCTCTAGAGCATCAAAGAAGCAAGATAGAGTGGTACATTCTTCCTTGGATGTATAGTTCATTGGCATACTTTAGAGACTTTAATGTGTGCTAGAAGTTATAGGGCGGAGAAGATTTATAGTTTAATTTGTTAATTGTTATATCTTATTTAGTTGTTTAATCATGAACTCATTGATTTTAATATGTTTTTAATAGGAACTAGTTCTAAATATATTTTTCTTTTGCTTTTATTACAGCTACAAGTTAAGAGTTTTTGTTTGCATTTTTTAGTCATTAAATAATATTTTTTTTATTTCGATATGACAACTGGAATTACTAATGAGTCGGAAGATGATTAATTTAATGTTATTGGTCTCTTATATTAGTTGTATTGAATGTCTTGGACAATTTATCTTTTTTGGAAGTGATGTATAAACTTTATTGTGTTGGGTGTTGCCGTGTTGGCAAATGGGAATTTGAAATTGTATTGTGATATACAAAGTTTATTGTGTTGAGTGTTGTCGTGTTTTTAAATGGAATTTTGAAATTGTATTGACTATTTACTATTGTTATTATTTAGAGTATTGTTTACTTTTGTAATTTAGGGGTTTATAACTATTTCGGTACTTTTTTTATTATTTCAATACTACATATCTATGCTGTTGAATGTTGATATTAGATTGAGTTTATAGCTATTTTGCTATGTGAATTGTGATATTTGATTTGAGATAGGTCGGATTTTCCATGGGTTTTTTTCCCATGGGGTCAGGTTTTTTACGTGGTACTAGAGTGGGGATCAAGTTTCACGCGGGTACCCGATTCTCCAGCGGGATCAAGTTTGGGATTGGTTTTCTCAAACTTAGCTAGGTCAGTGTCTGAGTCAGGAATTAGGTATGGGAGTCAGGGTCAGGTTTGGCACTGCACATCCCCACCTCGACCCGATGCCATCCCTAATCGAGGGCTTTCGAGCTCGTCATGGGCTGGCTACGCCTACATCAAGTCCCCTAGGTGAGAAGAATTCTTTGAATGACCAAAGAACAATATATATGTACATATATATATACACACATATATATACACACATATATATACACATATATATATACACATATACACATATATATATATATAGATACACATATATACACATCAATCCAACAAACTTTGTATTGATTAGATCATTGGTACATTAGTAAATTGGTACATTAGTATAGAGCGGTATTTAAAATCTTATCTATCATATTGATTATATCATTGGTGGGTCAATTTGGTTTCCTCAAACTAAGTCAACTTGAATTTCATCAATCCAACAAACTTTGTATTTAGTCAGGTATTACATGGCCGATTAGCACAAAACTTGCCAACCTCAATCACTAATATACTGAAATAGTTATGAAGGGTCAAAATCAAGAAAATAAATAATTTAATACCATATTACTCGAGCTATTAGATTCATTAGTATGTGATCCCACAAGATACCAGAACTATCCTACAGAAGCATCGTTCCCAAACAATTTCCTTAATTTACTTAGGTGGCATGTACACTCACAATAACACATGGCAAATTAAATAACAACTAAGTAGTTAACTAAACTTACCACAATGCGCAAAGCATAAGGGTCATCGTCTCTGTCAATAAGAGCAAGAACTAGAATATCCAATGGAAGTAGCTCATGTGTCCAAATAAAGAAGGAGAAATTTGCAATTGCTTTTGATAAAAGATCCTGGACCAAAAAGATTTCCAAGAAAATTGAGGTTTACATGTCATGCAGGTTCAAAAGAGGGGTGAACTTATTGTTTTGTGTTACTAAAGAAAAAAAAATGTGAACCTGCGAAGCATGTCCATGCTGCAAGTCAATCTGGATCTGATGAAGAAGAACATCCACCATTGTATATATATTAGATGTCACTTCTTCAGGCGACAATTCTCTCAGAACACGCCCCTGGATATAGAAATATTGAGTTTCAAGCACAAAAAGTAAAAAAAATAACAAAAACTAACTCAAAGAAGACAAGAATGAGATCATACAAGATTGGTACTGTTAATGCTCTCTGGTTGTCCATTCATAAGCATCCAAGCACCAGCACAAAGATATTGACGGTGTTGAGGGAAGCTGTGGCTAAGGTATGTCATAAAGTAAGTAGGATCAGCAGAGGGTGAAAGAAGCTGAGTGCATTGGTTAATAACTGTAGCCTCCGTCTGGTGTAAAATTTTTTGTAAGTATAAGAGAACAACCGTCAAGTGCATTTATTCCAAGAACGAACTACCACAATTCCAAAATCAAGTCAAACCCATATAGGCACAAGAAAAACACACTATGAATGATCATACACCAAAAACTACAATCATTATTCATTAAAAACTAAATTGCCTAGACATATCCTAAATACACTACCATAAACTCTTGCGTAATTCATTGTTCGACTATCCATAATTTTTACTTTGCACATTGCACAACTGAAGTTTTTGAGCTTTGATCTACATAATCATTTCTCTCCCATATTTAAGATCCTTTGCGGAGAATAAGTTCTAATCATCAAGTTCTTTACCTGAACAATATTACAACCAACAACTTTATACAGACATATATTTGATGAGACTAGCATTGATCTCAGAACTATAGTTGAATCAATGTAAACTGTAGAATAATAAACACTCTTACAAGGCAAAAGTGCAGTGCTTGTATGAAAATTTGATACTATTACAATCCCAAATAACTGGTAGCAACACCTTATTCATTGTGATTTGGATGAATCAATCTTTCAAAATAGTTATGAATTTTTTTCCGCAACAAACCAGTGGAGTGTTGGTAGAGAATTTTCTTCATTCTACATATTGTTCTCTTTATAAGAATCAAAATGATATTTTCTAGCCACTAACAAATTCTTTAGTGAAATTTTACTGCTTTTTATAGATATGTTAAACTTTCCAGTAACATGTCTAAATTCCAACAGATACCAGTTTACACAACCTATCAACGAGTCGCTATTGGTATACAGTCGTCAATCTACAGTACTGTCTTTTAGAATTTGAAAAGGTATAAAGCAAGTAATAGTTTCAAAACATATTTCTTGATAAAGCTCGTGAAGCCAAATTTCATGGTACAGATATCATTGTACCATGACATATAAGAATGCAAATCAAATGTACCTACTCTACCATGTACCCATAACATATTGGCATAATTAGAATCAGAAAATAAATTAATTGATAATAAAAAATAAAGATAAATAATGACAAATATAAGAATGGCCTTTTAGAATTGTATTGGTTACTTTTATTTAAAAAGTTAATGAATAATTTAACTATATCTAATTGCTACAAAATCATTTTTATTTTTTACAAATATCAAATATCTGATGCTCCACTATTGTGATAGATATATTTAATATATAAGAAATACATATTTTTATACAGTTTATAAGTAAAAATTATTACTTATTTTATAATTTTGATCATATAAGTTTTAAATTATCTCGTTTAACGTAATTTTAATTTTTCACATTTTTCATCTATTAATAATTTCTTAGATATTTCAAAATTTTAATAAACAAATTATTTATTGTGTATCCAAAAATATAATGTATTTGCTAATAATATATTAGAAAAATCAAATGAGGAAAAAAATAATAAAAAATAAAAATAAAAAAGTATGACAAATATACAAAATTTTGTTTAAATTACATTGATAACTTTATTTATGGAGCTAATGAGTTATTTTCAATAATAATTTTAATTATTTCCAATTACTACACAATCATTTTATATTTTATTAACATAACAGTGATGCTCCGTTACTGTAATAAATGCATTCAATATGTAGGAAATACATATATTTATAAATTTAATAATGAATGAGTTATTTTAATTTTACTTTAATTGATCATTTGAACTTTAAAATTATTTCTCATTTAATGAATGCTAGAATTAGATAAATAGGTGTTAAGTCAACCCACTAACTCTCCTAGTCTCCTTATATGTGTATTTGAAGTCTTGTTTATGGAAATAAACCCAATTTTCCTTTTTCCTTCCCCACGTACCTCTCAACTTGGTGTCAGAGCCAAGTTAACTTGTTCCACTGCTTGCCTGATCTCCCTGCTTTGCTCTGTCTTTTTGCCCTGATCCCATTCGCTGTTCTCTTCCTTTGTTCTGGCTTCCCTTCCTTTGTTCACTTGCTCCTCACTACTCATTTCAACGAGCGCCTCTCCTTCATGTAAGTCCCACCTCCATGAGAAAATGCACTTTGCCCCCGAAACTTTTTTGTCACATACAGGCAACTTATGCTTGGAGATTTTCTTTTTAAACTTGCCAATGCCGATTCATCTCAACAAGACCTCTTACACTGAATTTATTCAATCCAAATCCACAACTGATGCAAAGTTCACTGAGCAGCCAAGCAGCTGGAGTCTCGGAGCCGATATATTGCGTTATATCTTTATGCAAACAAAATAGCCAAATTTTTCTTGTTCCGCCTTCAACATAAGCCTTCACTATGTCGCCTTCCCTATGCCGCCTAATTCATAGTTTGCATCAAATTTTTTTAAGCCCTCTACTTTTTGAAACAAATTACAAGAACTTCTTGGAGTCACAATATCACAATGCACGTAGGATGCATCAAACCAAAACCGTACTCCTGGTAGAGCATTGTTTAGAAGTTGCATATGTCAATACCTTGCATCTGGCATAATTCCCAAGTGTATTTATTGACCAATTAAATTTCAAGCTTGATCTTAATTATTCACAACTCAATCTATCCTCAAAGGGAAGTGAAATCCCTTGTTAAGGATGAATCCTAACCTTGGAGAAGCTACGGCTACCACCTTATATGGTACCACATTTAAATTAAGTGGTAGTGATAATTATGCATTATAGACATAAGCTATCAAAATCTTTTTAGAGTCATAAAGAAAAGCCCATCGTGTAACCACAGATCCACCCTCATTCAATGATTCATCTTATGAGGCATGACAATATTGCTATGATAGTTACACCTGCACTTATCAAGGAGCTATATAATGTAGTTACAATTATGTATTAGTCAATTGCAAAAGCTATTTAGGAAACTCTTAGCAATGAATAGAGGGGGAATCGTTCTCTTCCGGAATATTATAGTCGCATATAAGGAAAGTGGTAAGAACTTACACAATATCACCCATTTATTGCAGATATGGCTATCTGCATTAAATGCAGACATGATAGACATTCTGCAACATTGGCAAGAAGAAGAAGGTTGTACCAAATGCTTGCTCTCACCCTTGCCACTCGTCCGCCTACACTGCACCCGCAACATGTTTGCTTCTCCCACTACTCTTGCAGCACCTGCGACTCCCACAACACATTTGCAACTTCCACTACTTCACTTCAAGACCATAGGACAAAGGCAATGATTCATAGGGGTATAGGCATGGAGGAATCTATATTTTTGACACACCATGCTTATCCCCATATGGAGCCCAAGTGTCAACCAATTCTAGTGCTTATCCCCATTATGTAATTTTTAAAAAACATTGAAAATAACATTTTATATAAAAAAACCTATTGGTACATGTTAAATATGCTCATTTAACCTATAAAATAATAAAATGTATAAATAAACTATTAATGTTAACATATTAATAGTTTTGTAAAATATTCATATATAAGGGAACTATTCTAATTATTTTGTAATAGGTAATAAAACTAATATAAATACCAAAATTAAAATAAGTAGTTAAGAAAGTCTTCTTATTCTCTAAAAGAATTAATGTTTATCAAACTAATTTTTACCCTTTTTGTTTTTATTTTGCCTCATTAAATTCTTTGACTTCTGAATTTTGATTTTTCCCATCTGATCTGGCATATTGTATTTTGAATTATTTAATACAAACCAAATACCTTGAAGTAGCGCATGCAATATATTCATTTGTTAGTAATATTACCTCCCTTATAGGATCTTAAACCAATACAAATCATGGATTCAAAAGCCGGTCTAAAACTGCCCGGTACAGTCGGTTTGTACCGATCCGGTGGAGGACCGATCGCGGAGCGACCCTCGGAGCATAGACGGTGGCGGACGGCAGGCGGAAGCAGTAGGCGTGGGCAGCGGAAGCTTCGACGCCAAAAGCTTCCACCAGCACTGCCATCCGCGCTGCTCACTGCTGTTGTCAGCTGTCGTCAGTACACCGGCACCGGTACATACCTGTCCGATGGCTTGCCGTACCGGGTTTTTGAACCATGATACAAATTAATTTTGGAACACCTTCCATATAGTGTTGGATATGCCTTTATCGAAATAACTAAAATTGTAATCAAAATCCTTCTTTAACCTAGAAGGATGTAGAAATCGTCTTAACACAAGTATAAAGCTGTAAAAAACAAAGCAAACAAATTCTGTGGCAACAAATTATATTTCAAATTAAAGTTGTATGTATTTTAAAATTATCTACCCACAAATTTACCTTTGTATAAAGAAAAGAATAACAGGACTGAATATTGATAAGGGAAAATCAATGTTTTTAAAATTTTAAGGTCAAGTGATATACTTGTATTTAAACTAGGAAAAATTGATTATGAGAATCCAGTGCTGATTCAAATCTCTTAAAAGAAATCAACTCTAAAAATAATATTTATAAGAATAGATCAAGATAAGTGTGGAGAGAATTTACCTGTTGCCATGCTTGGATAGCTTGTCCTCTTTTTTCTATCCTTCCCAGTAAAAATTCACGAATAAGTAGAGGGAAGTAGCGTAAAGTTTTTGGAGACCATGTATGTTGACTAGTGGCCATAATCTGCTCAAGCAAGGGCTGAAGATAAAGCATGTGCTCCACCTCAGCAACACCACGGGTCTTTATTGTGATTGCTAAGCTAATTATTGTAATTCGATTAAGTGTTTCAGTAAAATCAGTTGGACCCTAAGAGAACCACAATGTTACAAGATAAGATGACAATAATAAAAAAGATTGTATGGTAACAAGCTACTTGAGATGGCTAAACCTTTAATTCTTTCTTCACCAGAAAAAAATCTCGTATTGAAAGAATCAAATTCATGCACAAATTCTCAGCCAGTCGAAATATGCGATGTTCACCACGCTTTCCTTTTATCATGGAGATTATTTTTGTGACATCATACATTAATCCCTTACTCTTGCCATGATATCTGAAAGATAAAACATTGACATAACGATAATGCACTTAGCAAAATAGCTAGACAAAAAATATAAAGTAAGTTAAATAAATAATAGAAGACCACCACAAGAGAGACTCCGATTAACGAGTGTTTGGGACACGAGAAGAAAACTAAATCATGACCTCACATGTTCCACTATGGAGTTAAATGTTAATTGCAAAATTAACTGAATATGGTACATGAATAGTTTGATACTTCCTAAACATGTCTAGACATAGAACATAGTGGAATTTCCTACATGGATATGTGAATTGGTTTATTTTGATATTCTCTAGCACTTATGGACAAACATTTTAGGTTCCTAAAAATTAAAGCTACAAGCAAAACACAAAGATCATATTTAACCACTAGACATCTTGTATGCCACAGCAAGGACAAAAAAAAACAAGATCGACAGATCTATATATATATATATATATATATATATGGATGCAATCCTAACCTAATCAATCTTCCTCTCTTGCACCAGGTCCCTACCTCTTCTTGCCACTCGCCCTTGGTGGTGCCAGTTATTACAGGTACCAGTAGCTTTCTGCCACCACAGGAGGCGGCCTCCAAGCTATCCCCATGGCTGTCATCACCTAGAGGCCTCTAGAGCAGCTTAGAACTGCAGTTCCACTCTCGGGAATTTTGAAATATAGAAGTCCTTTACAAAAAGGACACTAGCCAAGAGAAGCATCAACTTCTTTGTCATCTTCTTCCATTGTGATTGGGTTGCCCCTCTTTCTCTAAAGCTGTAAGGGAGAATCCAATGTTCAAAAGTAGGTGACCATTCCCATTATTAGTGGTCTCAAAAGTCCAACCATCTCTTAGCAGCCTATTAAAGGTGATTTAGGGCTAGCTATATCACACAAGTGTCAGGCTCTCTTCTTCTCAACATCGCGTCCTCCGCTAGGAACAAAAGTGCTCCAATTGCTCTCTTGTGGTCTTGATTCTTGACTCTTGAATCCTTTTCTCGATGGAGACATGATAAGCAACGCAACCTCAAAATCTCCCTTGGCCAACTCTAATGATATTGAGAGATTTTCAAAGTGTTATGCATCTAATTGTGTTTTGTTAAATTAGACTTGAATCAAAGTTTTTTACACCTACTTAAGCACAAAATTGTTTTCTTCCCTCAGAATTTCATACAATATACTACTCAATGCTCTTTATAGATATTCAATCTCTCCATGTAGTATCCAAAATATTATCTTTACAAGTAATGTGCTCAAATGATGTGAATTGTCAAACAAATATCACAAAACATAAGGTTTGGAGAAGAGTGAGTTATATTATACAATAATAAACAAAAACAACACATGAGACACTCGCAAGAGCCTCAAAGGTAGAGAGCAAGAACAATGAACAAGTTCCAAGATCCAATTTAACCTTCACTCTTACCCCTCAGGTAATAGTTCACAGGTAAAAATGTTTATAGTAAGCATAAGGTAAAAAGGGGCTCCAAAGGATAATTTCTCATAGTCAGGACCATAGAATCCAACAATTTGATTGTCCATGGTATGCATTGTTCTTTACAAAAGAAAATAAAAAATATATCTACACTATACATACACAAGTAGGAACATGCACATGAGTTACAATATCAATTACTTTGTCCCTAACATATGGCACACTAAATGTGAAATGATTTGGCTTCAAACTTCTGCTGAAGACCTTTGTATTAGTAACATAGAACTCACAACTACACATTGTGATAATCAAGTAGGTACTCACTAGCAATATCTTCTTCAATGAGAAAACCAAGCATATAGAATTAATTGCCACTTTGTTAGATATAAAAGTCAAAAAAACAAATCACATTTTACTACTTCTAAGAATCAAGCTGAAAATATATTAGCTAGAGTACTTGCTATTATGGTTTGAAATATGTGTCTACGGTAGTGTACCAATCTAGTCTTAGACTAGTCCAAACAAGATATACTGTATCAACATATGTATTAATTGTGTTTTAGACTGGTATATACTACCCATACCATACAATATAGACTAATTTTTAAAAACTTGCTTGCGACAAGTTTCTTCATCAATCTACCAAATTAGGCACGATTGATAAAGAGAGTGTTAGGCTATTTAGTGAAAAAATATTAGTATTTTTAGTAATAGAGGTCCCCCATATTGCTAAGAATAATATTGCAATAATGTGAGGCATCTTTATAAATATGCACTGCGCCTCTTTTACATACACAAAATTACATATTTTCCCTTCACAACTAAAACAAAAGAGGAGATGGGGATGATAGTAAAGATAAGGAAAAGGATAGGACAAAAGATAGAGCAATTGCCTCTAATACTATGTTGAAAGAAAGCAACAATAAATAACATATGATATGTGGAATAAAGGAGTAGATAAATAGGGGTGTCCAATTGGGTTGACCCAATTTTTCTTTACAAAAACTTTTGAACTCAAAACCAAACTGATTTTCTACAAAACCAACTTTTGACCATACAAAAAATTTTAAGTTCCATTCAATTCAGTTCAGTTTGGGTTGAACCAAATTGAATTTTTTATATATTTTTCTAAATAAAATAATATTATAATATTTATAAATTTGAAAATAAAAATAAATATTTAAATTTTGGTTTAATCAATTCTAACTCAAAATTTTGGTGTTAGAATTGAAAACCAAACCAAAATGTTTTAAAAAAATTTCAACCCCAACCAAACTGTACTAGTTTGGATTAAAACCAAACTAAACCGAAAATTTTGATTTGTTTCGGGTTGACCCGAACAATGGACAGCCCTGTGGATAAATATTCTCACATAAAACAATATTTGAGATTAAACTCAGTTGCCTTAGGCCAATATGAACTCAATAAGGTAAATGAACTTTGTGGAAACAAATACACCCACTATCACAACAAAGTAAACAATATACCAAGGCCCAAGGGTAATTGTACTGGATAATTAAATATCCTTCATACATCTAAGTCAACCAGGTATTTTAAAAGCATTAACAGGGTGATTTTGAAAGGTGCCGAACTATTTACCAAAAATGACTATCATATGGTTAAATTCTAAGATCAAGAAGGTAACTACTTTATATCTTTGGAAAATCTTATGTTTGGAAATAAATGGAAACTAATTATGTAGGAGAGGTCCACATTCAACATCTCATTCTAAGCGTATCTCAGTGAATAACTTCAAATTTATGCCAATTGTTGCCTTATTCTATGGTCAAATAACTAGTCATAAAAACAGACAGAAAATTATACATACAAAAGTATACCAAGCAAACAAAACAAATGGGAAGCTTAGGCCTTTAAATCTCAAACCTGAGGCTTAAGAATAGATCCAATTTGCTAAAATACAATAAATAAACAACTGTAGACTTGATCTTTTTATAGTAGTTAGTTGCAGAACCTGTACAAAGGAAGTAGTCTGTAGTTTAGTATTTCAAGGAGCAACAAAGAGACACCTGCCTTGCTTAAGATAGTTGGAGATCGTTGGGTCAAAGTCTGCAGATACACAATCAAAGTTATTACATTGTCAGAGAAAATATTACATAAGATTTATCTGTTAGATAAAATCTTCTCGTATTGTTCAATATGAAATGAATCATAGATAGAAATATCATTTCTATGAGAAGAATATCTTCAAAAGATTTGAAGTAAATTGTACTTGCTTCAGAACGCATGAAGGAAAGTTGCATTTTTTGAGAACTAGAACAACTGAGAGCATGTTGCTCACTGTTTCATTGAATACCACAAAAAAGTGTCAAGTGTCAATGTAAGTTGATTAAAAAAACTTGGAAAATTTATCAAAATAAACCAAATAACAAATTTAACCAAAATGTGACTACACATTGGAAAGATAATGAAGATTATAGAAAGTAAAACAACAAACAAATGAGTTTAATTGTTAATAAGTATGATTGTTTCTAATATTATGTGAGGTCATTTTTTGTCATCTTTAAAATTCACCTTAAATTAATAAGGCTTTTTGTTTAATGGGTTCTGGCTTCCAATGAGCGCAATCACTCATTGTTAATTACCCCTAAAATTAAGGTACCTTTAATTAAGAGATCTATAAGAATAAACAACATTCCACAAATTACCCTAAAATTAAGGTACCTTTAATTAAGAGATCTATAAGAATAAACAACATTCCACAAATTGGAGGGCAAAATATTTTATAAATGTCATATTAATACATGGCTTATGAACAAATTAAAATTTAAATATTCGGCCTTGATGGCTTATAAACGATTCGATTTGATTTGTGCTCGGTCTTGATGACTTGTGAGCATTTGAGTTTAATTTGTACTCCGTCTTAATGGCATATTTGGAATTTGGCATGCACTCGACCTTGATGGTTTGTGAATATTTGAACTTGATTTATGCTCGACCTTCATGGCTTATGAACATCTTAACTTGATTTGTGCTCGACCTTGATGGCTTATGAGGATTTGAATTTGATATATGCTCGGCTTTGATGGCTTATGAGGATTTAAATTTGGAAAATATCCGGCCTTAATGGCTTATTGGATATTTTAATTTGAGAAATATCCAACCTTGACGGTTTATTGGATATTTTAAATTTGGAAAATACCCTGCCTCAACGGCTTATTGGGTATTTTAAATTTGAGAAATACCCGGCCTCAATGGCTTGTTGGGTATTTGGATTTAGAAAATGTCCGGCCTCAGTGGCTTGTTAGATATTTTGTTTTAGAAAATATCCTACCTTAGTGGTTTTGGATATTTGGAATTGGTTTGGCCCTTGGTGAGCATTTGAAATTGATTTCTGCTCGGTCTTGATGACTTGTGAGCATTTGAACTTGATTTCTGCTCGGTCTTGATAACTTGTAAGCATTTGAACTTGATTTATCATGAGGAATATTTATTTTATCTTGGAGCATCACATACACAATATCATATTGAGGAGCTACGCCCCGGTGACAAGCATCGGAGTACGCATCTCCCAAACAATATTATATTGTGATATGATGAGTTTGATCAAAATAGGTTGAGTGAGTTAATTAGCTCATATTCAATCGTATTCGGAAAGGTTGGACTTAATTTTATAGGCGTAAATACCCATATTATATCAATGACTGTCCAGTTGACTCATATTGATGAAAATCATCTTTAGCAGTCAAATATCTGATTTTCTCATGACCGTTGATCTAAATTCATAGATCTGTTTAATCCAGGACTCGGATCAAAAATTTGACATCATATTTGGAAAGATCCGGTTCGAATTAGTAGGGATCGACTCCTTAATCATATCAAACGTCAACCGATTGATCTAGATATGTCCAGATCATTATCGGCCGTTGATTTTATATTTAGATCAAATTCATCTTGATCATTCATTTAAATTCACAAATATGCTTCAATCTAGAATTCAGATCAAAAATCAGATATCATATTTGGAGAGATCAGGTTTGACTCTGTAGGGATCGACTCCTTGATCATGTCAAATGTCAACCGATTGATCTAGATATGTCCAGATCATTTTTGGCCGATGATTTAGAGTTTAGATCAGATTTATCATGACTGTTTGTTTAAATTCGCCGATCTGATTTGATTCAAGTCTCAGATCGAAAATCTAATGTCATATTTGGAGAGATCAAATTCAACTCAGTAAGGATCGACATCTTGATCATGTCAAACATCAATTAATTGACCTAGATACGCTCAGTTCAATTTCAACCATTGATTTAAGTTTAGATCAGATTCATCTTTACCGTTCATTTAAATTCATCGATTGGCTTCAATCCGGGCCTTGGATCAAAAATCTGATATTGTATTTGGAAAGATCTAATTCAACATAGTAGGGATTGACTCCTTGATCATGTCAAATGTCAACCAATTGACCTAGATACGCTCAGATCAATTTCAGCCGTTGATTTAGGTTTAGATCAGATTCATCTTTACTGTTCATTTAAATTCACAGATATGTTTCAGTCCGGGTCTCGGATCAAACATCTGATATTGTATTTGGAAAGATCTGGTTCGACATAGTAGGGATTGACTCCTTGATCATGTCAAATGTCAACCGATTGACCTAGATATGCTACGATCATTCTTAGCCGTTCATTTGAAGTTTAGATCTGCACCATTCCATCAAAGTTTGATTTAACCTGATCCGTTGATTTGAATTTATTAAATCGACTAGATCTCAGCCGTTCGATTTTGTTCGAAATAATTTGGAGCATCGATTTTATGAAGATCTGGACCGTTGATTTCATGATGTGAATCTCGCCCATTGGATTTAAGTTATTAGATTGTTTTAATCTCGGTCGTCCGATGTAAGTTGAAATGATCTGGATCGTCGATTTTGTTTTAATTTGGATCGTCGGATTGTTTGAATGGATCTGGACCATTTGCTTCTTTTCTTCGTTACCCTCGACGACGACGGCAGCGTTCGAAGATTAGGGTTCGTTGCCGCCGCCCGTTCACTGCACCTCCGACCAATAGGCTCCGCCAGTGGCTTACCTATGTCGAGGAGGACTTATGGCTGGACTTTGAAGCCTTCCGATGGAGTATCGATGGCGAATCTACGATTTGGGCGGAAACAGGGTCGCCGGCGATTTTTAGTTCGATTCCAGCAATCTGGCCGTCAAATGACCAGATCCTTTAGGCTATAGGTTCACCGGCGTGAAAAGAGCATGCAGTCGTGATTTTAGCGAGATCCAACAGTCGGATCCCGAGTTCTTACAATAGAAGCTTCGGCGAACGAAGAAAGCTTCCGTCGTGAAGCTTCGTACGTACATGAATGTCTACAACGGGGCTTCCAAGTGAGGATAATAAAATTTTCTTCTCGTCTATAAAATCAGAATAATGACGATATTAATGAAGGGATATAAAGATCCTAGGAAAAAAATTTAAGGATATAAAATCCTAGAAAAATTTAGGGATATAATATCTCAAGAAATTTTAAGGGATATAGAATCCCATGAATTTTAGGGGATATAAAGATCCCAGGAACGTTACGGGATATAAAGATCCCAGGAACATTACGGGATATAAAAATCCTAGGAAATAATTTTGAGGGATATAAAGATCCAGGACCGTTACGGGATATAAAAATCCCAAAAAATAATTTTAAGGGAAATAAAGATCCCAGGAACGTTACGGGATATAAATCCCAGGAAATAATTTTAAGGGATATAAAAATCCTAGGAAAGAATTTTAAGGGATATAAAAATCCTAGGAACGTTAAGGGATATGAAATCCTAGGAATTTGAGGATATGAGATCCTTGAATACTATCTTCTCCTCTTTTCTTTACTTTTCTTCTCTCTCTTCCTCCTCTAATTGCCGAGAGATGCTTCTCTAATTCTTTTCTCAATTTCTCCCCTATCCTCCTTTGCCAAGACCATGCAAACAAAGCCCTTCTACTCTTTTTTTATGTTTTCCGAGAGCTTCTCTCCTCCCCTTTTTATTGCCACCGCTTCTTCTTTTTGTTGCTGAGGATGCTAATCCCCTTCTCAATTTCTCCTTTTTTCTTTGGCTCTCTCCTCTTTTTAATCTTTTCTTTAATGCATTCGGCTGCCTCCCTTTTATAAAAGCTTTTAGCTAATTTTCCTTTGTATTTCCTTATTAAGTATTATTGATTAGATTTAATTTCCTTTGATTAGCTGACGATTGCTCCTCTTGTTAATTTTGCTTCACCTTCTTTTTTTTTTTTTTTAAGTGATGCTTCTCTTTATTAAAGCCTTAGGATAATTTTTTATCTATTTCCTTATTTAGCTCAAATTAATTTGGTTTAATTGATTTGATTTAGATGATTTAATTTATTTTGCTTAATTGCCTGTTACTGCATGCGCTTATTAATTTTTTTTATTTTCTCTTTTTTTTATATGACTAGTATGTACTTAGTATGAAATGATTTTTAAAACCTTAATATAAACAAAAAAAAAATCCTTTTAAGGTAATAGAACATAGAACCAAGGTTTTAAAATCCGGTCCGGCAGCTCGGTCCGGCGAGCTATCGGACTCGTACGGTACCGGCGAACCGTGGGAGAACCGGGCAGCAGTAGGTGGGAGCGAAAGAGCGCCGGTGGAAGCTTCAAAGCTTCTACTGCCACTAGAAGCTTCGAAACTTTCAGCGCCGCTGGTTCGAAGCTTCCGGTCCTAGCATCGAAGCTTCCACCGCTGCAACGGCCACCCGCTGTTGCCTCGCCACCATTCGTGCTCCGAAGCTAGATCTGGTGTCGGTTCCTCGTCGGACCAGTACAAACCGACCGTACCGGTTGGTTTCGGACCGGCTTTTCGAACACTGCATAGAACTAAGTTAGCCTTATAATAAATAAACTACACTTAGGGGTGTCGATTAATCAGTTCAACCTAATAAACCGAACCGAACCAAACCGAATAAGTTGGTTCGGTTCGGTTTTTGAGTAATCTAAATCGGTTCGGTTCATTATGGGTGAAATCGATCTTAATTCGGTTCGATTTCGGTTTGCTCTTAATCGATTCGGTTTGGTTCAATTCAAACCGAATAAGAGTTGACTCCATTTTAAAAATTAAAAAAGAACCCCTAACTGAATACTCATATTCGGATTCGGTCTTTCCCTAATCCAGTAATCCGTAACCCCTATACCTTAATCTTCCATTCTGATTTTGCCATTCGCTTTGGCCTTCGTCCTAAGTCCCTAACGAAGAAAAAAAAATAAATTTATAAAATAAGGCTTATTCGGTTTTAATCGGGTTGAACCGAACCGGTTCAGTTCGGTTTCGGTTTGAGAGTAATGCGGTTCGGGTTCGGGTTGTTACCATCGAAATAAAATCGGTTCGGTTTATCCCTTAATCGGTTCGGTCCGAATCAAATAGACAGCCCTAACTACACTAGTAAACTTAGTGGGCCCCTAAACTCTACCCATGAAAAATTCATGATTAAAAAATAGCATGTACCACACATTACGAGTGCTAAGTATCAGGCTAACCTTGTACCAATATTAGTCTAACATTTGGTACTAGATAAATAATTATAATATATATATAGTTTCAATCAATACCATTAGTCCAGTGTTGATACAGACCAGACCACTACATATAGATATGTATAAGTCTAATATAGTGTTCGTACCAGCTTTTACAAATCGGTACTAAAACTTTGTAAAAGCTAACCTTGGTGTCACCGCCTAAAGATAATTGAACCTAAAATAAGACATTTTGTGGTGTATAAACCAAATAAACTTGTACTAGATAATTCACTGCCACCTAGTCAACTTAGTGATCTCTTAGACTCTAGCCATAAAGAGCTACCCTTTGTGTCATCTTAGTTGCTCTCCAACTAAATATAACAAACATACCATCATATTGAGATGTTGAAACTCCACCTATTGATGTGTTTGTGCCTCTTGGGCTTATGCTTAGTGATAACAATGGTAACCATCACAAAAGCTCGCGTAAATACCTTTTGGTGAATCCACCAGCAGCCAAGTCAATTAAATCAAGAACAAATTTTAGCTCCTATAGTGACTAGTGATGATAAAACAAAATTAGAAATAGATTGAAATGGACTTACACCCTTACTTAATTAGGGAAAGCTTGGAACCCACTTGAACCTAACTGCTAAGCCTCCAACAGGATGTGCCTTGTTTGGCAGCATGGTAAAGATGATCTACCTTCCGCTTGAGATTTGCCCCATTGATAAAATAATAGAAGGCATTAGGCTGTTGATATTATTGTTGTAGATTCAACTGAGAGAAACATTACAACAGGGGTGGTCGAAAATAAACTCGATAATTTGAAACGTTATAATGATTTTGTCTGTGAGCATTGTGTAGGGACTTTACAATCCGTGCTTTTGATATACTGGTCAATAAAAGATAATTTCTTATGCTTAATATAGGTTGCTTGAATAGCATTAAGCTTCCTTAGTTTGCTTTGTTTTGACATATTGGTTATCACAAAATCTACTCTCTCGATATGTAGAATACCACCAAAAAGAAAGGGCATCCAACTACTAATAGACAACTACTCTCTTAATATTATGTCTCCATAAAAATAACTTGGTCTACCCAATCAGCTTAGTAGTATTAGTGACAAAAAGAGATGAGATTGGTTTGCCTTACAACCATAAATCCCACCAAGTGTAGATTAATTAGGTAGAATTTTAGAAATGTTTCTAAAACCCATGAACGACTGCATCATGTTTCTACTCCTCAATGGAGCCTATTTTGTTAAGAAAAAAAAAAGTCTGTTTTCCCTAACCTGCTTCATTTTCTCTTTTGTGCTCTCGTCAAATCAACATGAATATGTGCTGTTTAATTGTACATGCCTTCAAACTTCAAACTTAAAAAAGACTGAAAGAATAAGTTATCATAACCAGTAATAAATCATCGTAGTTTTACTACTGTTTTAGAACATTGACTTTAACACGTTAGCATGGAACAGTTATTCTAATGTTGGACCTGCAAGAATACTGACGATTCTTTATTTTAAGCACGTCTGAAATCACAACCCACAATCAAATTCCATATGTTTGTTGTCCAAATTGAGAAGTCTTAAGTTGCACATTGCACAGGTTATGCAGCCTTCTTCACCTCAAGTATATTATGCCAACATAAAGCTAATCTATTAAAGTAGTTTTTTGCCTTAAGAAAGAACAAGAAAAAGACAAATTGCAAACATCAGCATGCTACTTTGCATCAATCTTAGCAAGGTTCGTATTGAAATATAATTCATCTAGTTTTGTTTCCAGTAAATATTGCATAATCCATGTTTCATCCTCACTATAGGAATTTAAACATAAGCTTTTAAATATATGTCCGTAGCATTGGTCCATTATCATACTAGTGTACCCTGATAGTAGGACTAATCAACTTTTTATTTTACATATATATACTAGTATCTACCATAGATTTGTACATGATTGGGCCGATATAAACCAGTTGTACTAAGAATCTAATTGTACATAATACTTTTAAAGAATTTGACCCAGTGGAAAAAGAGTAAAGACAGAGATCTAACATATGTTGTAAAGTGCAATAAGAAGCAATCTAACCAAAACATACTGTGAAATGAGGACGAAATAATGAGTGAGGTGCAATAAGAAGCAATCTAACATATGTTTCGACCATAGCAATGCTTGGGATAGCCTGCAAGAACAAGGAAAATACCAATAATAGTACACCAGAATTACATATGAATTGTCAAAGTGACATCTACAATGCAAAAATATTTATCAAGATTTGAAAATAACATACAATTAGGTGATAAAAGCAACAAAAATAGTAGCAAAAAACCTACAAATATCATACTCAGATCAGGTTGTCCGTATCTATATAGGCAAACAAAAACAAAATCAAATAAAAGCTAAAACAAGCAGTCTATTGAATCTCTAATCTATCTGCTATACAAAATAACTACTAATTCTGATTTTGAGTCAACCCAAGCAATTGAGTTCTAAGTGTTCAAGATCTCTTTCAGCACAAAAGATTTATAGGAAGAAAGGAATCAGAAAGAGGAAAGGAAAGAATAATCTTGTTCTTGGTCAAAAGTTTGTTCCAAGCCATAATTTCAAGTGTAGCAAAGTTAAAACTTCATACTGCAAAATTTGGTTTTATTATACATATAAAGAAAACAAACAAGTTGAAAATTCATATGGATTCACCAAAGCATATCCAAATCAGGAAAAAATTCAATTTCAGGAATAAAATAAGTGTTCATTTCTTTTAAACCAAAAATATTAATGTAGATCACTGATATTTGCTACAAAAGTGCAACTCAAAAAGAAAAAAAATAAGTTAAATCAATCTCTCTTTTCAAGGAGAACTCCTCAAAAATAACATTTGCTACATCATGACAAATGAGATAGTACACATAACGGATAATAAAATAAATATTATTTTGGAGAAGGATTGAAAAAAAAAAATAGCAGATATCATGTTTTGGTACCTGACCAAGAAATATGGTTTCTTCAAGTTGAAAAGCAAGCTTTAAGCATAAGTTGATTGACAAACCAGAAAGTAATGTCATTGACAGTGGGAAAGTTTCACGCATCATCATCATTCTATCATTGGATTGTACATTAGGTCCCTGTAGAATTTCTGTTACCCCGGCGGACGTAAACCAATTCATAACTGCTTCGCAGGCAGGCTGGGCCATTGTAAAAGATAAAACCCAAAACATTCCCATTGATCTATCATCTAAATTCATAAAATCCATCATTCGATCCCCTGAAACTATTTTAAAGAAAATAATATTTATAAAAAGACAAACAAAAGTAACTGGAAAAGTAAACTACTTGAGATGTTTATATGATTCATTGAAATGTCATGGAAACGTTACATATACCACACTGCACCTCCTAGTTGAATTTTTTTATACAAACTCATTGGAGAATTTCAATGCAAGACTAGTAATTTAAACAAGAGCAAATCAGTCAAACAGTTGAAAAAAATCAACAAAAATTAACAGTTTTGGTAAAAATATTGTCCATTGTAGAGTCACTGGTTCATAGAATAGTGGCACAGAAAACAAATTAGCATCACAATTTTTCTCTTTGTTTGAAATAATTAACCTAGCATGAAGACTTGTAGAAATCAAGGTTCTAAAAATAATTCAAAGACATTCCACATGAAGGTGAAAATTTATTGTTAGATTGGGCAGACGTCATTTTCCGGACCTACAACATTAAAGGTGATGATTGTTTGAAACAAAAAGTTGAGTAGTATAAGCAAGAAGAGAAAATCAAAAGTGCTAAGAGCATTTCCAAAGATACCTTTGGTCCCCTGTTGCTTCCACCATTCATCTATTTGCTTTCCTTTCTGAAGCTGATCATTGTTCAGATATTCCCGGATTGAAGAGTTAAAAGACCAGATACGCAAAGTCTGGCTGCTACTAATGAAATCCAAAAGAATTGCTTGAGGACTGACATTGCTTGGATCAACATTTTTGTCTTCTTTATGAAATGAAATGATCTTTTTTGTAGTTTCCACCTGACAAGTACCGGAACAACAAACACAATTACAGCTATACACAAAGTGACTACAAGGCATAGCAAGCAAGATTCTAGCATCCACAAGCAGTAAATCAACAAACCTTGGGACACATCTTCATGTCAAGCGTCTACAATGCAGATCATATTCATGGCATTTTCATTTGTCATAAACTAGTCCAAATGGATGGCAAAGACAAAACCATGCATGCTAAAAAGGCATATAGATGAAAAAGACCCTAAGCTACCACAAAATTGACAAACAAGAGTTAGGGCACACCTGCGGCATGCACATATGTCTTTCACCTTGCCCATTTCAGTAGTATATAGAACATGTATAGCCCATTTATTTGGAAGGAATTGAAGGAAAAGAAAAAAAGGAAACGAGTTTAAAATTTTATTTAAAAAAAGAAAAATTAATCAATATAGAAATGGAGAAATGTCTAGGTCCCAGATATATTTTTAATGTTGTTTTCATTTGTTTCTTAAAAATAGATATTTTTCCCAAAAAAAAAACTTTCTTTACTTTCCTTCCAGGTAAATGAACCTATGAAATAAAATCCTAGTGCAGGGCATTTATGCTTCAAGGTACAAAAGCATAGTTCGATGTTGTGTAAGCCAATTTATTCGAGTTTCATTGATTGGATGTATATGCATTGGACCATGTGCACAGGACATTATTTTGCAACAAGCAACCTTTGTGCACTCCTTTGAGAAAAGTTATGCAAAAGATTGTGCTACTTGGCAGAGAAATGAAGTATCAATTGATGAAATGCAAAGATCCGGAATGTGAAATTTTCTTAATTGAATGATTGTTTAAACAAAATACTTTTCGGAGACAGGCAAAAGAAAACAAAAGCATAATAAGACAGGTAAGAGGATAGCACAATTATGCACTTAAACTACCTTCTTTGGGTCTGAACTCAATGTAGACATCACAATCTCAATGCGAATAATTTGCGCAAGCAGCCATGTTACATGATTGCTACGAAGAATCTGTTGGTCACTTTTTGTAACTCGAGAAGCAATTTTGTTGACAAAATCAAGAAAATCAATACATCCACTCTTCATAAGAAAGAAGAATATGTCTGCGAATATAAGCCACTCCTGCCAGCATTGTGTTTCTGCAAAAGTGAAACAACGGAAATTTAATCTGTCAAACAACAGTACCATGAAGCATAACCTGTTAAATAGGCATAATAGACTATCAAATGTTCAAAGAAATGAAATGGACAATCTTATTCAAGAAGTCATCAAATGCAACTAAACAGAAGCTACTAAGACATAAAATGAACAAGACTGAAACAAGATGCTGCAGATTGAATGTAGAAATACTAAAGCCTGAGTAAGCTTATAACTGAGATTATACTAGATTTCATTCATCATCACTCTTATAATTGTGTACTTAATGTTTATTGCAATTTATTTGCAAATAATTTTTTTTAAGAGACATCTCCAAATTACAACTGCAATATTCATTGTTTATTTTGGAGGTCTGTTCACCTAAGATATTATATGTCGCATATTGGAATATAACTGAAAAAAAAAACAAAAAACAAAAAAATTAACTGTACATAAATTTTAAAGTGCTTTGCAATCATAATATCATAAAAGATAAGGCATGGATCCACAACTTCAGAGTTGTAGGACATGTTCCTATATAGAATGCAACACCTAAAGTCAGAAAGTATAAATAGGTACTTGGTTTCAGATTGGACATCAACTGTCATGTTTATTGAATTCACATGATAAGTAACCATAAAAGAAAACTCAGTATATACAAAAGCTCCTCATGGCTTATTATCCATTAATCTTAGAAGCAAGATTTTTAAAAACAATATATATATACACGTGTGTGTGTATATAATAGGTACTATATATATATATATATATATATATATATATATATAGTCCATCTCTCCATGATCGGTTGTACCGTACCACCCATTATGGACCGGTTTTATAAACTTTACTTAGAATTACATTTACATATGACTAATTCATGATAAAACAAGACAAAAATTTAACATGTTGATACAGCATTACCTGAGTTTGTTACTTTTAGAAGTTCAATTGTTCTATCAACAACAGCCTCACAAATCATTTCAGGTGAGAAAACAGCACCAGGAATTGATGTCTGAGAGGCTTGAGACTTATAACAAGGAGCAATCAGAAGTACACGTCTCCACCAATCAGGTGAAGGAGTTGTGCGGAGGGCATGTCTAAGGCATCGCAAGGCTCGTTCCCAATCCAAACTCTCTCTTGGAATAGATGTTGCAAAATCCTATGTATAAGGAGAAAAAATAATAAAAATAGGAAAAAGTTAAATTAGAAATAAAAAAAAACAATGCCTTTGCAAGAGATTTGAATCATTATACCAGATGTACATGGCAATTTTCCTTTTTCTTTTTCTTTCACATTTATCATATTATGTTCATTGGCACAAGAATAATGAAACATTCTTCCACGTCAAATTGCCAAAAGATCGTATATTATCTATTCCATCATATCTGATAATTAGAATCAATTGGCTAGGTGATAATAGCATAGTGTGTGTATGTGTGTGATAAACGAAGCCTTCATGTGTTTCACAGGAATGACAGAGCTACCTTGAATAAAGGCACCTCCACTTGTCCCTCAAGCATATAATAATTAATATTACTTTGAAATAACTTGCAACTAATCCATACCCAGGGAAACATACCAGACCAAATTTACTCTAGTAAGTACTTGGAGTCTTGGACTGCTTCAAATTCTTCATTCTCTAGACAAAATGTATCATATAACATCAAATAGTGATGACCTAACTAATTAACTGGGGCACCAAAAGCTCAGCTACAAATTGGGCATACAATTCCCAATTTAACCCGTTATAACTTACCTAGGATTGCAAAATAGACAAAATGTATCATATAACATCAAATAGGATTACAAATTGCGCATACAATTCCCAATTTAACCCGTTATAACTCACCCAGGATTGCGAAATGCAATTGTTTTCCTGAGTAACCAGTTATGTGCCAATTTTACGATATCTATAAATATAATCGGGAATCTTTATTATTTTAGGATTCAAAATAATGAAATGAATCTCCAGAGGTATACTCTAATGTTTTCTTATGTCCTCTGGAATATCAAAAAAGATACTATTAACCAGATAGGATGCCTCAAGTCCCAATGTTACTCTATTATTATACTGTGGGCATGAACTATCTATACGCAGCTAAATACCATCCTTATATATGTACATTTATTCCAATCAATATCCTACATAGTGTCAGTTTTTTTTCTGAAAAAACATTGACCTTGTGCAATTCTTGGTAACATTAAGCTAAATTGATACCCACTGGTACTAGCAGTCATGGTTTAAGATACTAGTCCGAATTTGGCGTACCGATTTAGTCTCGGATCGATTTGCAACAGAAAATCTAACACTGTGCTCCATTGAAATCGGTCATACTGACATTATGTTATAGTGAAACCAGTCCTATCTCAGACAGGCACAAACAGCCGGTACTGGACCAGTATCATGCTAGCAGCACTATGCATCATGCATCAATACCACCGGTACCAATCAGTACATACTAGTCCATTTGGATCGGTATCTTAAACCTTAGTTAGAACACACCCAATCTAGTATTTCTAAATACAATTAAAGAACATCCCAAAACCCATTGGGAATTGCATTCTTATTTCTCTGGCAGCCAACACAATTACCTATTGCTAACAGCATCTTCCCCGACCTCTTCTACCTTTCAACTTCTCAAACCATAACTTCTTCCGGCTCTTCTTCTCATAGTTCCTCCCCCAACAAGTATGCAATAAAAGAAAAGATCTAGTATGTTCCTAAGCCACCTCCAAAATCTAAACATTTTAAGATAAATCATTTTTATGATATATACATAAATTAATATTTAAAAATAAAAAAACCAATAAAGGTTGAATAATGATAAAATACCTTGTAAGTAGAAACTTCTCTACTAAAGTCACCTAATAGAAGCTCCTACAATATCCAAAAAGAATAGCAATTATTCAAGTATTTCATGCATAGCTTTATAATGCCCGCATTTAGTAGACCTCCCAAGACATATAGTACTAACTACTAATTGTGAAGTCCACATGCTCAATAAATTTGAGTGGGTGCTTATCTCCAATGGGTAGATACTATTGCAATTGGGATTGAACTAACACAGAATACAGAAGCATGTAAATTCCTTCTGAGCTATATCCTTCATAGCTCACCTAGGACAATGGTGAGCTACTCTTTAACTCTAGTGGCAAAGTGGGTCTTTTGTAGTTCGAAAAGGATGGGGTTTTTTGCTTAGCTAGAGCCTCTAGGTTTGCTCAAGCAATCGTCATGGTCTAGTTGTATTTGTCTACCCTACTTTATAGGTCCATGATTGTTGTATTCATGGTTTAAAACACCAATTATACTTGTCCAACCATGTCCTGATATCAAGGTTTTAAATACCGATGTGTACTGGTCTATACCAACACATGGGATCAATCAATACTATTAAAATTATATATATTATATATAAATATATATGGCACCAACCTTGTATTGGCATGATACAAGATTACTGTCTATACCAGGCAATACAAAATGTTTTCAAATTCCAATAGTGGAATAACATTTAAACTATGTTGCATGCAAATATATCTCACCACCATCTCCTTTGACTGCTTGCACTTCTTACTACCAAGGTTTTTCTTTATCCTTGGCTCAACAGCTAAGATCCTGGTGGAACTTGGAAAGACTAATATTGTGGCCACATTCAACTAGACTAAAGCAACATCTCCTATGTCAATCTATCATTTATCTCATCCTCTCTCTATGCTTGAATTATCTAGCTTATTTTATTACCAATCTCCCTCTTAATTAGTTCAATAATATATTAAGAGACCATAGGAGCTTGATCTTAAAGCCGACCACCAATCTATGATTGAGTTGGTATCATCTAAAGAAATGAACTACCGAAAGGGTCCAAAATAACTTTTGATTCTTACTCATTTTTCTCTTGCATCTTGTGGTGAATAATTAAAATAATTTCTCCAATAGAAGATATGATAATTTTGTCCAAACCTTTGTATAAATCAATGAAAAGGTTAACCAATCATGTTTGTATATGTTTGATGATGCATATTATAAGAGGATACAATTAACTCTACTCTTTCATAAATGTATGGCTTTAACCCTAAATTACAACCATCATTTAGCTAAAAATTTAATAATATCATAATTAGATAATTTAACTAACACTATCAATAAATGCAAAGACTAAATTAAATAATGGAAAAAAAATATTTGTTTGGATCCATTTTGTATCATATATCTAAAGAAATTAGATCTTCATGTGTCATTTCACTTTTTCAATATAGGTAACCTTCTACAATTACCACTGCAACTACTTTTGTGTATAGCTTCACATGGAGTATTATATTTTTGTAATGCAGTTAGCAAGTCTTGTCATGTTCCTAAGTTATAATGGTATTGGAAGGTTATAATAGTGGTAGGTTAGATTTAGGTAGTTAACTAAAAGACAAAAATAAAATTATTATTATCTATACAAGTAATGAAATAACTAAAATAATTACATAAAAAATTAAAATATTTATTAGCTAAGTGAATTTTTTGCTTGACAATTGTTCTCCCATTTGCATATCAAAGCAAGGAATGACCTTATTGCCAATTGCTACACTAATTAACCTTTGATAATCTTAGATCACACTGGTAAATTTCTTGAGAGTTATAACATTCTTCCCTTATGAACATTTTCTTTAATCACTCCTTTGTTAAGTAAATATTTCAAAGTAATAAAATGTTAGTAACTCATAGGCACATACCGTAATATCTCACCCTTTATAAAATGTTATATTTTAGCATGGCCTCAAAGGTGGTTTGTATATGAACTAGGTGATAGTTTGTACCATGGATTAAGAAAATGATTAGAGCTTGGAAGGTAATACCAATTACTATACCATTATCAAGACCAATCGGTTGGTATCAACATTGGAAGAGTCAATATACCTACTAGTTCCACTGATAAGAAGAGAAAAAGAACAACTGATGGACCGATTGAACTAACTAGTTCCACTAGTCCATCATAAAAGTTAGGTACAACCGATTGATTCCACTAGTCAGTCGACATAAAACAATTAACTTTTAGATACATACGAGTTCTATATAAGCTCTTATTCCCTTATTTCACTTACACTTCTCTCAATATCTCTAAAACTCTCTTGTACTCTCTTAAATTCTCTAAACTCTCTCTTCCTTAATTAATTGTAATTAGAATCTATAGCAACTAAAAAGGTTAGAATTGTAATCTCACCTCACCTTGCAACATGCATGGAAAATACTAAAAAATTTCCATCATTGGCAATGCATTCATTACAATATCTTCAAACATAAAGGTACAAACTCAAGTTAAGCAACATATTACTAGTAAATATCCCAATTTCTAAATACCCTAAGGTGTGAACACAATCCATGAGAATCTCGACTCTTTACATATAAAGAAGCACCCCATCATCAAGAACCATGCGTACTTCAACTAACATGAGCATTTCAACTAACTTACAATAGGCCCCTATATCATGGCTAATATTTGAGCTTTAAGAGCTTGTCGAAATAGCTTCTCTGTGGTGCACAGAAGGACCTTAATTTAAGGTTAGTAGTAGAAGCAATGGTAGAAAAAATGTGGCAGGATCTTCTTCACTTGAATGAGTCAAAGCATAAACATGTGTGAAGGCAACATGGAATCACTAGCTTCCTTAGACTAAGTCGACAAACTAAAAGACCTAGTGCCTCTTATATTAACACAAGAGCATTCCAATACCAAATAAGTAGATTTGAATAGATGATACTTGCACGAAGCCAAAGTAGTATGACATTCATTAAGTTATATCAAAATATTTTCACTTTAACTAGATTCCTGCTCATGCTGCAAGCAACACTCATTATCACTCTATAGTTTCAAAGATCGAAGAATTGGGCTTAGAAATCTGATCGTCTACCCTATATAATGGGTCATATCTTGATAAAGAAGTGTAAAAAATATTGCACTTGCATCTCAGTATAAAAAAGCAATGGGATAATGTGTTACTCTTATGTGTGATGCTTGGAAAGGGCCCACCGTGATAATTATAATCAATTTTTGTATTTATTATAATAGAAAAGTTATATTTTATTAGTTAGTAGATGATTGGCTGAGTATTATGATGCTTATTACATCTGACCATAAAAGATTGTAAGAGATTAAACAAAACGAGAGTAACTTCAAATGAGCTAGTGAGTTGATTCAAGTTGATATCTCCTTTTATTTGAATGTTTTGTGCTGTTCATTGCATCAACTTAATGATAAATAAATATTTATATATATATATATATTAAATTATTTATATATATTCATTTTTCTTTATTTTTTCTTATCCACATATGACTAAATACGGACACTTATTTAAAATAAATAATATTTAAAAGAATATATTTAAAAATTTGTAAGCTTGAACAATATTATAAATAAATAATACTTTTATCAAAGTAAATTTCAAACTGACCAACAAAAGAAAAGGGCAATGACAGTGTTATAATATTTCAACTCATGCCAAGAAAAAAGCTTCATTTTTCTTTCTTTTACCTACTATAGCTTTTCATTACCAAACCGTATTTCAACTCCGCTTTCCAGCGGGGCCAAATAGGTACTAAGAAGCAATAATTTCTTAAGAGTAAGATACTACAAGGTAGGCCTATAAGACTTGTTATGCTTTTTGCTACTTTGAACTCTTTACTTAGACCAGACTTTGGTTGAACAATGGTGCATATCTCCTTATTCAACTTCATAAGAGGGTAGGGACATGGAGCATATCATTCTTAACATACACTTTTGGGCCAACATAAGCAATATATACATGGTAGTGAAACCTCTATATGTGGTCTTTAGGAAATTTAGTAAGGAGAAAAAGCCAATGTATCATATGA
This sequence comes from Costus lasius, assembly GCA_027563935.2. Taxonomy (NCBI): domain Eukaryota; kingdom Viridiplantae; phylum Streptophyta; class Magnoliopsida; order Zingiberales; family Costaceae; genus Costus; species Costus lasius. Next base: position 107,650,770 of record CM050447.1, on the reverse strand, counting down.
TTCAAGAATATTTGAGACATTTTAAACACAATAATGGATAATAAGGTTGTTAAATACATCAACATTATCAAATGTAAAGAAGAAAATAAAATAAGCATAAGAATTTCACTTGGTTTGTGAGTATCATAATATTTTTATGCAATTGTTTCAGTTATTTCATTCTATGTAGATGGTAATAACATTTATAAGTCAACATTGATGGGTACACTTAGTATTCTAGTGCTAATTATTAGTTCAAAATATTAATTAACCAATTGGATGTCCTTATACTTGTGTGTGTCAAAGGTTGGAGACTAAAGAGTTAAATTCATAATATGTTGCATAATAGTTAATCATTGATACATAATTAAATATTAATTATTGTTTGTAACCTTTTTGAACTATTTGAGTTATATATAAAGAGAGAGTAGTTAGTAGGATCTTATCATCATACACTCCAAACAAGCATTCTATCATTAGATCCCCACCATTCCTAGGTAAAATCTCAATCTAAACAACCTTAGTCAATGAATCGCCTTGTAAACTTAATGTAGTTACTTCTTTCCTAGCCAAATCCTATTAGCTATGTCAATTTTGTAGAAGTTTTCTCTCAATACTTTCAAACATCCCAAGATACAAATTCAAAATATAAGTTCCTCCAAGATGTATTTTCTTGCTTCATTTTCTTACTTGGTAGAAGTCAAAATAGATTATGCATTTTGTAGCAGATTATTCATTATTGTTATCTACTCAAGATAAGGAAATGAATCAAACCTTAAATTTTATGTTCCTTAAAAACTCAAAGTTACATGTGAGATACATTCCAATTTCATAATGACTATAAATACATATATATGTATCAACATTCAACAATTTAAAATTAAGGAAATATTAAGCATCTTATCAAAACTAATTAGAAGAAATTAACTTAGCACTATCAGCAACTGAATCATTCCTTTCCATCTCAAACAGGTAACCAGTACAAAACAAATAAAAATGAAGGAAAGAGGAACGTGTGCACTTCAGTTTTGCATGCATATAAAAGGGGGATTACACTGTAAGAATGATCAACAATGAACAATCCAATAATTAAGCAAAGTTCGTTCCTTACCTCTCCATGCAATGGTTCTCCTAAAACACTAGGATAAGTGATGGGAGAATAACGTACATTGGCTAATGATTCACCGGCTATACTTGGATATGATTGTGACAAGAACCTATGAGTAGCAAAAGTAGGGCAATGAATGTGCTGATCTAACATTTGCATGTGCATGGCAACCATATCCCTTCTCCTGTGAATTTCCAGAATGATGCTAAATATTGCCTCGTCATCGGGAATGTTGTCAATAAACTGAAAGCTGCTGCGAATCAGCTCATAGAAAGGAATGCGGCACTTATCCTCATCAACTAACAACCATATGACATCCAGACATGTATGCATCCATTCATGCAAAGGCTTCTCAGGCTTCCAGGCCTTCTTGCCATCACTCTCATCCAATCCTGCAGGTCTACGATCCCAATTAGCCAACCAATTAAGCATGCTGTTCAAAATCTCTGCATGGGTCATTGGTTTTAGATTAAATTCTAGTCCAGCTAGAATAATTCTGCATGTGAAATGACGGAGTGAACCAATAACATTGCCCCTGGCTGATGGACTGGATCTTGTTATACTAGTATGCCCAGAGCTAGAGAGTTCTGACGGTTTAACTGGCGAGAGTACTGTACCAGCAGAAGGGTCAGTGGCAGACTGGGCAGGGGAGCTGACACCATGAAGAGTTGGCAACGGAGATGCTGGATTAGAAGGATGGAGGTTCGGCGCATTTGTCATGGTCATGGCAGACGATGGTGACATCAGTAAAGGAGATGATATACCAGTAGATAACACAGCTTGTGTTACTGGAGTCACCTGCCCCAACGTTGCCTCCGCAGAGGAAACTGAAGAGAGAAGTGAGAGAAGGAATGGATCCCACTTCAAATAGCCTATGTTGCACAAGCTCCGGATTGCAAACAGGAGAAATTCTGACTGTGGTGCATGACTGCTGCACTGCACAATGGAAGTTATTAGGACTGATTCTGTGGATGTGCGCATTTGCTCCTGATCCTTAAGTGCGATAGAGTAAGCATTGTTAGTGAATAATTTTATCATTTCAACAAAACATTTGTAAATGTAAAAAAAAAAAAAAAATCTAATACTTACAGGAAATTGTCCCTGCAACTGCTCAAAATCCAATATAAATTGTTCGTCACGAGGTGGAAGCTCCCCATGAGGAGCAGTAACCCTTTTCTGAAATTTGTTCCTAACATAGACATAAGCATTAAATCAACAAGATTGATATGAGTTGATCCCCAAATGCAAACCAATATCACGTCCTATTTAGAAACGGATGAACCTTGAAAGGAAAGATTTAATTAGATTTATTAGTAAAGTGGTCATTGATACAAATACAATAAATAAGATAACCTAATAACCCGGTAAGGCAACTTCCAATAACATAATAACTAACTAATACAACGCAGTCTAACTATACTTCTTAAGCTAGAGCATAAATATCAACTATGCTCTAGCTTTAATAAGTGCTCTAGCTTTAATAAGTATAAAATTGAATAGAAGCAAGAGATTTAATGAAGATATCAGAAAATTGGATCTTGGACATGGTGAAAATCCCATTTCCTCCACATGATTTATCTTTTGAGGAAGTAGCAAAACCACATAGCTATGGACATGTGTTTGGGCTCACAATTGTACTTTGTCATCGCATTTTATTTCTTGCTCTTTTAAATAAACGCATTTCCACCAACATAAATTAAGTCTAGAGATAAAACATATGCTATCATCATTCCCAACATAATTTACTTCAATACATAGGACTCTTATCTTATTTGTCCATTTATTTCAAGTGAGCCCTTGATATAGTGAAGAATGTGAAATACAACTTGTTAAGGCAATGTTTTGGCTCTTAAATAAAGTGGCTCACAATTCTAACAATACATGAACTATCTAGTGTAATAATAGTAACATAGATTAACTTTTCCATCAAATGCCAATACACAATAGGATCAACAAAACCCATAGGACTACATGAGAGAGTATTAACATAACTTGGCTCAAGCAGATCAATATCTTCCAACAAGTCGAGTTTGAGAGTGAAATTGATGGAGATCAAGGCCATAGCCTAGCCATTTAGTGATCAAAGCATTGTCGATAATAGCCCAATAGATATAGGAAACTTCATAATAAATTTAATTGCATTCATGCATCATGTAGGGAGGATGGAGGATGTGCATGGACGTAAACATGAATCATATAGAATTAAGTAGAAATTTGCAAAGTAATAATGCATTATGAGAAGATAAAAGAAATACTAATGCATCATATAGGAATAAATTCAATCATGCATCACTCCACATCAGCAGCCACATTACTATGTCACATTAACCCATCAAATTAGACATCTTACCAAATCGTCACCGGGTCACCTTACGAAGTAGTCACCTTACGAAGTAGTCAGCCCAATCATAAGAGAAGACAAATATGAACAAGACAAAGAAAACAAAACATCTTATTAAAAGAAAATCCCATGTAAGAGAATCTTTCTCTTTCAAGCACATTTATTAAGTCCAAGACTTCTTCCCACGCCTTTTTTTACCCAAACGGCCACAAGAGAAGAGAACTTAATGTCACCATTGCCTTCTTCAAACAAACTCATTCCAAAGTTCCAAAGAAGGTGCTCTATACCGAAAGTAAAGTCCCTCTTCCATGAGATCAAGAGAGATCTTCATAAAAACACAAGAATTTAAGACATGATATTTCTCTTAGACACCCCCCACCCAGTATTTGACATAAAAAAGCTTGTTTGCAAGTAAACGCTCTCTTTTCTCTCTAGATTTCCCTCTTCCGTCTCTTGGCCAAGTGCCTCAATCACCCCTTTCTCTTTCCTTGCTCTCCTTTCTCTACTCTATTCCAAGGTTTAAAGTCTTGGTCTATACCGATGTACCCATCCTATCTTGGACCTGTTTGGTATACCAACATTAACGATACTAGTACATTTATCGGGTAGTATGAACTTGTTTCTAAATCCTTGCTCTATGCACCCATATGGATGTTCAAAGCTAGAAAGCTTGCATCAACTTGAAGCTCCCAACCAACCACTGTTTGAGGACAAATGGCTTCCCTCCTTCATCTCCCTGGCTGATGCAGGAGCAAACGCGCCCATGAACACACTTGAGATGGCCCAACCCCTCCAAAGATACTTGGGGAGACTCCCCAGGGCCCCAGGAATTTTTCCTAGAATTTTCACCCAAGTCAGAGTTCCCCAGACCCCGACATGGCCAGGCCGTGCGCCCCGTCACGGCCGTGACACGGTCGCCCGAAGACGCGAGCGCCGAACATGGGCGTGCTCCTAAGCACGGGCAAGTCGTGCCCGGTTCTGTGGATTTCAGCAACTCCCATCACGGCCATGCTTCTGGTCACGGGCAAGCCGTGCCCGATTCTGTGGATTTCAACGACGCCAAGCACGGGCAGGCCGTGCTCGATTCTGTGGATTTCGACGACACCAAGCACAGGCAGGCCGTGCTCGATTCTGTGGATTTTGACGACGCCAAGCACGGGCGTGACGCCAAGCACGGGTGTGATGCCAAGCACGGGCAGGCCGTGCTCGATTCTGTGGATCACGGCGACTCTGAACACAGCCGTGTTCGCTATCACGGCCAGGCCGTGTTCGCCCCTGAAGACTCGTTGCAGCCCCGACGACCCCACTTTGACGTGCATCGCCCTCCCTACCATGTTGCTCCACCCAATGATGATCCAAAGGAGCCCAACAACGTGGAAATCCGACGATCCCAACATCAAAGTAGGCCCCCGGATCGCTTCTTGGGCGTCATTAGCCCCCTTTCCATACACACCGGAGTAGCGCAGCCCAAGGGCGCTCCAAACCAACCCTCTGAGGATCTAACTCCAAGTGGGTCACTCAATCTCATTAGCAACACGGCCCAAGAATGAGCCACGACGGTGGTAACCCAGCCCACGACTTCAAAGTTTTGCTGTCTTGTCGCAATGTGCTCGGAGCGCGTCTAAACCGTCTCCGCTAAGACGCGTACGCTGAAGGACCAAGGACCTGTGCCCCCTTGCAAGAATAGTTGGTAGTTGGTAGAATTTTATGCTTTCTTGTTTTATGTGGCAGCTTGACCACTTTATGGTAGTTAGTTTGTTAGGATGTTGTCCCCTTGTCTTGTTCCCCCTCCTTATCTTATAAAAGAGAGGGGTTGGCCAGCATCCCTCCGCAGTTCTCTTGGTGGTAGAGTCCTCCTGGTGAGCTAGAGTGAGCCTCTAGCTTGTGTGAGAGGTGAAGTGCTTCGCCTTTGGAGTTTGTACGCCTTCGTGCTTTCAGTTTGTATTCCCAGCTTTCCAAGAAGTAAATCCCACCATCCGGTGGGTCAGGTTCGCCTGTTTTCTTTACATTGTTGTTGCATTTCATCGCTGCGGTTCTTTCCTCCCCTTCACCCCGACCATCCGCCATCGGAGGCGTGGTCGGACCTCGTGTTCTTGGTGTATTTTCAGCTGCATAGGCGCGCAAGCTGAACCCCGCAAATCCGCTATCCCCGACGCCGGCTAAGCTTAAAACGCGCTAAGAGAATTGCTGAAAGTTTGCTAAGAGGTTAGTGAGTTGTTATTTAGTTGGGTGCCGTTTTTCCTTCATTTCATTCGTGTTGCCCGATCGAAATCGTCGCTATTCATCGTGCTTTCTACCGGATTCCTGCACTTTTCCAAAGCATTTTTTCCGAAGCATTTTCTCTTCCCTCGTCTCACGACCCTCTCCCGTTTTCTCGTCATTGTGTAATACCCTAGAGTACGGATTAAGGACCCCCTCACCCATGAGTTGCTGCATCACTAGCTTAAGTTTAAATTGTTGTATTATAGTAGCATTGTATAATTAGTTGTGTATGCAATCCCTCCTATCCTACCCACTTACACAAGAAGTGGAAGAGGTCTCCTCTATTTTAAGAGGCCCTAGATGAGCACTTGATAACTTCATTAATTGTTTAAACAAGGATTTTAAAGATCAGTAAGAACTGCTCGGTATGGACAGTATCATATTGGTACGAATGTAAAGGATCAAGACCAATCCAGTACAATATATATGTATATATAATTATAACTAATATAAGAGTTAAAGTGGTACCAATTGATAACTAAGGGTGTGCATTTAGGAATTTCATTCCAGTACTAGTACCAAACTCCAAAATCACTAATTTTGGATACTAGTACTACACTACATAAGTTTTTGTCGATCCTGATCCTGAAATCCTAAAATTTATTTCAAAAAATTCTATAATATTAAATTAAAATAACAAATAAGAGTTAGCATTTGGGTGTTCACATCAAGGATGGAAAAACCAATTCGTACCAAGGAGGAGAGGAAGGAAGACCACTCGCTCTACCTCCACTATACATGGACTAACCTGTTGCGGAATGGAAGAAGAAGCAGGGCCATATTGCTGCTCCCACTAAACTAAACTATGCCGCTCCTCTTCTTCTCTACTTCTTTCTTCTCCTTTGCTGGTCTTATTGTGCTCAAAGCTCAATTCCATCTAGCACAGACCGATACATACTAGTCCAAGCTTGGACCAATACATTGGTCCAAACTGGCTTTTAAAACCTTGGTCCATGTGTCAATATGTGAATCTTGATGTCTACAACTATTAGTATAAAATACTATTGTTTAGTACTTCTAGAGTTCAACAGGGTACCAAATTAAATTTAGGTCCGGCATTGGTACCACAATCTTGTATAAAAATTAATACTGATACCGAAGTGTCCAAGTCCCAGTTCCAAAATACCAAATACCAAAAATTTTGGTATAATACTGTACTTCAATATTGGGTATTTTTGTTCACCCCTACTAATAACAATCAATATCATATCATGTCAGTATATACCAATCTAACAATGGACCGATACATAGTGAAATTAAAAATTATAGATAAACAAGTTTTCTTATTGTTAGCTCTTAGTAGTTATATTATTCACTATTTGCATAATATCACCTATTACTATCTTCTATCATAAACAAGTTATGAATTCATTGGAATCCTAGACACCCCGTGATTTTTGGATCTATAAAGGTGGCGTATATAGTTGATAAGTCATAATAGAGGGCAAGGAAAACAATATGGTGGATAAAAAACAAATAAGCCATAAAAAGCAAATAAGCTATCAATATGATGGGTATAGTGCCACAAGACTGCATAAGTGTGCAAAAGGATAAGTATAGCAATATCTTTGAAGTTGGAGTAATAAGGAGTAGACACAAATAACTTAATATCAATGGAAATAAATATATAGCAAGTTAAAGGATCAAAACAATGATAGCCCTAGCTGAGTTGAAAGATGGGACAAAGCAGATCATGAACTAAGTTTATCAAATATCATATTCAAAACATAAACATAGTACATACATCCAAAAATATTAAGGCTAGATAGAAAAAGGAGATTGAGTAGGATAAAGAGAAAAGAAGGGGTAAGAACCCTTGAAGATGGCAGCCTAAACCTAGTTAAACAAATGACAAGTAGTAAGGATAGCATTACCCCATTAACTATGAGTGATATGCATAAAGGTGATGCATTTTGTGTTATACAAAAACATTTTGCTGATATATATGGATAAGTAGTATGATATACGATAATATGGGTTAAATAAAAGAACAAATTGTAACTGAACATACTACAGAAGTTGACAGTATACAGGACTTTAGAAGACATAGCAATTTCAGTATTCATCTCCTTATAAAAACATAAAATACATCAAGTACACTAGAGTTACTCTTCAATAAATAAAACAAACTCATCCCAGAATAATCATCTATGAAACAAGACTCCGAACCTCAAATGCTAGAGTAAACTAGAGCAAATGGTGATAATACTTCAACTAGTAGAACTTGACAAAAAAAAGATATATAATGATGTTTACCAAGTTAACAAGCATCACTAACACACAACAAAGACTCTAACAATTAAAAAAACTATTGAACTTATAATGGTGTAAAATGTCTAGAATACTGCTAGAAGGGGGCAATGGCAGATGTAGGTAGCACAAAGTGAGACAAGGACAAGCCATCAACAAGAAGTTAGATGCCTCCGGTTAATCACAATTTATTTTATGATGTCATCTAATGTTGTTAAAATCACAAGTTGACTAGTTCAAGCCAACAAGTTTGTGTTGGCTACAAAGTCAATTCACAAGTGTGATCACGTTTAGGATAATCTCAATCTAACTCATAAGTCAATATAGTAGTTGATGCTTGTAAAAGGGTAGGATCGGGTGTAAGGCCCGAACCATTAACCCGTTAGGGTTATGTACGGTCTTTAAAGGGAAACACTATAGAGTGAACAATAATATATAAAAAAAAATACTTTCTCAATCTTGATCCCACATGTCAGGTAATAAAGACTTGTTTTCCTCTATCATCTTTCGTAGCCACCACACACCTCTCCGTATAGTAAATGGTTTGTTTGTAACTGTTTCTGGTATTGAGTCCATTTACATTAGTAAAACTCTTCTACTTTCTGATGTTCTCTACATTCCTCAATTTCCAAATAATCTATTATCAATATGTGCTCCCGCACAAAGCTTAAATTGTATTGTCCTACAAACGAGGAAGATGATTGATAGGGGTCTTAAAGATAGGAGCGTGTACTTGTTATCTGCCTCTTTTCTTGCATCCCCACCAGCTTGCTTTTCTACCGCAGTTTTTTTATTTCAGTGGCATTGTCAGCTTGACCACCCCTGTCAAAGTTTAGCAATTTTTATCTTTACTGTCGTATTTTATGTTTCAATGTGATGCTTGTCAACTAGGCAAACATCATTGTCTTTTTCTCCTAATTGTAATACTCCTAGTGTGATACTCCCGAGATTTAGCACAAATCCCAAAGCACACCAAGATAGAGCGATGATGGGACCCCTCGTCATCAGCAATGTTGGACGACTCAGGTGTGCGATCATGTCCCTGAGGTTGACACAAGTCCATAGGGCGAGAGTCGAGTCAAACCACGGAGTGTGGGTTCACACGTGGATGTGGGTTTCCGACTCGACCCATGGACCCCGGATCCTCTCGCGCGAGCTTGTGAGCGTGCGCAACGAAGAGGGTCAACTGTGGGGCGATTCTGAAGTCTAATCAGCCCCGAACCGACGCTGAACCAGCCAAACCAGCGGTTCAGGCTGAACAAAACCTGGTTCAGCCAGTTCAGCTCACATGCGCGCAAAAGGGAAAATTTTCCCTGTTTCTCATTTGCGCTGGGAGCGAACGCCGTCCGTCATCGATCCAGCCAGCTGGAGGTGTGCCGCCAGATTTGGAAGGTCACCGGCGGTTCGAATCGACGAGGCGGTGATGGCGGCAGCGATTGGGCGTGGAATCCATGGCGGAATCAACGTGGACGAGCCTAGGGTTGAGATTCGATCTCACCCCAGTGGAAGCGTGATTTTCGGCCATCTGACAGCGGAGATCAGAGCTCGCGTGGTAGCGAGGATGGAAATCCATCCTCGTCGAGGGGAGGTTGTCATTCAAGCGGAATCGAACGCTTGGGCAAGGTCTGGCGACGGCGAAAACTCGGATCTGAAAATAGAGCTTCTTTCTTCTAGTCGGCGACGAGACTCCGGCCGTGGACTCGTCGGCGCGAGGCTTCAGATCTTCTTTCCAGTGCCCTAGGAATCATCCCCTCCAGTGCCGGCAGCCAGACGCGGGAGTGGGATTGGATTTTCCGATCCCCGGTTCCACGCGAGCGGCATTTCCATTGGGTTCAAATCCTCGTCGGCGGCGGCTTCTCCGGCGACAATCCTTCGGCAGCGAGTTTTCCTTCCGTCAGCGACGAGATCCCGACCCTCCGGCGTGACTCCAGTTAAAGCGTAGGATCGCCTCTGAGCCAATTCTTTGCATGCCTCTAACAGAGCGATCGGTGAAGTGCTCTTACAGGAGGGGCACCCAGTAGCATTTGAGAGCAGGAAGTTAAGTCCGGTGGAGCAGCGTTACTCAGCTCACGAGAAGGAGATGGTCGCCGTGATCAACTACCTTCGAGTTTGGCGTATCTATCTTCTTGGTAGCGCTTTCATAGTGGAGACAGATAATGTTGCCAACACATACTTCGCTATGCAAAAAAAGCTTTCATCGAAACAAGCGAAATGGCAGAAGTTCTCACTGAATTTGACTTCACCTGGGAGCACAAACCGGGGCGCTCCAATGTGGTTCCAGATGCTCTCAGCAGGATGTGCACTATAGCTTACTGTTATATCAAGGATTGAGGGTGATCTCCTCGATCGCATTCGGAAAACTGCTATTCTCGATGCCAAGTACCAGCAGTTGATCGCCGACGTGCAAGAAGGCAAGGTTCGTCGTTACTATCTTCAAGGCGACGACCTTCTGATGGCCAAGGGTGACCGGCCACTTGTTCCGGCGACTAGCGGACTTCGATGCGAGTTGTTGAGAGAGCTTCACGATACGGCATGGAGTGGACATCCGAGACAACGCAGGATGCTGATACTTTTATCCCAATCTTGTTATTGACCCATCATGCGAGCTGATGTCGATCATTATGTCCGCACCTACTTGATCTGTCAGCAGGATAAAGTCGATAGGAGGCGCGAAGCTGGACTATTACAGCCTCTTCCTATTCCGGAACGACCATGGACTTCAGTTTCCATGGATTTCATCACTGGGTTACCAAAGGTCGAAGGAAAGGCTTCTATCTTTGTTGTGGTGAACAAGTTCTCTAAGTACTCTGTGTTCATCGCAACACCTGAGCCTTGTTCAGCCAAGGAGACGGCTGATCTATTCTTCAAGCATGTGTTGAAGCTTTTTGGGCCTCCCCTGGACATTGTTTCTGACAGAGATGTCAGGTTCACTGGTAACTTTTGGACATCTTTGTTCAAGACTCTTGGTTCCAAGCTCAAGTTTTCTACAGCGAACCATCCTCAGACCGTTGGCTAGACGGAGAGGATAAATACTCTACTTGAAGAATACCTTCGTCACTTAGTATCGGCAAGCCAGCGCAACTAGGTGTCTCTCCTCGACACTGCGCAGTTTGCCTACAACTTGCAGCAGTCTCAGCGACCGGCAAGATACCATTTGAGTTAGTGTTGGGACGACAGCCTCTCACCCCTGCTGTTGTTGTGCAGCACACCGATGGTGAGTGCCCAGCGGCCTATCGGGTTGCAAGAGATCATGCCGAGGTGCTCTAGGAAGCTCATGATAGCTTAGAGCACGCTGCAAGAAGGATGCAGCATTATGCCAACCAGAGTAGACGCGATGAATAGTTCAAAGTTGGAGATCTAGTGCTATTAAAGTTGACACCTCAGATGTGAAGAAAGATCTCAGCTAAGACTGCACATCGCAGTCTTATTCAGAGACATAAGGGACCTTTCGAGGTCTTGAGACAGGTTGGTGCTGTAGCCTACAGGCTAAAGCTTCCCGATAGATTAAAGCTGCATTCGACCTTTCATGTAAGCTTTTTAAAAAAGTTTCATGCCAACGAGACCGACCCTAGTCACTCTCAGGGGCGTTGAGCTCCTCCTAGTATTCGGGCAGAGTTTGACAAAAGAATTGAAAAGATTTTAAATCATAAAACACTTGGACAGAGTAGGAGAAACAGGCGGATGGAATTTCTTGTGCAATGGAAAGGAACACACATAGAACAAGCTAAATGGGAAAAAGCTTCTTATTTGTGGCAGTTTGAGGAGTTGAAGATCTACATGAACAGCCTGTCATCGAGGGCGACAACGAAATTGGGTGGGGGAGTATGTGATACTCCCTGGATTTGGCACAAATCCCAAAGCACATCGAGATGGAGTGATGATAGGACCCCTCGTCATCAGCAATGTTAGACGACTCGGGTGTGCGATCGTGTCACCGAGGTTGACACAAGTCCATAAGGTGAGGGTCGAGTCAAACCACGGAGTGTGGGTTCACACGTGGATGTGGGTTTCCGACTCGACCCATGGACCTCGAATCCTCTCTCGCGAGCTTGTGAGCGTGCGCAACGAAGAGAGTCAACCGTGGGGCGATTCTGAGGTCTAATTAGCCCCGAACCGGCCCTGAACCAGCCGAATCAGCGGTTCAGGCTGAACCGAACCCGGTTCAACCTGTTCAGCTCACGCGCGCGCGAAAGGGGAAATTTCCCCTGTTTCTCGTTTGTGCTGGGAGCGAACGCTGTCCGCTGTGGATCCAACCAACTGGAGGTGTGCCGCCGGATTTGGAAGGTCGCCAACAGTTCGAATCGACGAGGCGGTGATGGCGGCGGCGATTGGGCGTGGAATCCACTTCGGAATCGAAGTGGACGAGGCTAGGGTTGAGATTCGATCTCACCCTGGTGGAAGCATGATTTCTGGCCATCTGACGGCGGAGATCGGAGCCAAGCAAAATCAAACGCTTGGGCAAGGTCTGAAGACGGCAAAAACTCAGATATGAAAATAGAGCTTCTTTCTTTTAGTCGGTGACGAGGCTCCGGCCGTGGACTCGTCGGCGCGACGCTTCAGATCTTCTTTTCGGTGCCCTGAGGTAAGGAGGGAATCATCCCCTCCGACGCCAGCAGCCAGACGCGGGAGTGGGATCGGATTTTCCGATTCCCGGTTCCACGCGAGCAGCGTTTCCATTGGGTTCAAATCCTCGTCGGTGGCGGCTTCTCTGGCGACAATCATTCGGCGGCAAGTTCTCCTTCCGTCGATGACGAGATTCTGACCCTCCGGTGTGACTCCGGTGGCCGGACGGTGACAAACGAGGAAGGGGCTCTGTCCCCTATTTCACCAAACTACCTATCCCTACACCTCTCAGCATGGTATTGTTGAACGGTATTGTTGAACGCCAAAATCATCAACTCCTTGATGTGGCGAGGTCCATTCTATTTCACATGAATGTCCCTCGTCAATATTAGGATGATGTTGTTCTCACTGTAGCTTTTCTCATTAATCACTTTCCAATGCAGCTACATCAAGGCAAGTCTCCCTTTTCCATTCTCTATCCTCACCATTCAGCATTTCTTACTGTTCCTCGGGTGTTTGGTTGCGTATGTTATGTTCATGTTCATAACATTCCTCAAGATAAGTTGCAACCCCGAGCAACTAGTATGTTTTTTACTATAGTCACACTCAAAAAGGATATCGATGCTATGATCCTATCACTCGTAGATCTTTTGTTAGTGTTAATGTTTTCTTTAATGAAAGTACTCCCTACTTCACCAGTCTTACTCTCAACCCTCTTATTAACAATCAGTGATTCCAAAGCTATAATAGAGACTGACTTATCTGCATTCTAAGATAGCACTTAAAGATCTAGGCAAACCTAAATACTTTCTAGGGATTGAATTTGCATATAAAGGACCACAAATATACCTCTCGCAAAGGAAATATGCTCTTAATCTCCTTGAAGAAATTGGAATGGTTGAGTATAAGCTTGACACACCTTCAATACCAAATCAAAGATATTCTTTTAAAATAGACTCTGAGGATGCCACTAGTTATCGTCGTCTCATTGGAAAACTGATTTACTTGACTATAACGAGGCCCGATATTTCTCATAGTGTTGGGGTCATTTCATGAAAAAGCCAACAAAGGCACATTGGGAAGTCATAATGAGAATACTTCAATACATTAAAAGAGCCCCAGAGAAAAGTCTCTTATATAAGAAAAATGGGCATGCTATAATTAAGGCTTATGCAGATGTAGATTATGCTGGCAATGTGGATGATAGACGCTCAATAACTAGGTATTGTACTTATGTTAGGGGAAATTTGATCACATCAAAAAGTAAACAACAAAATGTCATTTCAAGATCTAGTTATGAGACAGAATACAAGGCAATGGGCATGTGAAATGATGTGGCTCAGGAATCTATTAATTGATTTTGAAATTAAATGCAAAGACTCAATACCTTTGTTATGTGACAATCAAATTGCGATCTTTATTGCGAACAATCCGATCTTTCATGAAAGGCCAAAGCACATTGAGGTGGATTACTATTTTATTTGGGATGTTATATCCAACAAGTTCATACATCTTCCTCACATCAAGTCATCAAGTCTAAAGAAGAGTTAGCTGACATCTTTACAAAGTCTTTAGGACCGTCTAAGTTTTCCACGTTGTGCAACAAATTGGGCATGACTGATATTCATGCTCATGAGAGGGAATGTAAAAGGGTAGGGTCGGGTATAATATCCGATCCGTTAACCTGTTATGGTTATGTACTGTCTTTAAAGGAAATATTGTAGAGTGAATAGTAATATACTGAAAAAATACTTTCTCAATCTTGATCAATGTCGATGTGTTTAGCCAAGTTTACCTTACTATAGAGGCAATTGCTTCACTTTTGTCTATTCATTAGCCTTACATAAGCATGAAACCAAAATGATTCATCTGCAATATGCACACCCACAACATCTTGGCTCCACCATTCTTATGTAGGATTTTAATCATGATGACGGATGACCTTATTCTTATCTTCAGTACAAATAGCTCATTTGTGTCTATTGCTCATAGTTTCACTATATCTATCCAAGATGCCCACCAATAGTCATATCCTTTTTTACAAAACAAAAGATTTTAATCATGACAGCTGTATTCTTATCTTGAGTACAAATAGCTCATTTGTGTCTATTGCTCATAGTTTCAGAGGATTCAATTCAATAAACGATAGAGGATGTAAGTATATAAAGGTTACAATGAGCGTATATCTGCTAAGGCAACTATCCAATAAGGCCCTAAATACACAATAACACATAATAACATTATTATAAACTATAAGCCCTAAAACAAACCCTTTAAGTTGAAGCCTAATGTCAAACATTTCTAAATTGTTACATAGTATGTAAAGGCGTACAGAATTAAGAACCTTAATAATATATTTGCAAGTTATCCTTCTAACTTGTAGGAAGTACAAATTTGCATGCTAAGCACAGCTTCTCAAACAAGCTGACAATCAATTCCTACATATTTTATTGTTTCATGATACATGAGATTATTGGCAATATAAATAATTGATTAATTATCCTTAAAACATGGTTATCAAACTTGTACAGTTAAAATATAAAAGCCACATCATCCAACATGTAGCATTAGTCATAGCTTTATATTTAGCTCGTAGCGAGATATGGCCACCATATTTTATATCTTCCTATTGTAAGGGACTAAGTTCCCACCTACATATATAAAACACAAAATGGATTGTTGATAATCTTTGCTCCATGCATATACGCCATGTGTACATACTTCAATTTTAATATACAGATTTTTCATATGTTCTAATCCTTCACCTAGTGTCCCTTTAATATACTCTAATATGCATCGCACAAATACCCACTAACATTGTCTAAGTTCTTGCATGAAATGACTAACAATGTCTACAGCAAAGACATATCAAGTAATGTCTACACACAAGATTCATCACTAGCATGATATTTTTTTTAACCCAAAATAAAAATAAAAATGAATCAATAGGCTTACACCTCAACAATCTCATGTAAATCTAAAGCATCTTCGCATTGTGGAATAGATATACTTTGTTATTTATAAGCAATTTAAATTCCTAGGAAATACTTTGATCTTCCACAATCCTAAAGGCTAAAGTGGGGATGCAAGTATTTCTTTATTTTAGCAATTCCATAAATATTGTTGCTTATTAATAGAATACAACCAACACAAATAGCAAAACCCAACTAATATAACAATCTAAGAAAAGTTATCAAACCTTGCTTTGAACTTTGTACCAAGGATTGAAATACCAGTCCAGCGACTCAGTCCAGTGAGCCGCCGGACCGGTACCATACCGTTCGTATCAGACGGCACCAGCGAGCAGCAGCGGTAGCGGGCAAGCAGCAGAAAGCTTTGCCGGAAGCTTCAATCCAACCACTGCCAACTACCACCCGCTGCCTCCCTCCGCCGTCCGCTCGGAACGATGCTCCAACGTCTGTTCTGGGTCATACGGTAGTTTCAAATCCTTGCTTTGTACATCTATAATTTTGCTTTTTATAATTTGCATACTCACACCCCATAAACAAAGGCATTTTTACATTCAAATTTTGAATCAAGATGGTAGGCATATAGAAAAACACTCAGCACAAAGTTCAACCAAGTTACAACCAAGGTTTTCAAAGTAAATCCCTAGATATTGCTAGACCAATTTTTAATACCTTCATATTAAAGGTACTAACTGGTACCATTGGTATGGTGTATAGGTACCAACCAATCCTAACTAATACGTAACAGACCAACAGAGTGCCGGCATATCATTATGGATGGGTATTTAAAACCTTGGCTACAACTAAGAAAGTTTTAGGACAATCTACCACATAAATTGTGAGTCTTTTTCTAACAACACAAGGTTTATATTTATCTACTTTGTTATCATGATTATATTTAACCATATACAATTCACTCCATAAGCACCTAGTGGTAGGGGAACTAATGGCCATATATCCCAAGAGAGCAAGGCTTCCATATCATCATTCATAGTTGACTTCTACATTAGATCTAGCATGGCCTCATGACAAGTTTAGGAGTACAAATAGATGAAAGTGAGGTAATAAAAGCGATTATAAAAAGCAAAAAATGAAAAATGAGATGAGTAATAATAGACGGTTTATCTAAAGAGCAATATGCAAATCTAGATCATTGGAAAAACTACATAAGAAGTCAATGGTGTTGTAGAAGCTTGTAGTGGGGGGCTAATTGCAAAAATGATAAACATATAGTGTGGGAATATAGGTTATGTGATAAATGGCATATAGATAGTTGTACTAAAGCATAGTGGCAAAGATGTAGTGGTAGAATTATAACTAAAGGGATCAAAAGGAACAAGTATCAATATTGGTACTGAAGTAGGTGTATTAGTAGTGGTGGAAAATATGG
This sequence comes from Costus lasius, assembly GCA_027563935.2. NCBI lineage: Eukaryota > Viridiplantae > Streptophyta > Magnoliopsida > Zingiberales > Costaceae > Costus > Costus lasius. Next base: position 107,633,908 of record CM050447.1, on the reverse strand, counting down.
TGTTAACTCATAAAAAATAACATCATTACTGACAAAAGAGCAACAATTCATTACATGATAACATTGGTAACTGTTTTGAGTTCAAGAGTATCTAAAAAAGATACAACACATAACATGACATGACAATTTGTCAAATCCATAGCAAAACAAGTGAGAATAATAAAGACATCCGAAATACAAGTTATAAAAGAATAAGGTGGATAAGATGGAGAAAAATGAGAGGAAGGTGTAGCAACCTTCAACACAGCTACAAAACAAGTGTAACAGGATAACATCTGCGAAAAAATTCTAAGGAATATGCATATGAAACAAAATTATCCCAGCAACATCCAACAAATGACAATTTTCTCATCCACAACCCCATTTTATTGAGATGTATAATTATAGAAAAAATGTGGCAACAACAAGAGAATAGAGTGACAACAAAAAGATGAGGGAAAGAAGGGGTTTGGTACAAGTTTAAGAGGAAAGGTTCAATTCAATTCATTAACTATAAGAAAGGAAAGAAGACTATATAAAGCAAAGATCAAATCTCTTGATCGATTATCGAGTTGGGGGCTGATATCTCGCAAAGAATGTTACTTTGCAATTCATATATTGAAACAATGGATCACATTTATGAAGGCAAGGGTACGAATTGGATATGGATTTTAGAAGCAAAAGTAGTTGGTATGCTAATACTTGGATTGAAATACTACCCAAGGTATATTCACTATGGGCTGGCAAAAATATTATAATTGTCATGAAAAAAACTACTGCTAATGGACTTTTCTCTCAAAATGTAAGACACAAAGGCAAATTCTGGTGGACATTTTTTCAGATGTTTTGAGGAAACTGAAAGGTGTGAGGGAATTCTCAACTCAAGATCCTAAATTATCTGATATTAGCCATAGCTGGGACAAAATTTTGAGAGAATAAAATATCAAACCAAACTGCCAAATGATGGGCTACAATTTCACTGTGAACATTAGGTGACAGTCCTGGAAAGGGAGATCTTCTGCATGTTCCGATCAAAGCTGGGGTAAAAAAAATAAAAAAAAATAAAAAAAATAAAAAAAATAAAAAAAAATAAAAAAAAATAAAAAATAAAAGAATGCAGCTGTGAGTCAGGGAGGACAGCAGCCCTGGAAAAAAAATAGATGACTGCTGAATTTCTGGAAATTCTTGCACCACTTAGGGCATGATGCTTAAATATAAGAAAATGGTAAGTCCCTGTAAAATGTTACATTCATACTTGCTCTCGTTGGTTACATTCATACTAGTTTTCGGTGTTATTGATCTCATTCAAAAGAACAAATTGCATAAAAGATTGAGCAAGGGACGGAAGCCTGAAGGTTATACTCACATCTGGGCATTAGGAAAGCAAAATAAAGGACCTAACATAACTGGATAAAAGTCTGGAAATTTGTTGAATGTACTGTGCTTTGAGGATATTCATATTGTGTATTTGATTGACGCATGTTTCTGTTGTTTCATGTAGTGATGTAAATGTCACACTATTTTGGGGGATATTATGTGCCTCTCCTCATGTGTAGGTAAGGAGTGAGTTTTGGAGTAGATGAACTTTGATGAACTGGGCAAAAAAAAAGGATCAAATCACAATGTCAGCTTCAACTCATGCTTAGACTATTCTAGGTACTGTACTATATCATTACCTAGCATACACAATACGCATTAAGTTGTATCCAATTCATTCAAAACAAATCTTGCCTTTATAGTTCATCCTATTGGCATTCTACATAAAGCCATGATGAAAAGGATAGTTTACAATTACTTTAAATCAAATTAAATTGAAAGTAAACATGTCTCAAATTAAAACAATTGAATAGCTTAGCCTACAAATGAATAACATAGATCTTGGTACACATGAAGATTTGGATTGTAGTGTCTGAAATCATACATCAACGCTAATCATAAGAGGTGTAAATGAGAGTTAGTGCATGTGTTAGCCAACTAGTCATAAAATCTAAAATTTATAGGACCTCTGTTACAGTACAATATAAGAAGAGGATGTTCTCGCTTTGTTGTGTTGAGCATCCTATTCTCAATATCAACTATCAGGTTATATGTCACTAAGGGAGCATTATCCTTCTTTAATTGTAACTACAATGACTAGTAAAAGAGCTATTATCCTAACGTTATGGTTCCAACTTCCAATTCGAACTGCAAACATCTAATAATTTTTAAAATTTCAACTATAAACAACAAGACAAGAAGTTAGAGGAAACTATTGTATTCGTTGAAATTGCTATTAATGGAATGTATAGCAAATGGTCTCGTGATGGAAATTAAAAAGTTAGGGCTGTGATTGATAAGCGTCTTGTTTTACAGTTTTCATTTATTAGTAAAAGTGAATATGAAAACTATTTTTAGTTTTAGTTTTCAATGGTAAGAAAACTCATTTGCTACATTTATGTACACAAATGGTAACCTCGGGTAAGAGATGAGGTTCACAGGCTAACTCTTTAGCATACCTACAAGTATGTCACAAGATTTTAAAATTCTAAATTTTTATTTATAAGTTTGCAGACACTTTTTTTTTACGTTTTCACACAAACTATTTTGTTCACTTAAAATTTTCCTTTAGTTTACAGCAATAGTTTTCAAATTTTTTGTTTTAGTTTTCGATTTTGGTTGAAATTGTCTATAAAATAACTCTTTAATCCATTTTTTTCATCAAGATAACTGAAAATTTGCCTATGAAATATGGCAGAAATTTTATAAAGAATACAGAAAACATTATATCTTTTTGCATTCTTGTTATTGATCTAGAGAAACCCTAGCTCAAAATGATGTACTGTTGAAGGCAAACAGCTATATAGAAATCAAATCTCTGCCTCATTCCTAATTCATAGTGAAGAAATTCTTGTTCACAAAGGCTAATATTTATTGCGCACTGATTAATTACCGTTCTTAGCTTATAAGTTGTTAAAGATAAGAGCAAACCCTAAACCCTTTCCTGCGTCTTGGATGTTAACTTTCTTCACTAGACACTGAAATTTTATAAATATGATAATCAGATAAACAAACAAAGAAAATTCCCAGGGCGACTCACGAGGCCTCGCGAGCGGGATCTTCCAATGTCTGCCGAGAATTCCTCTGCGAGAAAAAAAAATGATTCTGTCAGGAGGTAGCAAAACCATGGACTGAGGTAAGGGGCATAACGAGAGAGAGTTTATAGTTACGCCAAGATAGAGGTTAAAGAGATCTGCGATGGCGGCGCGGGCTGGATGGAGTTGAACGGGCCTCGAAGTACGCTGGTTCGCCTCCATTTACTTGGCTTTAACAAGGAGGACTCATACGATCATGTACGTGGGTGCCTCACTCTGTTCCTCCTCTGAGTTTCTCCTGGATTTGCCGAGCGATTTTTCCACAGCGGAAGCGAATAAACGAATAAAGCCGGCGGGCGGAAGGGTAGACTGTAAAGCAAGTAAACGAATAAAGCAAGGGCAGCGATGAGCCGGAGACCGTAGTCCTCATGGGCGGTCATGGGCTCGAGGAGACCGAGGTTTCATAAATTAAATAATAGTAAGAGCAAAAGTGGGGAACGTGCTTTGTTCCTTAGATTTGTTAGCCACACATATTTATTGAATGCAATTAAATCTAGCACAAGTTTCCTTCTTTGGTTTTTAGTGAATGCAATCGTTTCTTTGACAATGCCTCGTAAGATTCATGATAGTGTTAATAAGTAGCCTTTGTTAAGACCTACATAAGCTCATCGCCATAATCCTCCTTTTTTTTATATTGTTCATCTTAACATTCATTTAGAGCCCAATAATTAGCCAAGAACATATTGGCTCAAAAGCTTATATGGATGAGATATCCCTTACATATGAATTGTTATAATTTTAGGTTGTACTATTTGAACTCATTAAAATTTACTTATTTAGCTATGCATAGATTTTTTTTATAAAAAAAAAAGGTAAATATGGCTTCCAAAAAATCTCAAAAGTATCATTGATATCCCGCCCATAGCGGGAATTTGCACGGGTGAGGGGTCGACCCCAAAAAATTTCCCTAGGCAAGGGGTTGCCAAAAGTATCTTCGGCCAGTGCTCCTTCGGATTCGAGAACTAATCTTAAAGCTGATAGATTTTGCAAATCTTAATGCCAGAGAAAAAAATTTTCCCGCCGCCGCCGACCTCTCGCCGGACGCCTTGAACCCTAGCAGTTTCTTCCAATCCCTCTCGGGCTCTCTTGTGCTTAGATACCACGAGCTCTATTTCCCAGAAACCTCCATCGCACCTCCCTCCTCGTTCTCATCGAAAACCCTAACTGTAGCCAGAATTAGTCGTTTGAATCTCTCCTTGTCCCTCTTTCTCCCGCTTGGCTAAAACCTGATTCACATTTGTTGCAGGTTATCGCTGTCCTCTCTCCCAGCAAGACCCTAACCCTAACCAGATCCGTCGAATCAGGTGAGTTTTTTTATCACTTGATGTTTCTACACATTTTTTATTTCCTCGTTGTTTCACCTTAGTGGTTAACGATTGCTGCATTTTCTATTTCGACAAGGTCTTGTGCAAACAAATATTAGTAAGCTGAGAAGGTTACTCATGCTTAGTTTTTAACATCCTCTACCAATTTTTTTGTAAGTCAATTCATTTGAAATTATTGTTAATACAAATTCAAATTATCTTGTATAACTATTTAAAATTATCATGGATGCAAATTCAAATTATTGTGTATAACTATTTGAAATTTCATGGATTCAAAATGAAATTTTAGTGAATACACATGGTTAAGGATGGTATCTCCATCATGGATATGTTGTCCATACCTGAATTTTAGCCCAATTTCTACTGATGTTAGAGTTCACACTTGCTATCCCCATCGTGGACATTCTATCGATGATCGTGAATGCAAGCAAATTTGCCCTGATGCTTTTGAAATTAGGGTTTATGTTGGGAAACCCCAAAGATTTTAAAATTTTAACTACCTACATAGTGGAAGCAATTCCCAAAATAAGTCAGTCCCAAAAACCCAGAAGATCAGTTCATGCGAGGGAGTCAACACGATGTGAGAACAAAGATACCTTGAGCAAAGTAAAGAGATGCCGATGCAGGCGCCCAAGTGTGCGCCCTCTGCAGTCCCGCACACAATCGATCCTCGAGTTTTCTTCTTCCACACCTAGTGTTAACCTCGGAAAGAAGATCCACGCCAAGGGAGCCTTCCTTCACCACTTGCACCACCCACAAAGAAGGATGCACCAAGAGAGGATGAGGGAAGGATGATGCCGCCAATGTCTTCCTTACTTGTGCCAAGGAGGAAGGAAGAAGAGGACTTGCGGCCTTGATGGAAGAAGAAGTGCCTAAGATCACCTTGCTCTCGCCCTTTAGGATGAAGACACTCATATATCTAAAGAGGGGTGGCAAGGTATAGCTATATAGGCACAATGCATGAAGAGAGTTTGGTTAGGGTTAGATGGATGGGCTGCTATCAATGTTAAGGCAAAGAAAAATTCTAAACTCTTTCTAAATCTTCCTAACATCAAACCATATGCGCCTAGAGCTTGTCATACAAGCAATGAAAGCCATACATGCCTCAACCATTACCATATAGGCAAGGTTTCCATCCAAGACCAAGTCATACGCAATTATGACATGCCTAATGTAGCATTAGGTGCCTATCATAACCCCATTATATCCCCATGTGCCAAGGGCAAGGAATTCCCCCCATTATACCCTTATGTGTCATTGTCTCTTCATGACCACTTATTGGTAGGCTAAATTAGATAATGGGCTAGCCCAAACTTCATTATACAAGTCGATTAAAACATTGGCCTCAATCCAATGCAACCCAAGTCAAATATGGCCAACCATGGTTAACCCTGGGTCAACTTGCCAAAAATGAAGTTTGACTCTAATAAGTTTCTTCCATCTTATTAGGCACATTGGCGCTGATGAAATCTCTCAAATCGATCTAAGTTATCTAATAACTTGATCAAAAAGCTACCCGATCAATATGAGAACTCGAGTATCAAGGTGTGCGACCCTGTAGGCTCCTCTGATATTGGCAGTGATGAACTCATGTTATCACAAATAGTGAGTGACACATAATAGTGCATCACTGCTACCCAAATTTTCAGAATGGATATCAATATCGATATCCTCATCATTGCAATAAAGTACCGATGCATTCTAGTCTCTTTGCCAAACTGATATTTGATTAGACAAAGTGTGTCACCACTTTTACCCAATCTTATGGTCATGACTAAATCAGGTTTCACCTGGGTATGTCATACACTTTCAGTCATGCATCTATAGGGAGGCCCATGGATATCAAGCTTCCCTCAAGAATGGGCAAATTCTCTATCTGTCCATTGATTTCCTCATATGGGTCATTGATGAGTTGCATTTATGTCATATTTTTTCCTATATTTTATATGATATTTTGTGCTTAATTATATGATTTTATACTAATTTTTAGCATTTTTATCTCATATGGTATGGAATCTTTAATTTTCTTGATTTTCATGAAAATACAGATAAAATTACTCAAAAATAATGGATTTTATGAGTTTTGAGGCCATGACATGATTCGTGATGAAAAGACAAGATCATATGTCAAATTTGAGGTAAAATAGAGTTAGAAATTTTCATAGGTGCGGCCGTGAGTCATTCACGGGCTATGAATACGCTACTGTGCAGAAACAAACATTCACACCTCAAATTGAGTCAGAACTCAACCAAACTTTGCAGAAACCATCGTAGATGGGTCTTACACTAATTAAACTATAAAAGGAATGATTTTGGAAAAGATTAGAGAGTTTCTTTGGATGAAAATAGATAGAGGCGGCTGGGCAAAATTCCGGCAAGAAGATCACACAACGGATAAGCATGTTTTTATTATAGCCCCATTTTGTAACTTTTACTCTTCCCTTTTGATTTCTGATCAATCTAAAAACATGTTTTATTGTAATCCTTCAATCATGATAGCTTAAACCTTCTTTTGGGACAAAGGGTGTAATCCTCTTGATATTTCAATGACTAGATGATCTTCATTCCTTCAAAATATTTTTGGCATGGTAATTTTACTTAAGAGATTAATGTTTTTAATCTTATCTAGTTTCATTCATTAACATGTGTTAGAGTTTTGTGATATGGACTGAAAAGATGTTATGCAAAACTTGGATCCCTAGAATTTATGGTAGGAACTCTTCGTAAGAAATTAGTTGTGTTCTTATCTCTAGATTTTAGAAGTTTAATTCTTGTTGATGTTTTGATCTAGAAATTATTATTGTTTTAGATATAAAAATATGCTAGAGATAGATATTAGATTGTTTGAAAACCATAAGTAAAACCTATAAAACTAAGGTATGAGAATACTTAGTTTTGCTTGAGATCTTGACATTGAGATGGAATGAACAAGAGTGATTCTTAATCTCTCTGTTGAAGTTTACTTATATTAAACATTGAATTGATCTTACACGAGAGTGAGGATTGTTCTTTGTAAATTGACTGTGCAAGAGCGAATTAATTTCTTTATTAAGTACGCTATATCTTGTTGGTATATATGCCCTTAGACCCGTTGTTAGTCTAGTTTGTACTACTTGACATTGATATTTAATATATCATTCTGGCATTATCATTATTATGCTATGTTTACATCTGCGATTATGTACATGGATAATAATGTCCCTTGAGACAGATTGGATCTGTGCTCAAACGGTGTGTCCCTAGTCAAGTACCTGAGTGGATAAGGGACAACTCTGGTACATGTGAGACTGGTATATGAGCTGGTTAGGCACGGGGTGCTAACGCAGGCATATGAGTGTATCAGTGGTGGATATACTGGACCGATCCATTGTGAGGCTTTAACTTGGTGTCATGAGTTAAGCTCACAAGTGACAAGAGATGCATTGATCCCTTGACTTGAGGTCATTGACTCTTCTATATGGTTAGGGACATGCTTTGATACAACCTAACACCTCGTCGTAGTAGGGAGGTCATAACGGTTGTCATTGGGTATGTCACGACCCACATGAGAAGATCAATGGACAGACATAGGATTTGCCCCTTCCTACGGGAAGCTTGATATCCACGGGGGCCCCCCTATGGTTGCATGACTGAAAGTGTATGATCATACCCAGGTGAAAGCCTGATTTAGTCATGACCATGATATTGGGTGAAAACAAAGTGGTGACACACTTTGTCCAATCGGATATTAGTTTGGCAAAGAGACTGTAAATGCATTAGTATCTTGTTGCGATGATGGGGATGTCAATGTTGATATCCATTCCGAAGACTTGGGTAGCAGCGATGCACTGCTAGGTGCCACTCACTGCTTTGTGATGACCTGAGTTCATCACTGCCAACGTTAGAGGAACCTACAGAGTAGCACAACTTGAAACTTGGGTTCTCGTATTGATCGGGTAGTCTAATGATTGAGTTATTGGATAACTCGAATCTTTTTGGGAGAATCCATCAGCGTCATTGTGCCTCATGAGATGGAAGGGACTTATTGGAGCTAACTTCATTTTTGGGCCAGATGGGCCAAATGGGCCCAATAGGCCAGATGGACCAAATGGGCCAAATAGGCCAAATAGGCCAATTGGGCCAAATGGTAAGCTTGGAGCATGGACCTATAGGCCTAATGGGCCATGACAATAAGTTGCCGAGGCCCAATAGACATCATGGTGAATTAAATCATGTATTTAATTCTGGGAATTAAATTCTGTATTTAATTATGTAATTAATTCTGAGTTTAATGATGAATTTAATTCTGGATTTAATTACAAATTTAATTTTGAATTTGATGCGTCATGCCATTAATGGCTGATGCGTTGCATTTACATTATGTTTTTGCCTATATTTTAGATCATATTTTGGGCTTAATTGATTTTCTTGCATTAGAAGTTTTCAAAACAAAAACTACACTTTAAATCGTCTAGATATAAATCGATCGTGTAATCGGTACTTGACCGCCAGATCCTCGTTGGGAATGATAATCTTTTTATTACTTCGATGAATCCGTGCACTTGTGGATCGCTATCAATGGCCATTATGAAACTTTAATTCAAGGTTTTAATGGGTCATTATGAGACCTTAATTCAGAGTTTAATTCTATAATTAATTCTGAATTTAATTCAATAATTAATGACGAATTAATTCAGAGATTAATTATGAATTTATTACAGAATACCAAGGGTCACCATGGTTTCTATAAAAGAAGGGGGGGGGGGAGAGGAGTGGGCGCCCACTTGGTTCTTTAGAAGAAATTCTCCTAGGCGCCTTCTCTCCTCTTCCCTCTCCTCTTGGCGTTTGCAAGGTTGCACCTTGGCGAGTTTCCATCATCCCTCTCCTTGGCGCCTTCTACTTGTGAGTGGCGCAAGTTCTTGAGGAAGACTCCCAGAGGCGTGGATCTTCTTCCCGAGGCTAGCACCGGGCGTGGAAGAAGAGAACTCGAGCGTCGGTTGTGTGCGAGACTGCAGAGGGCGAACATTTAGGCGCCTGCATCACATCTTTTTTCTTTGCTACAAGGTATCATCTCCTACTCACCGTGTCGATTCCTTCGCATGACTTGATCTTCTGGGTTTTCGGGACTGACCTGTTTCGGGGATTGCTTCCACTGTGCTTGTTTCTCTAAAATTTTAAAATCCCCGGGGTTTCCCAATAGTGGTATCAGAGCGACTTGCGAACTCGAACGATGTTTTATGCTTTGATTGTATGCTCACATGCCATCTGAAATTTTTCAAAAATTTGCATATGCACATGGTTTTTCTATGTAGGAAAAATTGTAAGTTTTTCATTCCTAACATCTATTCAATTTCTTTGGTTTTTCGCTCTCTTCACTTGGTGGGATAGACCCATATGTGAGAGAATTAATTTCTCCCCACGCATGTAGGATAGACCTACTATGTGGGAGTTGTCGAAGATTTTGAGGCATGGTGATTGTCCTAATCTTGGCAGATTAAGGATTGCAAGGGTAGGCGGCAAGCGTGCTTGGAGAAACGAAAAAATCCTAGATTTGTGAATGGATGTTGAGGTTGAAAGACATATTTTCTAAGAAACTAAAACTGAAGTTTTATGGTTTCATGAGCATATAAAATAGCATGAGATGATTGTGCATCATGTTGTGGTCATAGTCAAGCCCCTTGTATGCCTGTGATGTATTTATGTGAGGCCTGCATGCCGCTTTTTCTTTTTGTTTTGTAAACGCACAAAGAAGATTAAGGGCACATCCCTCATGGAGCTTGCATCTTGGCGCATCAACCATGATGGCGCATCTTGCTTTGTGGGCAAGTAAGAGCTTGGTCGAACCGTAGGGTTTGTGAGCTATCCCTCTTGGCACAAGCATGATGGCGCATCATGCATGGAGGAGCCATCAAGGTCTTAGTCGAACCCTAGGGTTTGTGTGTTGTGCCTTGGTGTGGAGGACCTTGGAGCCGCACTTGAAGATAAAGCTTAGTGGCAGCTAGGTTAGGTTTGGTTGGGGCTTGTCACCTAGGTTAAGCATTGAACATCCTTTGGCATGTGATGGTTCAATGTGTTGATTAGGCTATGACCATATCGCTTGTTTATTGCTTTCAATATCTGCTAAAGCATGGCTGGATGTGTTTTATTATTTTGTTATCACTATAGGATTGCATGCCTATAATGTTAGACAAAAGATAACACTAAGAGGATGAGACCTCAAAAACCCTCAAAATGATATCAAGTCTATAGCCTTTTGACGCATAGCCCTCGTCAAGCTATCGATCAGTGGTGTTGTGCACTATTTCCCACCCTCGTGTGACACACCCACTTATCTTTAGAAGGCGTGTGGTGGCAATGGTTTCCCCAGTCTAGTTAAAAACCTGGGCGTGCCTTCGCAAGGAAACTCGTTGGCCGTGGGCATAACGGTCAGGTTAGACTTGACTAGTTTTTCATATGTGGTGGCCACATGATGGAACTATAGAGGCGGCCTCGAGAAGTTAGGGTTTTGTGTTGTTCCAACCCTAGCTAGGAACAAAATGCTTGAACTGTCTTGAGAAGGGGAATTACCTAGGTGCAATCGACCGGCGTGCCCATCGTAAGAAGCATGAGTCCCTTTGTGCATCTCATCCCACCCTCGTAGGACGCGAAGCCTCATGTGGAATAAGAATTCTATCTCACTAGGAAATCTCGGATTTCCCAATTGACTTTGTGGGTTGTCAATTCGATTAAAATAGTGGTAGCCATGATCATTTAATGCAAGTCTAGATTAAATGATTCAAAGTAGTACTAATCTGCTATCTTGGTTATTGTAGAATAATGGCTACGAACAATAGCAGATGGTCACTGCAATCTATCATAGAAAGGGATAAGTTGGTTGGATCCAACTTTATGGACTGGTATCAGAACTTGAGGATGGTCCTCAAGCTCGAGAGGAAACTATATGTCCTTGAGCAGCCTATTCCTAGGCCAATTCCATGCTCGGCCTCAGCGGTTGAGAAGGATGCTTTTAATAAGCATCAGGCAAATACTTTAGAGGTTGCTAATTTGATGCTAACCAATATATCGCCCGAATTATGAGGGCAATATGATCGGAAGAGTGCTTTTGAGATTATTTATAATCTAAGGCAGCTCTTCGATGAATTAGTGAGGCTCAACCCTCTGAAAGTAGACATTCAATGCATTGAGTCGAAAGGTTTAACTAAGACATTGAAGATAAAGATGGAAAGGTCAGGATCAATAGGTGCTATTCATGTGGAGTGACAACTCACATGATTGACATAGTGCGACTTCAGAACGAGGAGAAGAGATGCAAGGCTTCATCTTCTAGCTCAGGTATTTATGTTATCGAAGTCAACCTTTCTACTTCTATGTCATAGGTATTGGTTACCGCATGCGGAGCTCATATTTGTACAAATATGCAGAGACTCAATAAAAGTAGATCAGTGCGGCCTGGAGAGATTGACCTACGTGTTGGAAAAGGAGCACAAGTTACTGCTGTTGCCGTAGGACTTTTGACGCTCTCCCTACCTTCTCGACTTCTATTAGAGTTAAATAATTGCTATTATGTACCTCCCCTTACCAAAAACATTGTATCTATTCCTTGCTTAGCAAGGAAAGGATTCAAATTTGAAATAAAAGAGGACTCTTGTTCCTTTTTATTTGCAAATGTGTTTTACGGGAAGGGTACCTTATGCAATGGATTATATGTCTTGGACATGGATAACTCTATATGTAACATAAATCATAAAAGGGTCAAACTGAGTGGTTCAGTTGGTGCGTACCTTTGGCATTGTCGATTAGCCCATATAAACAAGAATCGCATTCAACAACTCCATACAAATGGATTGTTTGATTCAACCTCCTTGGAGGAGTTTGATACTTGTGAACCTTGTTTATTAGGGAAGATGGCAAAAGTGCCCTTCACCAAGATCGGTGAGAGGGCAGGAGGTTTGTTGGATCTCATACATAATGAAGCGTGTGGGTCATTCAGTAAACAAGCCAGAGGAGGGTACAACTACTTCATCACATTTACTGATGACTTCAGTAGATATGGTTATGTCTATTTGATGAGACATAAGTCAGAATCCTTTGAGAAATTTAAGGAGTTCAGACATGAAGTAGAGAACCAGCTTGGTAGATCTATTAAGACTCTTCGGTCGGATCATGGTGGAGAGTACAAGAGCGATGATTTCTTTGACTATCTTAGAGAGTGTGAGATTCTATCCCAACTCACTCCTCTTGGAACACCTCAATGGAATGGTGTGTCTGAGAGGAGAAATTGAACCTTGTTGGACATGGTTCGATGTATGATGAGTCATGCAACTCTACCACCCTCATTTTGGGGACATGCACTTGAGACAGCTTCTCTCATACTGAATAACGTTCCATCTAAGAGTGTCTCTAAGATTCCATACGAGGTGTGGAGTGGGAGACGCCCGAATCTCTCATTTATTAGAGTCTGGGGATGTGAGGCTTATGTCAAACATCAGGATTCTAGCAAGCTAGAACCCAGATCTGATAAATGCATATTTGTGGAGTATCCTAAGGAAACCAAAGGATATTACTTCTATATTCCCAGCGAGAACAAAGTTTTAGTTGCTCGGGGTGCTGTCTTTCTAGGGAAAGAATTTCTCATGAAAGAAGTCAGTGGGAGGAAGTTTGACTTGGACGAGGTCCAAGATGCAACCACAAGACACTGAGATGGAACCTGAGCCACATGCACCGGTTGTTGGGCAACTAGAGTCTCAGACACTGGCCCCTCATAAGTTTGGGAGGATTCGTCATGCACCTGAGAGGTATGGGTCACTATCGACCCAACACGATGGGATCTTCATCATTGAGGATGAACCCAGGACCTATGATAAGGCGGTCGCTAGACCGGACTCTGAGAAATGGCTTGAGGCCATGAGATCCGAGATGGATTCCATGTCGGCTAACCAAGTCTGGGATTTGGTTGAGCTACCTGATGGGATAAAGCCCATAGGGTGTAAATGGGTCTTCAAGAGGAGGACTGACATGGATGGCAATATAGTTATCTATAAGGGTAGACATGTGGCTAAAGGATTCAAACAAGTCCATGGGGTGGACTATGATGAAACCTTCTCGCTAGTTGCCATGTTCAAATACATTCGAATCCTGCTTTCTATAGCTATATATCACAATTATGAGATATGACAGATGGATGTAAAGACAGCATTCCTCAAACGGAAAGCTGACAGAGGATGTGTATATGACACAGCCTGATGGCTTCATCCATCTTGCAGAGGCCGATAAGGTCTGCAGGCTAAAGAGATCCATTTATGGATTAAAGCAAACTTCTCGAAGTTGGAATCTTCGGTTTGATGAGTGATGACTCTAAATTTCATAGCATATTTCTTGCCTATTACATCATCTTTTTGAGTCATATTTATGCTCCTTTGCTTATTCTATGCCCTTTTTATCAAATATTTCAGAATCTACACTTTTCTCAGTTTTTGATCAATTTCAGGTAAAAAGCATCATTTTGATGGGTTTTCAAGCAAATCCAACACATGGGCAGACTCTTATCATCAAGAGGAGACTACACATCGAATTTCAAGACAAACCACGTTTTCTTGGTAAATTACGGCACTGCCGTAAAATCCTCCACGGTACCATAATTTCGGACCAATTTCTTACCGAGACTTCAGAAACTTCAGAGGAAATTACGGCACTATCGTAATATACTTTACGGTGCCATAATTCTGGACAGATTCCATACAGAAGATTTCGCAGCGATTACGGTACTACCGTAATTTCCATCACGGTACCGTAATTTCAACCCGGTTGCCCGATTCTTCTGTAGAAACTTGAATTAGCAATTTCTTGAGCTTTAGGGCACCAATTGAAGATCCAAAAAAGGGGCATGATCAGAATAAAGAAGAGAACGTGTGGAGAGTGAAAGCCCCAATTTTTATTCTACGATCGAGGGAGAAATCGGAGGAGGCATCCCTAGAGTTCAGCCTCGCGCCGAGAGGCGTAGAGGCCACCTCAGGACACGATTTTTACAAGAAAGCTTTGCCTGGAGGAGGAGAACACACGCTAGAAGTTTCAGAGCAAGGGGAGTCCGATCGAGGGAGAAATCAACGAAACAGTGGGCGCCACCACTGTTCATCGTGTTCATCAAGTATTACGGTGCTGTAATTTCATTATAGCACCGTGTTTTGTAACATTTCTCTACTTCTCGAATTCTGATCATCTGAAATTATGGTTTACTGTAATCTTTCTTCCATGTTAGCTTAGACATCTTTTGGGACATAGGGGTGTAATTCCCTTGATTTTATATGACTGGATAACTTTTATTTTGTCATGATAATTTTGTGTTGATAATTCTACTCATGTGACAATTGCCTGTAATTCTCCATAGTTTCATACTTTCAGCATGTTTTAGAGTTTTGTGAAATAGACTGAGAAGTTGATTGTGAAATTCGGAACCCTAGAATCATTGAGTTTAGAACTTATCGTAAGAGATTAGGTTTGTTCTTAATTCTGATTTGTAGTATTTTTATTGCCATGCTGATTTTCTGATCTTTGGATTGACTTATTGTGTTAGACTTGATTTGATATTGTAAGAGATTAAATATCTGATCGTCGGAGAACCTTAAGTAGAACCTATATTGACCTTCGGATGCACAAGAGTGATCCTTGAGTTTCCACTTGAGATGATTGACTTAGAATTCAGATGCACGAGAGTGATCCTTGAGTTCTTTGTCAATAATTTACTTATCTTCAGCATTGAATAGATCCTGCATGAGAGTGAGGATTGGTTCTTTGCTTAATTATCTGCGCGAGAGCGAGATAATTCCTTTATGAAGTAAATTATATCTTTATCATAATAAAATTTGATTGATGAACATCTATTCATATCTAGTCATAGAAATTAAGGTGGATGAAACCCTAGTCCCAATTTCTCTCTCTGATTATCTTTTAGCGTACTTTTTGATTATTTGCTTTCATCACATTCAGTTTGCTTAGCTAGTGAGAAAATGACTATTTAGTACTTAACACATAGGTCTCTGTGGTTCGATATCTTTTTATTACTTTGAGTATCCGTGCACTTGCGGACTACAACAAGTTTTTGGCGCCATTGCCGGGGACCTTAGTTTTGTTAATATCAAAATAGTTGTTAGTATTGCTAGACTAAGTTTTATTTGTTTTAGATTTAACTTTGTTTTCTGTTTTTGTAGGTTTTGGATTTTCACATGTTGTGACAGAACTGTGATTTCTGAAATTTTTGTGTTTTTTGTTTTCTATTCTTTTTTATATACTGGAAAAAATTAAAAAAAAAATTTCTAATTGATTGGTGTTGGATAATCTTTTTGTTCTTGATAGATTTTAAGATATGTCTTTTAATCATAACTCGTGGGCAACTGAAAGAGGTGAGGTATATATGCCTCGAGGTAAGTATGAAGAGGATTCATTGTACACTCTTGCAGATAAATTAGACTCTTTTATGCACCCTATTAAGACATCTTATTCTTCTGTTAGATGTGATATTTGTGAATGTTTTGATCATTATACTTCTGATTGCCCAATTTTAATTCCTCCAAATCCCAATAAACCATGGTATCAAGATGATCAATATTATTCTAGATGGGAAAATCAAACTTCTTTTCATGAGGATCGCTCAAATCATATTTCTGAACCATACTTTGAGAAAACTGAAAAATCCAACCTAGAATCTATGTTTCCTCTGTTTATGGGAGCCCAGAAAAAACAAAATGATGATGTAAATGAGACGCTAAGGCAAATAAATTCTAGGCTTGATGATATATGTGCTGATACTAAAATTTTAGAAACCCGGATAGCACAACAAAATTGTTTATTTGAGTTTGTTTTGGAAACTGAAGAAATTGATTTAGAAAATTCCCCCTCTGATTATGATTATTTTGAAATTGAGCGCAATGTGAACATTAATGAATCTCACTTTGATTTTGATGATTTTAAAATTGATTCATTTGATAATTTATTTGTGGAAAAATTTGAGAAAATTGATTCTGAAAAATCCCCTCTTGATTCTAGTGATAGCTATGAAATTGATTCTTTTGATGAAATTTTATTTGTGGTTAAATCTGATGAAGGATATGAGGGAATTGATTTAGAAAAATCTCACTCTGATTTTGTTGATAATTTTGAAATTGATAAATTATTTTATGAAGAACATGAGGAATTAAAAAATAATTTAAAAATCATGAATATTGATGAATCTCACCCTGATACTTTGCCCATGTCTTCTGATTTATTTGAAAAATTATGCTTTATTGAGGAACCTAATGTGAGACAGAAAGACTATTTTGATGACCTAATACATGAATCTTTTGATGGAAGTCCTATTCTTATTGAAGATCTAAATTTGAAAAAAGGACTAATGATTTTACTTTCTGATAAATATAAGAAGATGATTGAATATCCTTTGAGTGGAATTGAAAATTTTATTTTTGATTTCTGCATATTTAAGAAAGCCACATCAATTGTGATTTACATGAAATTTTGAATGTTTGGATTAGTAGCTAAACTTTTTGGACAACGGAAATGCAGAAAATTGTATGCTATTTGCTATAGTACCGATCCACCTGCTTCGCCATGATATTTGAGTTTTGGTCAAGCTATGGACCTAAAAATTAGCGCTTCTTGGGAGGCAACCTAAGCACTCTTTTTCTTTTGTTTTTGGTTTATTTTCGTCTCAATTTGTTTTGTTCAGGATTAAATTTTCTTTTTTTCGTTTTTAGGTACGATTTTTCGGCGATCTCTAAATTTTTACACGAATTACGGCAGTACCGTAATTTCTTTACGGTGCCGTATTTTTGGTCGATTTTTGAACAGAAAGTTTTTAGTATTTTTTGGAAATTACGGCAGTGTCGTAACGTTTTTTACGGTACCGTAATGTTTACACGGTACCGCCATAACGATTTTTTCGCTGCCATATTTTCAGGTCTTTTCTTTACAGAAACTTTCATATTTTTGTGCAGAGTACGGCAGTGCCATATTTTTTATTATGGTACCGTAATTTTGGTCCTTTTTCCACCCGAGAGTTTTCATATTTTTGACCAAATTACGGCAGCACCGTAAAAATATTCACGGCACCGTATTTTTGAGCGATTTTCGACCCGAGTGTTTCTGAGTTTTCATGCACATTACGGCGGTGCCGTATTTTTCATTACAATACCGTATTTCTTTTTTTTTTCAAAACTAATGGGTTTTCTTGCGTATTACGGTACTACCGTAATTCCATTACGATGCCGTAATGTCCCCGACCCCGCATGATTATGCTACCGTGTTTAGGGTCTTTCTGCGCCGAGTTTAGGGTTTACGCAATTTTTCGCTCGATTCAGCACCGATCTTCGATTCTTCACTTCCAAAACTCTCTGGCGACTCTTCCTGATCGATTTCCTTAGATTTCCAACCGATTTCCTCTCTAGATCTTGGGCATTTCGAGCTCGTGCGAGCCCTGTTTCAGTTCTTCCGCCCCGATTTTCACCCCATTCAATTTTTTCTTGTCTGAGCGTCGGTTCAACTCGCAATTGCTTCACAAACCTTCTCCAGAGGTAGAAGAAGCTTCCTCAAGGTGATTGGAAGCTCAAAGTCTGCTCTGAATTCCAAATTTCTTCCAGCCATCAAACTTTTTCCAGTAAAAACCATCAAACACCTGTGAAGACTTCTCTTCCAGTCAAAGAGATCCTCAGCATCAACCTTTGGAGACGAATCTTTTCCAGCCGAGAGCAGCAGCACTTCCATATTCCTTCAGCCACATGTTCTTCCGCTAACCAAAGACCTCTGCTCTGTCTCTGTTTTCGCCGCTAGCAACCTGGTTCGCAACCAATGAGAACATCTGCGATTTTCACCAGTAGCTCCCTCTCCATCTCTAGCTAGCAGCTTTCTCCAGCAAGCAAGAAATGCCTCTGATTCTTTGGCAGCAGCGACAACATCTTCCACCAATAGCCGCGTCTATGTTCCCTTCTAGTGACCAGCAGCACCAGGCCACTCTTCTGATTTGTAGCAAGTTACTCTGATTTTTCTGGCCTACAGAATTGTGCAATGTCATCTCTCGCCGCCCACCAGCCGATGTCTTCACTTCCAAGACTATAGTCTTTAGCAGGCCACTGGAGACTACTCATCATCATTCTACTGTTGGCACCATCACATTCATCACTAGCAGCTCTTCAGCTAGCATCTATTCCACCTCTGCTTCTTGCCTGCATCAGCTCTTTCCACCGGCACTCTTTTGGACCATCAATGATATCTCTGATTTTTTTAGTAAAGTTAGATACTATTTTTAGGCTGAGCCTTATGTATTTAAAATTGCACAGGTAATTTTTCAAAAGGCACACCTTTGGACCACCCACACATGCCTCGATGCTACACCCCGAACAACAATTGAGCTTGCTATATAAGTTTTGTGAGTATCATTTGCACACTCTTTTATTCATGATTATTTCAGATGGTTGCATCTTTGACTTTATCATGATGGTATGACTTTATGGTTTTCCCTAGAAAAGTTATTTATGGATATATGGATTCATTGTTTTATTTTGATGTGACAATGAAAGTCTTCATGCTTTTTAAGATTGGTTTTATGGACATGATAAGATTGATAATTTGATATGTTTTTCCTGATGGTTGGATTCTTCTATAATGATGAATGTTCATGCATGGTGATGCAGGGGGAAGCATGCAATTTGGGCTAGCATGAAAACATGAATCTAAGGAAAACAAGCTAGCATGCAAGGTTATCTAATGGGGCTTTCAAAAATATGTTTTTGGTATTTTAGATAAAAACCGAAGATTAATATGCTACTAAATTATATGCTAGATAATATTAGACCTAAGCATGCAATTATAAACTACAAAATAAATTGCAACTAGCATGCTCTTACAAACAAAACTATAACTAAACATGTGGTTAACTACTCTATGGCTAAACATGCATTTCTAAAACATTAAAAAGATAATATTGTAAAGAAGCGCTCACCGTGCGATCCTTGAGAATAGAAGGATCGTCCTTCCCGATCTTCAATGGTCCTACCCTGATGGAAGGAGTTGCTTCATTACAAACACACCAACACAACAAACTCACACATGTGTGAGTATAAAATTAGGGTTTAATAGTCCAAAGTTCTTTTACAAAAAGAGATCAAGAGGGGAGGTTAAGCCTCCAAGTTCCTCTTGCTAACAAGAAGGCTTAACTAATCTACTTAAGCTACACTAGCAAAGCACCAAGTTATTGGATGGGAGGGCCTTGTAAGTTTCGGACATGGTTGAGTCATTGAAGATGTCTCATCTTGTAGATCCCCTTTTGATGTCGAGAGCTTCAAGGAACAAATGAAGTCTATTAGTGATGAGATAAATCAAATAAGCATTAAATGCAAACTAGGATTGAAGGGAAGAGTTTCAGTAGAAGATTATCCAAGCAAGAGTGGCTGGGATCTTTAGGATTGAAGATGCGCCACTTGAAGTTGGTTATCCCTTGAGGTGAGAAGATGATCTCCCTTGCGCCACCTACAAGATTTAACAAGTTAAGCAAAGGCAAACCAAGCAAATAAACAATAGAGTCAAGTTAGAGAGGCTTGGCCGATTATATGTCTTGAAGGAGTTGATCCATGCAGGTTCCCTTGGAGTTGTGGATCCTTGGAGAGTTGTTGAAGGTCTTTGTGCCAAGTGTTGATGAAGGAGATGGATTAGATTCGCCAATGGTTGGTGATGAGGGAATGGATGCGCCACTTGTTGTTGAAGGGGGAGTGGATGCGCCACTTGTTGAAGAAGATGGTTCTTGCACAAAAGATGGCGAGAGCCTTTGAAGAAGAGGTTAGCGAAGGGAACCTTGGCCCTTGGGGAAGAAGAGAAGATAGGTGACACAAGCACCTTAGATGAGAAGGAGAGGGAGGGGGGCGACACAAGCACCCAAAGTTGCTAGGCAACTACTCAACAATTCCATTATCAAAATTCTGCATCTACATGCGTTTACAAGTGTTTTTAGACAATTTGCTCAACGTTACAAAAGAGCAAAATAAGAAAGAGATTTTGGTCTTCAATGCCATGAGGTTGGCGCTTGCATACTTTCCTTGTGTGAATTTCCTTGCGTGGTTGAGAATTTGAATTATTCCTTTGCTTAGCCGAAAGTTGAAAAGAGTGCTTTGCTTGTTTGGGCGGCTTGGGTTATAAAGCTTCCTTATTTGGTGAGGCTTTGATTGAATTCTTTTGAGCTATTTCCATCTTTGATTGGTGTTTGAATTCCTTCCTCTTTGGCTTGGACAAATTTGGAAACCTTTTAGTGGCTTTGACGCATCCTTCTTTGCTTGAGCGCTAAGAAAAGGTGAGAATCTTTCTTGAATTGGCGTGGCTCCTTCCCTCCATGGTGTGAATGCATTTTGATTCCTTGATTCAAGGGATTTGATGGAGAGCTTAAATCAAATCTTGAGTGGGCGCATATCCCTTGAGGATTTGACATAGAAACCGATTTCTTGCAAGGTGGATGATGGCCAACAAATGTGGAAAGGTGAGATGAACTCCTTTCATCTCAAGTCTTCACTTGGAACTTGGCTTGGAAGTGACTTTCCTTAATTGGAGCTAGCTTTGTTGAGTGAGCTTTGAGCTAGTCTTGAGCTTGTCCACATGAATTGTAAATGCTTATTACACTACTCCTACTATGATGCAACATTACCATGCACTAATCCTACCATGATGCAACATAATTTCCATAAAAAGAAAAATACAAAACCTACCATATGTAGCTACATGATGCATGCAATGCAAGGGTGCCTTAGGGTACCCATAAACTAGGGTAGCCTTAAGCTCCACTTATATTTCCGTGGGTCATGGCCTCTACCCCCATCACATGGAAATATACCTATTATGCTGAATTTATTTCTTCAATATATATCTACTTATTGAAATTTTTCATTGATTGATGCATAAGATTTTTTGGTAGGTATGTTGTTTGATGAATGCAATCTAAGAGTGAAGCATCTTTCTTGAATAAAATGAGCATATGAGTGTAATTTTTGAATTGATGTCAATTGATTAACCTAGTTGATGTTTAGTTTATCTTATTATTTATTGGGAAGGAAGAATCCATGATCCACAAAAATAGTGAGAGACTCCCCTACTTGGCACTGTGCAAAATTGACAGTGGTACCTAAGAGATGGGTTGAAGTCTATAAAAAAAAGAGAGGAAAAATGATAATAATGACTCCTTTACTTGGCACTGTGTAAAATTGATAGTGGTACCGAAGATAAGAGTTGAAGTCCAAATAAAAAGTGTGTATCTATGTGGGTACATACCATCTATGCTAAAAAAAAGAGAAGAAAAGAAAATTTTTGTGTGGAAAAAGATCTAGGAGACTTTATTCCTGTAAACAAAGGTATGATAGATTTAAACTGAAACTTGGGTGAATTCATGAGACTGAGGTTCTTTTTATTATATGAGTTGTGAAATTTTATTTGATTAAGTTGTGAATCTCAAAGATTAATTTCAGAGGATGATGTAGTTATTTGAAATTTTATGTAACAGTTGGTAGAATATTTCATGAGAGATTATATTTTAGAAATTTATTCATCATATGAAAGTTTATTTTCTATAATCAGTGTTGATTTCTTTATTTGCTTGAGGACAAGCAAAGTTTGAGCATTATATGTTTGATGACTCTAAATTTCATAGCATATTTCTTGCCTATTACATCATCTTTTTGAGTCATATTTATGCTCCTTTACTTATTCTATGCCCTTTTTATCAAATATTTCAGAATCTACACTTTGCTTAGTTTTTAATCAATTTCAGGTAAAAAGGCATCGTTTTGATGGGTTTTCAAGCAAATCCAACACATGGGCCGACTCTTATCATCAAGAGGAGACTACACATCAAATTTCAAGACAAACCACATTTTTTTTTGGCAAATTACGACACTGCCGTAAAATCCTCCACGGTACCGTAATTTCGGACCAATTTCTTACCGAGACTTCAGAAACTTCAGAGGAAATTACGGCACTACCGTAATATACTTTACAGTGCCGTAATTCTGGATAGATTCCATATAAAAGATTTTGCAGCGATTACGGTACTACCGTAATTTCCATCATGGTACCGTAATTTCAACCCAGTTGCCCGATTCTTCTGCCAGAAGCTTGAATTCACGATTTCTCGAGCTTTAGGGCACCAATTGAAGATCCAAAAAAAGGGACGTGATCAGAATAAAGAGGAGAACGTGTGGAGAGTGAAAGCCCCAATTTTTATTCTATGATCGAGGGAGAAATCAGAGGAGGCATCCCTTGGATTCAGCCTCACGCCGAGAGGCATAGAGTCCACCTCAGGCCGCGATTTTTATAAGAAAGCTTCGCCTAGAGGAGGTGAACACAGCCAGAAGTTTCAGAGCAAGAGGAGTCCGATTGAGGGAGAAATCAACGAAATAGTGGGCGCCGCCACTGTTCATCGTGTTCATCAAGTATTACGGTGCTGTAATTTCATTACAACACTGTGTTTTGTAACTTTTCTCTCTTTCCCAAATTCTGATAATTTGAAATTATGGTTTACTGTAATCTTTATTCCATGTTAGCTTAGACATCTTTTGGGACATAGGGGTGTAATCCCCTTGATTTTATATGACTAGATAACTTTTATTTCATCGTGATAATTTTATGTTGATAATTCTACCCATGTGACAATTGCCTGTAATTCTCCATAGTTTCATGCTTTCAGCATGTTTTAGAGTTTTGTGAAATAGACTGAGAAGTTGATTGCGAAATTCGGAACTCGAGAATCATTGAGTTTAGAACTTATCATAAGAGATTAGGTTTGTTCTTAATTCTGATTTTTAGTAGTTTTATTGCCATGTTGATTTTCTGATCTTTGGATTGAGTTATTGTGTTAGACTTGATTTGATATTGTAAGAGATTAAATATCTGATCGTCGGAGAACCTTAAGTAGAACCTGTGTTGAGATTCGGATGCACGAGAGTGATCCTTGAGTTTCCACTTGAGATGATTGACTTAGAATTTGGATGCACGAGAGTGATCTTTGAGTTCTTTGTCAATAATTTACGTATCTTCAGCATTGAATAGATCCGGCACGAGAGTGAGGATTGGTTCTTTGCATAATTATCTGTGCGAGAGTGAGATAATTCCTTTATGAAGTAAATTATATCTTTATCATAATGAAATTTGATTGACGAACATCTATTCATATCTAGTCATAGAAATTAAGGTGGAAGAAACTCTAGTCCCAATTTTTGTCTCTGATTATCTTTTAGCATACTTTTTGATCATTTGCTTTCATCACATTCGGTTTGCTTAGCTAGTGAGAAAACGACTATTTGGTATTTAACACATAGGTCTCTGTGGTTCGATATCTTTTTATTACTTTGAGTATCCGTGCACTTGCGGACTACAACAATGAGGCAGTAAGAGATTATGGCTTTATCAAGAGTGAAGATGATGCCTGTGTATATAGAAAAATTCAGTTGGAGCTTGGTGATATTTCTGGTCTTGTATGTCAACGACATACTACTCATCGGAAACGACATCTCTAGTCTTCAATCTGTGAAGACATGGTTGGGGAAGTGTTTTGTGATGAAAGACTTAGGGGAGGCCACCTATATCCCAGGCGTGAGGATCGACTGGGATAGATCCAAGAAGCTCTTGGCCCTTAGTCAAAGTACTTACATTAATAAGGTCTTAGAGAGGTTCAACTTGGAGCAATCCAAGAAAGGTACCTTCTAGTGAGACATGACCTTATTCTCTCTAAGAGCCAGTGTCCCACCACACAGGTTGAGAGGGACGACATGAGTCGAGTACCCAATGCTTCAGCAGTAGGTTTGATCATGTATGCGATGTTATATACTAGACCAGACGTGGCTTATGCTGTGAGCATAACCAATTGATACCAATCCAATCCAGGTCTCTAGCATTGGGTGGCTGTGAAGAACATTCTGAAGTATCTGAGAAGAACTAAAGATTTGTTCTTGGTCTATGGGGGATTGGAAGACCTTAGTGTTCAGGGCTACACTGACGCATCGTTCTAGTCAGACCCTGATGACTTAATATCGCAATCCACAGTAGCTGATTCTATAACCGAGGCTGAGTATGTTGCTTCTGAGGCAGCCAAAGAAGCTGTTTGGATAAGGAAGTTCATTTCTGAACTTCAGGTGGTTCCAACTGCTGTGGATCCAATTGATGTCTATTGTGACAACAATAAAGCGATCGCACAGGCAAAGGAACCATGGTCTCATCAAAAATCCAAACACATTCTTAGGAGATTTCACTTGATCTTGGAGATCATTGACCGAGGTGATGTCAAGATAAGCAGAGTTGACACAGATAAGAATCTGGCAGACCCACTGACCAAGGCTTTGGCCCAGCAGAAGCATGATAGTCATACGAGGGACATGGGGTTGAGATTTCTCAACAACTAAGTCTAAGTGCAAGTGGGAGATTGTTGGTATATATGCCCTTGGACCCGTTGTTGGTCTAGTTTGTACTACTTGACATTGATATTTAATATATCATTCTAGCATTGTCGTTATTATGCTATGTTTACATCTGCGATTATGTACATGGATAATAATGTCCCTGGAGACAGATTGGATCTGTGTTCAAACGATGTGTCCCCAGTCAAGTACCTGAGTGGATAAGGGATAACTCTGGTACATGTGAGACTGGTATATGAGCTGGTTAGGCACGGGGTACTAACGCAGATGAGGTATGGAGAACCTATACTTGACGATAATCCTATTGATGGCTTGACTATCAATGCACAGGCACCATGACCCATCCTTCTTGGGTGTGAGCAAGGCAGGGACAGCACATGGGCTAAGGCTCTGGCGGATGTACCCCTTGGTGAGGAGTTCATCCACTTGGCACTACAGCTTAGCGTGCTCAATAGGGTTGAGCCTATGGTGGGGCAAGTTAGGAAGTGGTGCTCCTGGCACTAAGTTGATCACGTGTTGCATCTCCCTATCCAGAGGGAGTCCATGTGGCAAGTCCTTAGGGGAGATGTCCATAAACTCGGACAAGAGTGCAGTAATCTTGGCTGGAGGCTCCACTTCGATGTGGGGCGACAGGTCTTCTGTCTCTCACAATATCAAGGCACAGACCACCTTAGTCTCACTAGCCTCACGAATCAGTGTTGGGGTGCGCATGAGGGAAACAATCGTAGCAGGTTTTGGGGGCACAATCAAGCCCTTAGATGTTGATGCGCGCAACTCTTTGGGCGAGGCTGGGTTTGGCTAGATTTTCTAATCATTGTGTGTTGGGAAACCCCGGGGATATTTTATAATTTTTTAGAGTCATTACAACACAATGCAAAGCGGAAGCAATATCCCCAAAACAGGCAAGTCCCAAAAACCCAGTGAAGATCGTCAAGCGAGGGGGTCGACACGATGAGATAGAAAGTACTTTTAGCAAGCTTGAGGATCGATGTCGAGGTAGGAACCCAAGTGTTCGCCCTCTGCAGTCTCACACACACGGATTCCTCGAGTCCTCTTCTTCCACGCCTGGTGCTAGCCTCGGGAAGAAGATCCAAGCCTTAGATGCCTTTCTTCAATACTTGCGCCACCTTCAAGGGAAGATGCGCCAAGGAGAAGAAGGACGGAGGTGAAGCCGCCAAGCACTCCTACAACTTGTGCCAAGAGAGGAGAATGAGAGAAGACTTGCTTGCGGCTAGGAAGATGGAAGAGGTTGCGCCACCTTGAAGATCTCGCACCCTTGCCCTTCTATGTGTCTTCATGCCTCCAAGGAATCGAACACAAGAGAAGGGAGGCTAGGGGTTACTGTTATAGAGCAAGAGGCAGTTTGGGCAAGGGCTAGGATCATGACAAGTGTGTAGCTAGGATGAGGGGATTTGAGGCAAGGAAAGTCTCCAAGGCTTTACCATAAACCTCATTCAACCTATCCATAATTGTCCAAGCACCATATCAGCCCAAGACATGCCTTAAAGGAATTCATACCATCAAAAGATGAAGGGCTAGCTGCCCTTTCCTTCCTAATGAAGGAAAGGCGCCAAGCATCACCCCATTATGCCCCTTAGGCGCCTTCATGGATAAATTCTCCCCATTATACCCTTTTAGGCTCCTATCTCTTCATGACAACTTATTAGCAAGCCCAACATAGCAATGGGCCTAGCCCATGGTCCATTATGTATGTTAACCAAGTCATTGGATCTAATCCAACTTAACCCAAGGTCAAATGAGGATAACCATGGTTACATTGGTCAATATGCCAAAAATGGAAGTTGGCTCCAATAAGTTTCTTCCATCTCATCAGGCCCATTGATGCTGATGAAATCTCCAAAATAGATCCGAGTTATCCAATAACTCGATCATAAGGCTTCCCGATCAATACGAGAACTTGAGTATCTTGGTGTGCAACACTGTAGGTTCCTCTGACGCTGGCAGTGCTGACCAAAGGTCACCACAAGTAGTGAGTGACAACTAGCAGTGCATCGCAGCTACCTAGGTCATTGGAATGGATATCGACATCGACATCCCCATCATCGCGACTAGGTACAAATACATTACAGTTCCTTTGCGAAACTGATATTCGATTGGACAAGTGTGTCATCACTTGTTTTCACCCAATCTCATGGTTATGACTAAATCAGGTTCTCACCTGGGTATAGCCATACACTTTCAGTCATAGAACCATAGAGGAGCTCCATGGATATCATGCTTCCTTTAGGAAGGGGCAAATCCTTTTGTCTGTACATTGATCTTCTAATATGGGTCATGACATACTCAATGACAACCTTTATAACTTCCCAATTACGGCGAGGTGTTGGGTTGCATCAAAGTATGTCCCTAACCATACAGAATAGTCAATGACCTCAAGTCTAAGGATCAATGCATCTCCTATTACTTGTGAGGATAACTCATGCTCTAAGTCATTGCCTCACAGCGGGTCTTGTCCAGCATATCTACCACTGATATACACATATGTTTGCGTTAGCACCTCGTGCCTAACCAGCCCATATACCAGTCTCACAAGTACCATGGCTATCCCATATCCACTAAGGTACATCGACTGGAGACAATAGTTTGAGCACAGATCCAATCTGTCTCCAGGGACATTATCATGTAAGTACACAATCATAGGTGTAGACAAACATTGATAATGACAATGCTAGGATGATATAAGAAATATCAAAGTCAAGTAGTACATAGGTTGACCAAATATAGGTCTCAGGGCATATACACCAACAATCTCCCACTTGCACTTAAACCTAGAAGTCGAGGATTCTCAACCCCATATCCCTGACATGACCATCATGCTTCTCCTGCGCCAAAGCCTTGGTCAGTGGATCCGCTAGATTGTTCTCTATATCAACTCTGCTAATCTTGACATCACCTCGATCAATCATCTCTCTAATCAGGTGAAATCTCCTGAGTATGTGTTTGGACCTTTGATGAGACTGTGGTTCCTTTGCCTATGCGATGGCTCCATTGTTGTCACAATAGAGCTCAATGGGATCCACAGCAGTTGGAACCACTTGAAGATCAGATATGAACTTCCTTATCCAAACAGCTTCTTTGGCTGCCTCAGAAGCAGCAACATACTCGGCCTCTATTGTAGAATTAGTTATGGTGGACTGCTTGAAGCTTTTCCAGCAAACAGCGCCTCCATTTAATTTGAACACATAGCTGGCCTGCAATCTAAAGTCGTCGGGGTCAGACTGGAATGACGCATCAGTGTAGCCCTGAACACTGAGCTCTTCCTGTCCCCCGTAGACCAAGAACAAATCCTTAGTTCTTCTCAGATATTTTAGGATGTTCTTTACATCCACCCAGTGCTGTAGACCTGGATTGGATTGGCATCGGCTGGTTATGCTCACAGCATAAACCACATCTGTTCTAGTACACAACATTGCATACATGATCGATCTCACTGCCGAAGCATAGGGAACTCGACTCATTTCATCTCTCTCAACCTGTGTGGTAGGACACTGGCTCTTTGAGAGAGTAAGGCCATGTCTTATTGGAATGTATCCTCTTTTGGATTGTTCCATATAGAACCTCTCCCAGACCTTATCAATGTAGGTACTTTGACTATGGGCGAGGAGTCTCTTGGATTTATCTTGGTAGATCTTCATGCCTAGTATATAGGCGGCCTCCCCTAAGTCTTTCATCTTGAAACACTTCCCCAACCATGTCTTCACAGACTGAAGACCAGGGTTGTCATTTTCGATGAGTAGTATCTCATCGACATACAAGAACAGAAAAGTCACCAAGCTCTCACTGAATTTTCTGTATACATAGGCATCATCTTTGCTTTTGATAAAGCCATAATCTCTCACGGCTTCATCAAACTGAACATTCCAACTTCGAGATGCTTGCTTTAATCCATAAATAGATTTCTTTAGCCTGCAGACCTTACTGGCATCTACAGGATGGATGAAATAATCAAGTTGTGTCATATACACATCCTCTGTCAGCTTTCTGTTAAGGAATGTTGTCTTAACATCAATTTGTCATATCTCATGGTTATGATATGCAGCTATAGCAAGCAGAATCCGAATGGATTTGATCATGGCAACTAGTGAGAAGGTTTCATCATAGTCCACCCCGTGGACCTGTCTGAATCCTTTAGCCACTAGTCTACCCTTATAGATAACTATGTTGCCATTCATGTCAGTCTTCCTCTTGTAGACCCATTTACAGCCTATGGGTTTTACCCCATCAGGCAGCTTAACCAAATACCAGACTTGGTTAGTTGACATGAAATCCATCTCGGATTGCATGGCCTCAAGCCATCTCTTGGAGTCCGGTCCACTGACCGCCTCATCATAGGTTCTGGGTTCATCCTCAATGATGAAGATCCCGTCGTGTTGGGTCGGGAGTGACCCATACCTCTTAGGTGCACAACGAATCCTCCCAGATCTATGTGGGACCTGTGTCTGAGCCTCAGGTTGCCTAGCAACCGATGCAGGTGGCTCAGGTTTCATTCTCTAGAAAGACAGCACCCCAGGCAACAAAAACTTTGTTCTCGGTGGGAACATAGAAGTAGTATCCTTTAGTTTCCTTAAGATACCTCACATCTGTTCTAGTACACAATATTGCATACATGATCGATCCCACTGCCGAAGCATAGGGAACTCGACTCATTTCATCTCTCTCAACCTGTGTGGTAGGACACTGGCTCTTTGAGAGAGTAAGGCCATGTCTTATTGGAAGGTATCCTCTTTTGGATTGTTCCATATAGAACCTCTCCCAGACCTTATCAATGTAGGTACTTTGACTAAGGGCGAGGAGTCTCTTGGATCTATCTTGGTAGATCTTCATGCCTAGTATATAGGCAGCCTCCCCTAAGTCTTTCATTTCGAAACACTTCCCTAACCATGTCTTCACAGACTGAAGACTAGGGATGTCATTTCTAATGAGCAGTATGTCATCGACATACAATACCAGAAAAGTCACCAAGCTCCCACTGAATTTTCTGTATACACAGGTGTAATCTTCGCTTTTGATAAAGCCATAATCTCTCACAGCTTCATCAAACCGAAGATTCCAACTTCGAGATGCTTGCTTCAATCCATAAATGGATTTCTTTAGCTTGTAGACCTTACTTGTATCTGCAGGATGGATGAATCCATCAGGTTGTATCATATACACATCCTCAGTCAGCTTCCCATTAAGGAATGTTGTCTTAACATCCATCTGTCATATCTCATAATCATGATATGCAGCTATAGCAAGCAGAATCCGAATGGATTTGATCATGGCAACTGGCGAAAAGGTTTCATCATAGTCCACCTTGTGGACCTGTTTGAATCCCTTAGCCACTAGTCTACCTTTGTAGGTAACTATATTCCCATCTATGTCAATCTTCCTCTTGAAGACCCATTTACAACCTATAGGTTTTACCCCATCAGGCAGCTCAACCAAATCGCAGACTTGGTTAGCTGACATGGAATCCATTTCGGATCGCATGGCCTCAAGCCATATCTCGGAGTCCGGTCCACTGACCGCCTCATCATAGGTTCTGGGTTCATCCTCAATAATGAAGATCCCATCGTGTTGGGTCGGCAGTGACCCATACCTCTTAGGTGCACAACGAATCCTCCCAGATCTACATGGGACCTGTGTCTGAGCCTCAGGTTGCCTAGTAACCGATGCAAGTGGCTCAGGTTTCATTCTCTAGAAAGACAGCACCCCGAGCAACAAAAACTTTGTTCTCGGTGGGAACATAAAAGTGGTATCCTTTAGTTTCCTTAAGATACCCCACAAAGATACATTAATTAGATCTAGGTTCTAGCTTGCTAGAATCTTGACGTTTGACGTAAGCCTCACATCCCTAGATCTTGATAAAAGAGAGGTTAGGGCATCTCCCACTCCATACCTTGTATGGAATTTTTGAGACACTCTTAGATGGAATGTTATTCAGTATGAGAGAAGCCGTCTCAAGTGCAAAACCTCAGAATGAGGCTGCTAGAGTTGCATGACTCATCATGGACCAAACCATGTCCAATAGGGTTCAATTTCTCCGCTCAGACACACCATTCCGTTTAGGTGTTCCAGGAGGAGTGAGTTGGGATATGATCCCACACTCCCTAAGATAGTCAAAGAACTCACCGCTCAGGTACTCTCCACCTCGATCAGATCAAAGAGCTTTAATGGATCTTCCAAGCTAGTTCTCTACTTCATTTTTGAACTCCTTAAATTTCTCAAAGGATTCAAATTTATGTCTCATTAAGTAGACATAACCATACCTACTGAAATCATCAGTAAAGGTTATGAAGTAGCTGTGTCCTCCTTTGGCTTGTTTATTGAATGGCCCACACACATCAGTATGTATGAGATCCAATAAACCTCATGCCCTCTCACCTGTCTTGGTGAAGGGCGCCTTTGTCATTTTTCCTAATAAACAAGGCTCACATGTGTCAAATTCCTCCAAGGAACTTGAATCTAACAACCCATTTGCATAGAGTTGTTTGATGTGATTCTTGTTTATATAGGCTAATCGACAATGCCATAGGAAGGCACCAACTGAACCACTCAATTTGGTCCTCTTACTATTTATGCTATAAATAGAACTATTCATGTCCAAGACATACAAGCCATTGCATAATGTACCCTTCCAATAAAACATATTTGCAAATGAAAAAGAATAGGAGTTCTCCTTTATTTCTAATATAAAACCTTTCCCTACTAAGCAAGGAATATATATAATGTTTTTGGTTAATGAAGGTACATAATAGCAATTCTCTAGTTCTAATTGAAGTCCTGAAGGGAGGGAGAGTGTCAAAACTCCTACGGCAACAGTAGCCACTTGTGCTCCGTTTCCTACTCATAGGTCAATCTCTCCAGCCCGCACCGATCTACTTTTCTTGAGCCCCTGCATATTTATACAAATATAAGCTCCACATGCGGTATCCAATACCCATGACATAGAAGTAGAAAGGTTGACTTCAGTAACATAAATACCTGAGCATGAAGATGAAGCCTTGCCTCTCTTCTTCTCATTCTGAAGTCGCACCATGTCCTTTATCATGTAAGGTGGTCCTCCATATGAGTAGCACTTGTTATTCCTGACTCTTTCCATCTTTATCTTCAATGTCTTAATTAAGCCTTTCGGCTCAACACATTGAATATCTACTTTAGGAGGGTTGAGCTCAACCAATTCATCGAAGAGCTGCCTTAGATTAGAAATAATCTCAGAGATACTCTTAGATTCATATTGCCCTCTTGACATGTTGGTTAGTATCAAATTGGCTACCTCCAAAGTATCAGCCTAATGCTTATTAGAAGCATCCTTCTCAGCCGCTGAGGCCGAGCATGGAAGTGGCTCAGGAATAGGCTGCTCAAGGACATAGAGCTTCCTCTCGAGCTTGAGCATATTTCTCAAGTTCATATACCAATTTAGTAAGTTGGATCCAACCAACTTATCCCTTTCCAGGGTAGATCGCAGTGACCATATGCCATTGTTCACAGCCATTGTTCTACAACAACCAAGAAATAGCATATTAGTACTACTTCAAATCATTTAAACTGGACTTATTTTAAATGATTATGGGTCCAACTATTTTTGATTGAATTGACAACCCACAAAGTCAATCAGGAAATTTAGGATTTCCTAGTGAGATGGGATCCTTATTCCACAGAGGGCTTCGCGTCCCACGAGGGTGGGATTAGATGCACAAAGTGACCCATGCATCCTAAGGTGGGCACGCCAGCCGATTGCTCCAAGCAATTCCCCTTATTCAGACAGTCTAGGCATTTCATATCCAGCGAGGGCTGGAATGAAACCCTAACCTCTCAATGATGCCTCTAGAGTTTCATCATGTGCCCAGCACATATGAGAATCTAATCAAGTCCATTCCTAATCGTTATGCCCAGGGTCAACGAGTTTCCTTGCGAAGGCGCGCCCGGTTGAAACGGACTGGGGAAACTATTGCCACCACACACCTACTAAAGATAAGTGGGTGTGTCCCACGAGGGTGGGAAACAATTCACAACATCACTGATCGATAATTTGATCAGGGCTAAGCATTATAAGGCTACTATACTTGATATTTTTATTCGAGGGTTTTTGAGGTCTCATCAACTCTATTTTATCTTATGTCTAACATTACAGGCATGCAATCCTATAGTGATAACATAATGATAAAACATCACAGGCATTAAACTAACCCATGCCAAAAGGAGGTTCAACTCTTGACCTAGGATTGAAGTCCCAAAGACAAGACCTAACCAAGCCGACCTCTATCTTGATCTTCAAGGTTGGCTCCAAGGTCTTCCAAGGGTGAGCCGCCATCTTGCAAGCCACAAGAGGGATAGCACACAAGCACAAGGCTCGGCCAAACCCTAACTTGCGCCACCAAGCAAATATGCGCCACCATTGAGGAAGTTTGTTGCACCACCAAGCAAGGTGCGCAAGCTTCATGCATGCGCCAAGATTCATGTAGGATGTGTCCCCCTAATCTTCATCTTGAATTTTACAAAATAAAAGGAAAAAGATGGGCGGCACACAGGCCTCACAAGAATACATCACAGGCATGCAAAGGGGCTTGACTCATGATCACAACATCATGCACAATCAAGGTACTTATCCATGCAATTCCGCATGCTCATGAAAAATATAAAATCTGAAATTTTACTTTTTCATAAAACAAGTCTCTTTTCCACATCTCTTTATCACAAATCTTTTGGTTATTTGCGATTAATTTTTCATGATGATTTTATGGATCCTTTCGGCTGGCAATTTTGTCAGATCAAGAGACTCAGCCAGTCCGAAGACACAATGCCCGTCCTACTTGACAAAACTACGTGCGCCTTTGATCTTAAATCAATCAAGAAAAATAATCTAAAAATCCAAAAGAGATTGACAAAGAGGATAGGAACAAGAAACTTCAATTTTTCTAATTTAAAAAAAACCAAGTGCCATGTTATATGCAATTTGCGAAAATTGAAACATGGCATGTGAGCATAGAAAAGCATGAAAGAAACATCGTTCGAGGCTCGCAAGTCACTCTGATACCACCACTGTTGGGAAACCCCGGGGATATTTTATAATTTTTCAGAGTCATTACAACACATTGCACAGCGGAAGCAATATCCCCGAAATAGGCCAGTCCCAAAAACCCAATGAAGATCGTCAAGCAAGGGAGTCGACACGATGAGATAGAAAGTACCTTTAGCAAGCTTAAGGATCGATGTCGAGGTAGGCGCCCAAGTGTTCGCCCTCTGCAGTCTCACATACACGGATTCCTCGAGTCCTCTTCTTCCACACCTGATGCTAGCCTGGGGAAGAAGATTCAAGCCTTAGATGCCTTTCTTCAATACTTGCACCACCTTCAAGGGAAGATGCGGCAAGGAGAAGAAGGAGGGAGGTGTAGCCGCCAAGCACTCCTACAACTTGCGCCAAGAGAGGAGAAGGAGAGAAGACTTGCTTGCAGCTAGGAAGATGGAAGAGGTTGTGCCAACTTGAAGCTCTCGCATCCTTGCCCTTCTATGTGTCTTCATGCCTCCAAGGAATTGAACACAAGAGAAGGGCGCCTAGGGGTTACTTTTATAGGGCAAGAGGCGGTTTGGGCAAGGGCTAGGATCATGACAAGTGTGTGGCTAGGATGAGGGGATTTGAGGCAAGGAAAGTCTCCAAGACTTTACCATAAATCTCATTCAACCTATCCATAATTGTCCAAGCAACATATCAGCCCAAGACATGCCTTAAAGGCATTCATACCATCAAGGGATGAAGGGCTAGGCGCCCTTTACTTCCTAATGAAGCAAAGGCGCCAAGCATCACCCCATTATGCCCCTTAGGCGCCTTCATGGATAAATTCTCCCCATTATACACTTTTAGGCTCCTATCTCTTCATGACAACTTATTAGCATGCCCAACATAGCAATGGGCCTAGCCCAAGGTCCATTATGCATGTTAACCAAGTCATTGGATCTAATCCAACTTAACCCAAGGTCAAATGAGGCTAACCATGGTTACATTGGTCAACATGCCAAAAACGGAAGTTGGCTCCAATAAGTTTCTTCCATCTCATCAGGCCCATTGGCGCTGATGAAATCTCTAAAATAGATCCGAGTTATCCAATAACTCGATCATAAGGCTTCCCGATCAATACGAGATCTCGAGTATCTTGGTGTGCGACCCTGTAGGTTCCTCTGACGCTGGCAGTGCTGACCAAAGGTCACCACAAGCAGTGAGTGGCACCTAGTAATGCATCGCTGCTACCCAGGTCATTGGAATGGATATCGACATCGATAACCCCATCATCGCGACTAGGTACATATACATTACAGTCCCTTTGCTAAACTGATATCCACTTGTTGCCAAACTGATATCCGATTGGACAAGTGTGTCATCACTTGTTTTCACCCAATCTCATGGTTATGACTAAATCAAGTTCTCACCTGGGTATGGCCATACACTTTCAGTCATAGAACCATAGAGGAGCTCCATGGATATCATGCTTCCCTTATGAAGGGGCAAATCCTTTTGTCTGTACATTGATCTTCTAATATGAGTCGTGACATAGTCAATGACAACCTTTATAACCTCCGAATCATGGCGAGGTGTTGGGTTGCATCAAAGTATGTCCCTAACCATATACTATAGTCAATGACCTAAAGTCTAAGGATCAATGCATCTCCTATCACTTATGAGGATAACTTATGACACTAAGTCATTGCCTCACAGCGGGTCTTGTCCAGCATATCTACCACTGATATACTCATATGTCTGCGTTAGCACATCTGATGACACTGAAATTTATAGTAAATTTCATGCCATTTTATATATTTTTTCGTGTCAAATGCATACCACTTTGCCTACTTTTATGCCTTTTTATCAAATATTGCAAAATCTACTTCTATTTTGGTTTTTGATGATTTTCAAGTGAAAAGGCACTATTTTTAGGCATTTTCAAGAAGAATCAAATACGTGGAAGAGTTACCATCATCAAGAAGAAGATACATGACAAATTTCAAGCAAAATGGAGCCACGAACCAAAATACGGCAGGGCCGTAATCTATATTACGGTACCGTATTTTCGTACGCTACTGTAATATCAGAGCACTGCCGTAATTTGGAAAGTTTTTCACCAGAGAATTTTTCTGATTTTACGGCATTGCCGTAAATAATTACACGGTGCCGTATTTTGGAGTGCTTTCAAACCAGAGATATTCACTGAAATTACGGCACTACCGTAAGCCATTTCACGGGCCGTAATTTCCAGACAATTCCGACCAAAGAGTTCAATTGATTTTACGGCATTGCCGTAATACATTTTATGGGCCGTAATGTTTACCTAGAACACACAGAACCAAAATACGGCACTGCCGTAAAATAAAACACGGCCGTAATTTTTTCTTGGACACGCGAGTTTTTCGGGCCCGATTCTTGCGCGGACCTTATCTTGAGATCCATACATCCAAATTGAGATCCGAAAGATGTTGTTGACTCATCTCGTTGAGGAGAAGATAAAGAGACTAAAAGCCCCAATTTTATCATCTATCGAGGGAGCAATCAATAGAGAGGCACTTAGGGTTCGGCTTCACAATGAGAGGCGTGGAGACCACCTCAGGCAATGATTTTTACACAGAAGCTTCACCTGGAGGAGGAGAGGATACCCCAGAAGTTTCAGAGCGAAAGGAGATCAATTGGAGGAGGAATCAACGAAAGAAGGGCTCGGGCACTATTCACAGCGAGTTTTCGAAGCAAATCATGGCTATAATTTCTATTACAGCCGTGTTGTAACGTTATTTCTCCTTTTTCTTGGTTTTTTGATCACTCTGAGACTATGATTCATTGTATTTCTTCTTCCATGCTTGCTTAAACATCTTTTGGGACATGGGAGAGTAATTCACTTCGATTTCTTATGACTAGATAACTTTTATTTTCGTCAGAATAGTTTTATTACGATGATTCTACATATGTGATTGATTGCTCTATGATTCTCCATAGTTTTCTTATTGTCATGCATGTTTTAGAATTTTGCGAAATAGACTGAAAGGTTGATTGTGAAATTTGGAACCCTAAAAAATCATTGAGTTTGTAACTTATCGTAAGAAATTAGGTTACTTATTTGAATTCTGATTTTTAGTGATTTTATTGTCATGTCTGATAATTAGAATCTAGGATTGAGTTATTGTGTCAAACGTGAAGATCTTTCACGAAAGTGAGGATCGGAACGTTGGAGAACCATAAGTAGAACTTGTGTTGAGACTCGGATGCACGAAAGTGATCCCTGCGATTCCACTTGAGATGATCAACCTAGAACTCGGATGCACGAAAGTGATCCTTGAGTTCTTTGTTTGATGATTTACTTATCTACAGCGTTGGGATAGATCTTGCGCGAAAGCGAGGATTGGTCCCTACATGATTGTCTGCACGAAAGTGAGATAATCCCTCTACGAAGTAAATTATGTCTTTATCATGATGAAATTAGTCTGACGACCTTTTTATTTATATCTAGACATTGAAATCAAGGTGGATGAAACCCTAGTCCTAGTTTCTCTCTCTGATTTATCTTTTCACCCTTTATATTGCTTACTTGCATTAAAATCGGTCGCTTAGCTAGTAAGAATACAATTATTTGGTACTTAACACATAGGTTCCTGTGGATTCGATACTTTCTTTATTACTTCGAGTATTCGTGCACTTGCGGAAGTAACAACAAGTCTTTGGTTGTCCTGAGTATCCACCAGAGATAAGTTTGTGCACCTACTTGTTGGGATACAACAACCTCGTGCCTAACCAGCCTATATACCAGTCTCACAAGTACCATAGCTATCCCATATCCACTAAGGTACATCGACTGGGGACAATAGTTTGAGCACAGATCCAATTTGTCTCCAGGGACATTATCATGTAAATACACAATTGCAGGGGTAGACAAACATTGATAATGACAATGCTAGGATGATATAAGAAATATCAAAGTCAAGTAGTACATAGGTTGACCAAATATAGATCTCAGGGAATATACACCAACATTGTGTTGGAACACATACGTGTTGGACTGGCCATAATAGACCACATCTTGGTCGTATAACTAGGGACAACCTAACAACACATGGGCAACATCCATGGTCACCACATCACACTAGACTTTCTCCTTATAATCACTGAAACTAATGGGAACCTAACAATGGTGGGTGACCGGAAGACTCGACATGTCAACCCAAGCTATGGAATAGGGTTTCGAGTGGGGCTCTAAGGCGAGGTTGAAGCGGGTGATCATGGTGTGCGATACCACATTCAAGCTACTACCTCCATCAATGACAATCTTACATGAATGATTATTGCATTTGATGTAAGTCTTGAAGATACTAGTTTGCCTCCAATCCTTGGAGGAAAGGGTTTGTACTAATGTGCATCGAACAACCGCCATAGTCAGGTGACCTGACTCGTCCTCACTTGTATAGCACTTGGGTTTAATGTCGCGCCCAGGTGATAGTGGCCACTCGAGTTTGACCCTTATCAATATGGGCAGGATGCTTAGCGTAGTCCTGAGAGAAAAGACAGGGTTGGAGATAGTTGAAATAACTCACACGAATTGAGGAATCGTATGTTAGGGCCTTTGATGCGTTGTATTTACACCACATTTTTGCCTATATTTTAGATCATATTTTGAGCTTAATTGCATAATTTTGTGCTAATTTTGGTGTTTTTTACTTCACTTGGCACATAATCTTCACTTTTCTTGATTTTATTAAAAATGTAGGTAAAACAACATAAAAATGATGGATTTCGAGAGTTTTGAAGCCACAATACTATTCCTGAGGAGATCACGAGCTTACACGTCAAATTTAAAGCGAAAATAGTGAAGATTTTAAGATTTATAGCCTTGGCCGTAAACTCATCACGGACCATGAAAACTGCCGCCTGACGAGTTTTTCACTCTATTCTCCACCGATTCGAAACGGATTTGAACCAAACTTTGCAAAAACGTTCCTTGAAGGGTTTTGAACCGGTCTAACTATAAAAGATCATATTTTTCGGAGATTGAGAGAGCTTTTAGAACATTGGCGGCAGTGACAAGGGGCGAAATTCGATTTTCGAGCGGATTCTGACAAGATTTCATGCAAAAGATAAGATTGATTACTTCATCTTCATCGTCAGATTGAGGGGAAGCACGTCAAATTGTTGTTTTAGTGATTTCTTTGCAAATTTTATGCGATTCCTACTTGTTCATCGTACAAACATGTTTTACTTTACGAACATGAGTGAGTAGATTTTCATTTCGGGATTAAGGGCTTAGCCCGCTGACAATTATGAATTGATCTGTATTCATACTCTTTCTATATGAATTTATTATCATTATTTGATTGAAGTTGTGTTCATTTCGTAATTTACCTTGGCCACGTATAATTGCGTATTAGACGTTGCAAGAAATACCGAGAGGTGAATCGCAACGTCCGATCTATTTCAATTGAACCTTCGAATCCAATCATGAGAGTAGGTTGGATTCGTCTGAAGGATCTAACTAGCTTTTCATATAACTTAATGGGTTTGGTTATGTTAACTGTCACGAGAGTAGGGAGTTAACTTAATTAAACACTGTATTATGCTCTGGGAGGAGGTAGTATGTACATTAGGAAAAGTTCCTTTCGTGATAGTTATTTTTTTATCGATTGAGTGATCATTAAATGATTCATACTTATTAGTGTGGTGAACCCATGACATCCCGATCTTTTAGAATTTGAATCCTCTTTAACGCTGCTTTTGAATTGTTTGTGCTTAGAAGTTCAACACAACACTCAATTGTTTTGCCTAGATTTAAAAAAGTTGAAGAGTCAGTACTTAACTACGTAATCCTCATTGGGAATGATATCTTTTTATTACTTTGATAATTCCATGCACTTGCAGAATGTATCAAGTTTTTGGCGCCATTGCCGGGGATTACGGCTAGTTAATATTGACTTACTAGATAAGTTTGGAAACTAGGCACTTTTTCTTCTTTGTTTTAGCATTAGTTTTTTACTTTTCCTTCCATCTTCAATATTATTTTGCTTTCTACCTTGACTTACACATTGTATGCCTAGAATTTCTCGAACAGGTACTTTAGTTCCAGCAGACACAGAAATTGAGCGTACATTTCGCCTTCGAAAGAGATTACAGTTTCAGACTCAGAAGATTTCTGAAGAAGGTGCAATGGCGGCTAACAATTAATCTTTGAGGGACTTCGCCGTACCGAACATATAATGCTTTAATTCAAGCATAGTTCAACCCAATGTAGAAGCGAACAACTTTGAGCTTAAGCTAGCATTGATGACGATGGTCCAGCAAAATCAATTTGGGGATCCCCAAATCAGGACCCTAATCTACATCTAGCTATCTTTTTAGAATATTGTGATACAGTCAAAGTTAATGGAGTTTCATCTGACG
Source organism: Costus lasius (assembly GCA_027563935.2). Lineage (NCBI taxonomy): Eukaryota > Viridiplantae > Streptophyta > Magnoliopsida > Zingiberales > Costaceae > Costus > Costus lasius. The sequence goes on along the minus strand of CM050447.1, from coordinate 107,593,656 downwards.
CTATAAGACTAAGATTGTTTCACTTTTCTCTCAGAGACCGTGCGAGAGATTGGCTATATTCACTACCAACAGGATCTATTACTACCTGGGATGAGCTTTCCAGAGCTTTTCTGAACAAATACTTCCCACCTAGCAAGACTGTTCAGCTGCGCAACAGGATCACATGTTTTGCATAATAAGAGGGAGAATCATTGTATGATGCCTAGGATCGCTTCAAGGAGCTCCAGTGTATGTGCCCACACCATGGACTCCAAGCATGGGTTCGAATCCACATCTTTTATAATGGATTGGATTATAATACCAAGTTGATGGTGGACGCTGCGGCTGGAGGAACAATCATGAGCAAGGGCGTGGATGAGGCGACAGCTCTACTTGAGGATATGGCCATGAACCATAACCACTGGTCAAGTGAGCGAGGTACTACTTCCACGGGGTTTGATAAGTATCATAACGATTCCTTGACATCTCTTGCGGCAAAGGTCGATTCATTAGCATAGAAGTTAGATTCTTTTTCCTTTCCCTCAGTTGTCATTAATGCAGTTTCCTGTGTAGTGTGTGATGTAATGGGCATAATTCATCTGACTGTCAATTTATAGCTTCATCTCACAAAGAATCTAATCAGGAGCAAGTTAATGCCTTGGGCAATTTCAATCAGAGACCAGTGAATGACACATATTCTGTAACTTACAATCCAGGATGGAGGAACCACCCAAACTTGTCCTACAAGAACAGTCAGGGGCAAGCTCCTACTCAGTATCCTCAGCAGAATAACAGGCCACCACCGGGTTTTCAACTGAGACAGTATGGACAACCTCAGAAGTCAAACTTGGAGACCATGCTAGAGGGATTTGTTATGCAACAAAAGAAAAGCACTGATGACCTTGCTGATGCTATCCAGCAGCTGACATCTCGTGTGGATGCCTTGGCTACCCACAACAAGATGCTTGAGAACCAGATTGCTTAGCAAGCGGTTTCTACTAGTAGGCCCATAGGGAAACTTCCATGACAACTTGAGATCAATCCCAGGGAGCATTGTAATGCGGTCACTATTGTTAGTGGCAAAAACAATGACGCACCTAGAGAATCTAGCGAGGGTTCTATGAACAAAATTGAGGACATTACTCCTGAATTAGAAAATAGTGAGGAGAAAGGGGAGGAGCAGAAATATGTAGGTCCATCTGCGTATGTTCCTCCTGTCCCTTTTCCCTAGAGGCTATTTAGAGTAGATCAGGGAAAATTTGATATCGGAGAGTCTGAAGTGAAAGGTGACCAGGTAAGTATGGACATAGAAATAACAAAGGTAAGAGATCCTGGAGATATTTCAATTCCCTACCAAGTTGGTAAGTTTTAGGTTGAAAATGCTTTATGTGACTTAGGATCGAGTGTTAGTTTGATGCCTTCATATATGATTGAGAAAGTAGGTAGTGGAGAATTTAAACCTACTGGAACTTGCCCTCAATTTGCTAATGGATTTGTGCAGCAACCTCTAGGAATTTTACAGAATGTGTCTGTCAAAATTGATAAGTTTTCTATCTTGACTGATTTCATGATTGTTAAAATGGAAGAATGCATTAAGTCACCTATAATTCTAGGTAGACCATTTTTGGCAAGTACAGGAGCTGTAATAGATATGTTACATGAGAATTTAACATTGAATATGTGTGAAAGCAAATTGATTTATGACTTTTCCTCAAAAGATAACAAGTCTTATTTTACAGGTTTTCACCAATCCTTTGAAGTGAAAGGGAGCAAATTAGGTGACAAAAATATTTTCGAAATTGAAGGATGTTCCGTTAGAATATCAAGCAAAGTATAAGAGGGACAAAAAGAAGAAAGATGGAACATGGGAATTATGTCAGATTTTAAAGTTAAAACCATGTAACGATCTGGAAAGGCGTGAAGAACAAATACTACCTATTATTCACTGTGCCTCCTATCCATCTGAAGGACAATGAACGTTATGTAGGTCAAGCTAATGACCTTAAACAAGCGTTTTTTGGGAGGCAACCTAAATTTTTGACCTTTACCACTCTTAGTTTCAGTTTTTAATTTTCTTTAAATTTTTAGGAATTTTTGTAGCATGTATTGGTGAAGTTTTACCAATAGAAAATCTTTTAATAAGTTATTTTATATGCAGAAAATTTTTAAAAATTTTTACAAGAAGAACAAGCACCAAACGAGACATTCACAGGTGCAGCCGTGAGTTACTCACGGACTGTGAATCCTGCGGCATCTTCTTTGTGAGTATATTAAATGCTGATTTGATTGATGAAACGTGATGGTATTTGATGTTTGAAACTTATTCACAGAGGAAAATATTGATATCTATGTTGTGATATAGTTTCTTATTTTTTATGAGTCATGTTTGCATATTTTGATATAATTGTATAGGGTTTCGCCAATAATACAAAGGGAACTCTTGCAAAAAATTTTCTGAAATCATTTATTAATATAAAGTATTTATACATATGCAACAATTTAAGTCTAGGGTATTCTTTTTCATGCTTTGCTGGTCCTTCAAGGTTTTATAGATATGAATTTTGAATGTTTAAGATTGTTAAGGAATAATCAAATTTGTTTTATCCTTGATTCTGAACTTAGAAAACATTTTTGGGCATTTAATTTGATGACTTAGAGAATTTTTGAGATTTCATAAAAACTTAAATTGTTGAGTAAGATCGATTCTGGTATTGATAAAATTTATATAGGAATTGTTGTATGTTTAAACAACATGCGCATAGTGATCCTTGTGCTTTAAGTTTAATTTGATGTAATAGTGATTTTTATGGATAGAAATTTGGTGATATGTATATTTAATTTGAGATTCCAACTCCTCTGGTTGCTTAATCTGAGGTTAAGGGTTGACACTGGCCGGCTTTTTCCATATTTTTGAAGAGAGAGAGAAAGAGAGAGAGAGAGAGAGAGAGAAAAGACTCCTCTACTTGGCACTGCGAAAAATTGGCAGTGGTACCGAAAACATGAGTTGATCCAAAAAAAATGAGAAAAAGAGAAAGTTGTGGGTTTAGTGGAAAATTCCTCTAACTTATGATTGAGACCATGAGTTAAATTATACTGCAATGTAGTATACATTAAACAATGTTATGGCACATAACAGTTTAAAGACCAAAATCTCTTATTTATATTTTCACCAAGTGACTTGAAGTGATTCTCTATCTATTGATTAAAGGAGGATTATTAAGCTTGAAAGTATTTCATGCTTGATATGTGTTGAATGAACATTATAACATGACTTGTGAATTTTATCTTTCTTGGATGGTAAATTCTTGATGGTTTATTTTCACTGTGATTTCTCTTAAATTAATTAAGTTCTGAAAAATTGCTTCCCTGAAATGTAGACTGAGAACTTTATTGATGATAGAACAGATAAATGTTCCTTATCTTCACATTCTTTATTTATATCGATGTATTGCTTGAGGAGAAGCAAAATTCTAAGTCTAGAGTATTTTGATGCATTGTATTTACACCACATTTTTGCCTATATTTTAGATCATATTTTGAGCTTAATTGCATAATTTTGTGCTAATTTTGGTGTTTTTGCTTCACTTGGCACAGAATCTTCACTTTTCTTGATTTTATTGAAAATGTAGGTAAAACGATGTAAAAATGATGGATTTCGTGAGTTTTGAAGCCAATACTTTTCGTGAGTTTTAATTGCATAATTTTGTGCTAATTTTGGTGTTTTTGCTTCACTTGGCACAGAATCTTCACTTTTCTTGATTTTATTGAAAATATAGGTAAAACGGTGTAAAAATGATGGATTTCGTGAGTTTTGAAGCCAATACTATTCTCGAGAAGATCATGAGCTTACACGTCAAATTTGGAGCGAAAATAGTGAAAATTTCAAGATTTACGACCTTAGCCGTAATTATGGGGTCGACCGTAATTTTGGCGTCAAGCGAAAGGCAAAAAACAGATAAGTATGGAAATGAACAGAAAATTTCACGGGTGGAGCCGTAAATCCATTACGGCCCATGAAACTTTATGTGAACAAAGGCATATACACACAGAAAGATTTACGGCCTTGGCCGTAAACTCATCACGGACTGTGAAAATTGCCGCCTGACGAGTTTTTCACTCGATTCTCCCCTGATTCGAACCGAATTTGAACCAAACTTTGCAGAAACATTCCTTGAAGAGTTTCAAACCGATCTACCTATAAAAGTTCAGATTTTTTAGAGATTGAGAGAGCTTTTCGGTCGAAGAACATTGGTGGCAGCGACAAGGGGTGAAATTCGATTTTCGAGCAGATTTCGGTGAAATTTCACGCAAAAGATCAGATTGATTAGTTCATCTTCATCGTCAGATCGAGGGGAAGCACGTCAAATTGTTGTTTTAGTGATTTCTTTGCAAATTTTATGCGATTCCTACTTGCTCATCGTACAAACATGTTTTACTTTACGAACATGAGTGAGTAGATTTTCATTTCGGGATTAAGGGCTTAGCCCGCTGACAATTATGAATTGGTCTGTATTCATACTCTTTCTATATGAATTTATTATCATAATTTGATTGAAGTTGTGTTCATTTCGTAATTTACCTTGGCCACGTATAATTGCGTATTAGACGTTGCAAGAAATACCGAGAGGTGAATCGCAACGTCCGATCTATTTCAATTGAACCTTCGAATCCAATCATGAGAGTAGGTTGGATTCGTCTGAAGGATCTAACCAGCTTTTCATAGAACTTAATGGGTTTGGTTTGGTTAACTGTCACGAGAGTAGGGAGTTAACTTAATTAAACACCGTATTACGCTCTGGGAGGAGGTAGTATGTACATTAGGAAAAGTTCCTTTCATGATAGTTATTTTTTTATCGATTGAGTGATCTTTAAATAATTCATACTTGTTAGTGTGGTGAACCCATGACATCCCGATCTTTTAAAATTTGAATCCTCTTTAGCACTGCTTTTGAATTGTTCGTGCTTAGAAGTTCAACACAACCACTCAATTGTTTTGCCTAGATTTAAACAAGTCGAAGAGGCAGTACTTAACTACGTAATCCTCGTTGGGAACGATATCTTTATATTACTTCGATAATATCGTGCACTTGTGGAACGTATCAGCCTTGCCCTTTTCCTCCCATGTAAGACGAGGAGGTGGGGCCTTGGGTGTAGAGCACCTAGGGGGCTCACAAACAGCTGGAGCATGATGGGGCTCCGGGCACACTTCATGGAGAGCTGGAGCATAACGGGGTGCGTTCAACTCTAGGATGGGCTGGTGGGGGACCACCGGCCTGGAGTCGCCTAGAGGGTACAAACTCGCTACACCTAGCAGCAACTCGCAAATCCTACTCGATGTCTCAAACTCATTGGTATGTCTGAGCAGAGTCCATCCTTAAACCTAGACAGGAAAAACTCGGGGTCCTCACACAAACAACATTGAAGTGCCAGCATGTCAAAGTTCAGCCTATACTCATCTATGGTACCCAATCCTTGGTGGATGCTACTGTATTGATCTAGTAGGTTCTGCCTACAGGAAGGGGGAACATACCACTCGTGGAGACGGTATTTCAACTCATCCCACCACGTGATGGTTGGGAGAGCCTGTTGCTCGAGCTGCTGCTCAACATTTGCCCAGTGAAAACGAGCAAGTCCCTCTAGTAAGAGGCACACAAAGTTAATGCACAAGTGTTGGGGCATGGCGCACCACTCAAAGTAGTTGTCGACCGATGTAACCCAATCAAGGAACTGTGTGGGGTCAAGGCTACTATCGAATGGTGTGGGTGAGGTAGGCACGATGCGATAAAAGTCGTCGTCTATCCGATTACGACCATAACAGGGTTGGGCTTGGGACCTTTGTACAGCCCACACATCATCATTGAAATACTCATCCTCTTGGGCCGGCTCTATCACACCCATACAATAATCATGAAATTCAATAATAATCTTCATAATCATGTAAAAGATAAATCATGGATATCGCAAGGTCGGCCTTGTAAGGTCTACGCCTAATAGGATAGGTCAAGTGGGGTAGCTCCCTAGTCGAAGCTTGGTATGCGGATGGGGGAGGGTTAACCGGAGCTCAGGGTCTAAGCTCGGATGGCTTGGGGCGATCAATTAAGAGTTTGAGAGCAGCTATGATTTGCTATAGGAAATACCAAATAATTTCATCGTGCCCTCTAAAGCATCTATACGTGACGACAACACGTCGTTTGACTCAACCTGGACCTTAAACCCTTCCGTGATGCGACCATTTCAATTTCATATTAAAATGTCATGTGACCATTTCAAATTCAATTTCATATTAAAATGTCATGCGACCATTTCAAATTCACCTTATTGATATAAGGTTTTTTATTTAAGTGGCTTATGGCTTCCAATGAACGCAAGCATTCATTGTTAATTACCTCTAAATAGCTTAGGGCATCTTTGATTAAGAGATCTAAACATATAAAATCAAATAATAATAAATATTCGGAATAACAATATCATTCATCATTCATAACATCTGCCATAAAAGGCTTACAATTTCATTTTCATTCTTTCATCTCTTTCATCCTTCATTTTCTTATAAATATTCTTTCAATGAATATTTATCTAAAATCAGCTTCTGATAAATGTTCTTCATATTTCATTCTTCGTTTTAATTTCTTCGATATTTCTTCTCATCTTCCTTTCTTTCAGTAAATATTCTTTCTATGAATATTTACTTGATTTCAAGTAACATAATCTGTCATAAGCGATATTATAATAATATTGAGGAACTACACCCCGATACATAGTATCGACGTACGCACCTCCCAAACAATATTATTGATAATATGTCGTGACATCATTTTGATAAATATTCTTTCTGTGAATATTTATCTAATTTCAATTTTAGAATTATTTCTTTATATTCATTCGATAAATATTCTTTCTGTGAATATTTATATGATTTCTCTTCATTCAATAAATATTCTTTCTGTGAATATCTATCTGATTTCTTTCATTTCAGAATTCTTTCTTTAATTTTTTAATATTCTTTCTATCCTCTTTCGATAAATATTCTTGCTATGAATATTTATCTTATTTCTTTTATTTTTCATTCCTTCGATAAATATTCTTTCTATGAATATTTATCTGATTTCAATTTAACAAATCTTTCTTTCAACATTTATTCATTCGATATATATTCTTTCTATGAATATTTATCTGATCTCTTCTTTCAATATTTCTTTCTTCATCTTTTGATAAATATTCTTTCTGTGATATTTATCTTATTTCTTTCATTTTTTATTCCTTCGATAAATATTCTTTCTGTGAATATTTATCCGATTTCTTCTTTCAATATTTCTTTCTTCATCTTTCGATAAATATTTGTCTAATTTTATTTTTTTAGAATTATTTCTTTCGCCATCCGTTCATTCGATAAATATTCTTTCTATGAATATTCATTCGATTTCATCTTTCACAAATAAATATTCTTTATGTGAATATTTATTTCATCTTTCATAAATAAATATTCTTCCTGCGAATATTTATTTTATCTTTCATAAATAAATATTTTTTTTACAAATATTTATTGTATTTCAAGATTCATAAATTGCTATAAGCATTGTTGTAATAATATTGAGGAACTACACCCCGATACATAGTATCAATGTACGCACCTCCCAAATAATATTATGGGCAACATGCAGTAACAAAATATTCTTTATCTTCTCTTCTTCTTTCTTTCTTTTATCAAACAAAGTTGGGTTGAGTCAAGACCAATGTATGGTTTAGACAAATTCAAACCTGAGTTAGGTTGATCTGGCACACATCATTTTTCCTTTTTTCTACAGTCGAGTTGTTTCTTCTTTCCATTAAATCATAGCAATATTTTGCTTTTATTTTTAGATTGAATTTCTGTCGTGCTCATCATGAATTAGATGCATTTTAAGTTCGAGTTTGGATCAAAGTCAAAATCACAAATTCGTATTTGGATTAGTTTCAAAAGGAAATTTGACTCAAGCTATACCCATTCCCCCCTTTTTTTCTTGATTTATTTCAATTTACATCATTTGCCTTTGAATCAAGCTAACTTTAGTTCAAATCAAAGTGTGCACATGTCTGGGTCATTAGATTATCCTTGACAAAATTGGATTGCTGGATCTAATAATTTCCTTCATGGTGCCTGTGACGCACGCGAACACTATTTGTCTTTCTTCTTCGATTATCCATCATCCATCCGATAGATGCATGCTTGGAGGCTCTGATCGATGACTCAGACTCCCTGCATCTTGCTAGAGCAGTGGGCGGAGCTTAACATCGACTGGTAATGAATCAACATGGATCAGGAGTGAAATATAAGATTTTCATCCGAAAGAGGGACAAAATTAGGCTCACAGGAAAAGCCTTTGGTTCTGGCGATCCAGATGCCAGATGGCCGGATCCTTTTGCCCATAGGTTCGCAGGTTTGTTGAGAGGATGTGGCCAAAGTTTAGTTCGATCAGATGGCCGGATATTGCATTCATAAAGCAGAACTTCAAAGGTATATGTAACAAGCGAGAAAGGAAGATCACCGGAAAATCAATCAATTCTGGCTATCCAATTGTCTGATGACTGGATTTTTCTTGTCATAGGTTTGCACTTTCGAGGAGTATCTGTGGCTAAAATCTCAGCTTGATCCGATGGCTGGATGTTGAGTTCGCTGAGAATGAGTGTCGGGTGCTCGTGGCTAAGAAGAAATGGAGATCGCCGGAAAATCTTCCGATTCTGGCAATCCAGCGGTCAGATGTTCAGATCCTTCTGACCATAGATTTGCATGCTTGAGGAGAAGGTTTCCCCAAAGTTTTGGTTCAATCTGATGTGAGGATATCGTGTTCGTTGGAGAAGAATTTGGGCGCAAAGGCAAGCTTCGGCGGATGCGTCGCTGGCGTCAACTCGAGTTCTTCAGCAAAATCAGAGACGATGACATGTTCGGCAGATGCGTTGGATAGTGTTGCTAGCATCGGCGATGTCTTCTTGGGTCGAGGATGATGAGGACGAATACAAGGAGGATGGCTTCCTTCCTCCCCCGCTTAGAGGCAGATGCCATCTTTCTAGCGGAAATTTCCTTCCTTCCTTTCCTATTCAAAGGCGGATGTGCTTCCATCATCACCGACTCTTCACCAAGCAACAGCAGAGGTGGACATTTTCTTCTTGAGCTAGACACGACGACGACGTGGTGAGTCGTTGGCGAGATCACGCGAAGGGTGAAGCAGCATTTCCTTCTCAAATTCCTCCAAATCTCTTTTCTCTTCTTCTAGTTTTCTTCTCACGTCATCTTCATCTCTAATTTTTTTCAATTTCTCTACCATTCTTCTTTCTATCATTTCTTTGTTCTTCCATTTCATTGAAGAGAATAAGCATGGGACCAGGATTCTTCCCTTGCTTCGTCGAAGGGTCAGAGGATTTTTTTGTTTCTTCTCTTTTTCGTCAACGGAGAAGAATCAAAGAGGATTTTTTTTTTCTTTGCAATCTTGCCAATTTGCCATCATAGAAAGATTTCCGATGGAGGGATTTTTCAACACAAATTGGCCGTCATAGTTGCCGAAGGCAACATAAAAATTGAATTTCTTTACCGGAGTTGCTCTCTTCGTCAGCGATTTATTTCACCGGAGTTTTTTCTCCATTATGGACAATTAATTTACCAGAGTCGTCATTTCTATCAATAGTTTTTTTTACCGGAGTTTTCCTTCTCCGTTAGATGGTTTTTGATAACCGAAGTTTTCCTTCTCCTACAATAGTTTTTTTATCGGAGTTGTCCTTCTCCGTTGATGGTGTCGAGAGAAGAGGGAGGAAGTAAGAGACCAAGGAGGGAGAAGAAGAAAAATTTTACCGTCTGCCGATGTTTCTTTTTCCTAAGTCCTCATCACTTCGAGTGTTCCAAATTTAGAGAAGCCCATCCCTCTTTACTTTTTTTCGTTTCTTTTCTATTATTGCTTCCCACTTTCAGTTTTTTGGAACCGTCGTAACGCCCCAAAAACTTCTTTCCAAACCGCATCTTTTCATTTAATTCATTTTTAAATTAAAAATAAAATAAATTTATTTTTAATACATAGCCAATCAACCGTTTCGCATCAATTCATGGTCAAAATTGCCTTCTTTGACCTAACATTAAATCTCAATAGCCACACCAAAATGGATATTAATATCCAATTTCAATTCGGTCAAAATCTCAATTTTGACCCAAACTTCATTAGAAATATGATAGAAATTGGAATTAATTCCAACTTACCTCATCATAATTTTATTTTATTTCGTTTTCTCGTGTTCTAAAAATTGCAATGACTAAAAACTTGGATTGTCGATCCTTTCTCCAAAAATTCAAGAAATTGGGATTAAATCCCAATTTAGTCTAAGTTCCATCGTTGACAAAAATTCTCCAACAAGCCGAGCAATTTATTTCATCATGGTCGAAAATCCTAATTTGACCCAATAATCATGACAAAGTGCTTTAATTTTAATCAAAATTAATTTCGATGCATTCAAGAATAATTTTTTTTCTATATTTTTTTACCTTCAACAAATGCCCCCACAACATATTTGGCATAAGCAGCATGCGCATACAAATTCGTTGTTGAAATTCAATTTTCATTCAAGTTCCCAGTTTGTCGAAGTAATCATCATTTCATCATTCTTTAAATTTCATGCTTCTTCAAATGTGATATTTTTAAAAAATGACCATTGATTAGTGGCATTGGGCGTCCTCCATCTTGATCTATCAATTGATAAGCTCCTCCTTCATAATTTATCTACTTTCAAGTTTCATAAATTCGTTCTTTGAACACACATTTTCTCGTCTGCTTGTCATAAGCTCTGGAAGAACTTTACAAGTTCTAAGATTTTAACTAGTAAGTTTCAGGGGTTTGCTTTTCTACATAGTTAGCCATCTCTTCATATAAATCAGTAGTAAATAATACTCTTCTTCTAAATCATTTCCTAAGCTGATCATATTGCAAACAACTATCTTTAGAATTGGAGTTGCTTGAGGGTTTCTCCTTATAGTTATGAGACCCATGGCTATCTGTCGTATTACCCAACATTTAAATTCATCACACTCATCCAATGTGTGCCAAATTCTTCTATGATAAGGGCAGTGAATGCAATGATCAACACATCTTACCTCTTTCTCAGTTCTTGGAGGGGGAAGCTCCAAACCAAATTTTGTTGCGTACTGCAACAGAATTTCAAGCGCTTCTCGATCGAGAGGGAAAGGCTCTAGTAATTCATCTTCTTCTTTAGTGATCCTCAGTTGAATAATTTTGTTATTCACATTAAAAGTGGCAATGCCCCTACTTTGATTTGAATGGAGAGATTCTCGAGCTAAGAGCATCTCAACGTCAATTGCCGCAATTCTTTTCCTTGTTTGCTTCAGTTGATGATTATGATTCAACCATTACTGATATGATAAATCTTAGTCTTGTTCTAGATGTTGTGAAGATACTAACGAATCTTGTCTAGAATTTTCTAGTCGCTCAACTTTCTCTTGCAGGAGTTGAGGATCTCAGGCCTCAGCCTGTCTTGATGATTCTGAGGCAATTGAAAGCATTCTACTTGTTTTAACTTCATAATCTTCATCTTCTTCATCTTCCAATAGTTTATCCCACATATCTTGGGGAATAAGGTGTCGCAATTTAATCAATTTAGGAAATTCCTGCTCATATTCCTCGAACTAATCAAGGTGTTTTTCAACACTAGATTTTTCTTTTGGCATTGCAAGAGAAGTAGGCTTCTTGTTCTTTTTCTTTCTCAATCGCCGATTCTTGCTTTTAAGTATCTTACTTGAAGATGGCTGAGAATAAGAAAGTATGCACTGTGGGGAGACAGGATCCTTCCATACAATACTCGGCATATGCTTCAGTCTCCGTAAGAGTTGTATTGTCTTCTTAGGCAATACAGTGTTCCATCATTCACTGTCTGTTAATGGAACGTTTGAGTTTTCTGACTCTACAAGATTCGTCTATTCAGTTGAAGTTTCATTCAGTACTTGTTTTGATAAAGTTATTCTCCCCAGCTTGTATTGTCTTTCAATCCAATCCTTGAAGACATAACAATCTTTTATTATTTGCCCTAATACGCGATGAGAAGGGCAATAGTTGGGATTATCAATTTTATCAGCTTCATGTGGATACTTTGGTTCTCACAATTGTAAACCATTTTTCAGTGCATCCTTAAAGATCTTCATAGTCTTCTCTCTTTTAAAAGAATAAACTTTATTTTTCTTGTCTTCGAAACTTATTTGTCTCTTCCCTTGATTATAATTTTCACCAAAAACTAGCATCCTATCACTTGGGGGTACATCAGTATTATGGACTTCTGTCCTTTCCCTTTGCCAGTAACATGAGTATATGCGATCTTAGGATCACTTCTCTTTAGTTCTTCTTTCTCGAATCTTGGAGTTTGTAGATTCGAAATAACCTGAGGGTTCATCCTTTCAAGCTTGGCCACTTGAGTAATCAACTCTTGAAAGGTGGAGATATTATTCACACAGAGAAATGGTGCCATCCAATTATCAATGTTACTGACAAGTAACCCAATAGCTTGACACTGCTCTAATGGTTGTTTGCATCTTATACTCAAATTACGTCATCTCGTAATATAATCTAGGACCATCTCATCCTTTTTCCTTTTTATGTTAGCTAAATTAGTGATTGTGATCTTATCGCTAACTGAATAAAACTTCATACGAAAGGCCTCCTCCATGTCAGCCCATGTACCGATACTTTCATTTTCCAAAGAGTAATACCATTCAAAGGCTACTCCTAAAAAGCTTTGTGGAAATTATCGTAATAATAAAGCATCATTACTTCCCGTATTTCTACATGTTGCTACAAAGTGAGCAATGTGTTGGTCTGGATTTCCAGCACCATTAAACATTTTAATGTTTAGAACCAAATACCCTCTAGGGTAGGGTACGTAATCAAATTCTGGGGGATAAGGTCTTCCCCTTTTTCTGTATAATACCTTTCCACCAGTTTGGATGTGCTTGACCTGGTTAGCCACCAGCTCTTGTACCTCTTCTCTAGTCAAAGGACCAATAGCAGCATCTAGCTGAATAGGTAGTGAAGACACCACCAGAGTGCTAGTTTGTTGTTGCGGTAATTCATGTCGTGTTTCCTGTGCTCTATTCAATGTTCCAGTTGCCAATGCAATCAAAGCATCAATATCTTTATCCATTTTCTCAATATGTTTCCTTATATCATCAATGATCTTATCTCGCGGATCAATTGATTGGACGGGGGTAAAGTAGCCATGACTGGCTCTTCTTCTTGTTCTTCCTCTCTAAATTGAGAAGGAGATTCGTCTTCAAGTGGCATTTCTGGCTCTCTAGTGATGACAGAGGCCAATTTGTAGGGTAAAAAAAAAATGGTTCAATTTCAATTTCATATTAAAATGTCATGTGACCATTTTAAATTCACCTTATAGATATAAGACTTATTATTTAAGTGGGTTATGACTTCCAATGAATGCAAACATTCATTGTTAATTACCTCTAAATACTTAGGGTACATTTGATTAAGAGATCTAAACATATAAAATCAAATAAGAACAAATATTCGGAAGAACAATATCATTCATCATTCATATTATCTGCCATAAAAGGATTACAATTTTAATACAATTTCATTTTCATTCTTTCATCTCTTTCATCGTTCATTTTCGCATAAATATTCTTTCAATGAATATTTATTTGAAATTAGCTTCTGATAAATGTTATTCATATTTCACTCTTTGTTTCAATTTCTTTGATATTTCTTCTCATCTTCTATTCTTTCAGTAAATATTCTTTCTATGAATATTTACTTGATTTCAAGTAATATAATCTGTCATAAGCGATATTATAATAATATTGAGGAACTACACTCCGATACATAGTATCGACGTACGCACCTCCCAAACAATATTATTGATAATATGTTCTGACATCATTTCGATAAATATTTTTTCTGTGAATATTTATCTAATTTCAATTTTTAGAATTATTTCTTTATATTCATTTGATAAATATTCTTTCTGTGATTATTTATATGATTTCCCTTCATTCGATAAATATTCTTTATGTGAATATCTATCTTATTTCTTTCATTTTAGAATTCTTTCTTTCATTTTTAAGATTCTTTCTATCCTCTTTCGATAAATATTCTTACTGTTAATACTTATCTTAATTCTTTCATTTTTCATTTCTTCGATAAATATTCTTTCTATGAATATTTATCTGATTTCAACTTTCACAAATCTTTCTTTCAACTTTCATTCCTTCGATAAATATTCTTTCTATGAATATTTATCTGATTTCTTCTTTCAATATTTCTTTCATCATCTTTCGATAAATATTCTTTTTGTGAATATTTATCTTATTTCTTTCATTTTTCATTCCTTCGATAAATATTCTTTATGTGAATATTTATCTGATTTCTTCTTTCAATATTTCTTTCTTCATCTTTCGATAAATATTCTTTCTGTAAATATTTATTTAGTTTCATTTTTCAGAATTATTTCTTTCGCCATCCGTTCATTCGATAAATATTCTTTCTATGAATATTCATTCGATTTCATCTTTCACAAATAAATATTCTTTCTACGAATATTTATTTCATCTTTCGTAAATAAATATTTTTTTTTGCGAATATTTATTTTATCTTTCATAAATAAATATTTTTTCTGTAAATATTTATTTTATCTTTGATAAATAAATATTCTTTCTATGAATATTTATTTTATTTCAAGATTCATAAATTGCTACAAGCATTATTGTAATAATATTGAGGAACTATGCCCCGATACATAGTATCAATGTACACATCTCCCAAACAATATTATGGGCAATATGCAGTAACAAAATATTCTTTATCTTCTCTTCTTCTTTCTTTCTTTTATCATTCTTTCTTTCTTTTATGAAATCAAAGTTGGGTTGAGTCAAGACCAATGTATGGTTTAGACAAATTCAAACCTGAATCAAGTTGATCTGGCACACATCATTTCTCCTTTTTTTCTACAATTGAGTTGTTTCTTCTTTCTATTAAATCATAGCAATATCTTGCTTTTATTTTCAGATTGAATTTCTGTCATGCTCAACATGAATTAGATGCATGTCAAATTAGAGTTTAGATCAAAGTCAAAATCAAATTAGTAATTGGATTAGTTTCAAAAGGAAATTTGACTCAAGCTGAACCCATTCCCCCTTTTTTTCTTGATTTATTTCGATTTACATCATTTGCCTTTGAATCAAGCTAACTTTACTTCAAATCAAAGTGTGCATATGTCTGGATCATTAGATTATCCTTCAACAAAATTGGATTGCTGGATCCAATAATTTCCTTCATGGTGCCCATGACGCACGCGAACACTATTCGTCTTTCATCTTCGGTTTTCCATCATCTGTCCGATAGAAGCATACTCGAAGGCTCTGATCGATGATTCAGACTCCCTGCATCTCGCCGGAGTAGTGGGTGAAGCTTAACATTGGCTGGTAATGAATCGACGCGGATCAGGAGTGAAATATAAGATTTTCGTCCGAAACATGGACAAAAACAGGCTCGCTGGAAAAGCTTTCGGTTCCGACGATCCAAATGCTAGATGGCCAGATCCTTTTGGCCATAGGTTCGCAGGTTTGTTGAGAGGATGTGGCCAAAGTTTTAGTTTGATCAGGTGACCGGATGTCGCGTACATAAAGCATAACTTCAGAGGTATCTGTAACAAGCGGGAAAGGAAGATCGCCGAAAAATCATTCTATTCCGCCGATCTAGCTGTTGGATACCTGTATCTTTCTGGTCATAGGTTCGCACTTTCGAGGAGTATCTGTGGCTAAAGTCTCAGCCTGATCCGATGGCTAGATGTTGAGTTCGCTGAGAATGAGCATCAAGTGCTCGTGGCTGAGAAGAAATGGAGATCACCGGAAAATCTTCCAATTTCGGCGATCCAGCCATCAGATAGTCAGATCGTTTTGACAATAGATTCGTAGGCTTGAGGCGAAGGTTTCCCCAAAGTTTTGGTTTGATCGGATGTGAGGATATCATGTTCGTTGGAGAAGACGGTGGGGGCAAAGGCAAGCTTTGGTGGATGCGTTGCTGGCGTCAACTCGAGTTCTTCAGCAAAATCAGAGACGACAGCATCTTCGGCGGATGTGTCAGACATTGTTGCTAGCATTGGCGATGTCTTCTCGGGTCGGGGATGATGAGGATGAAGACAAGGAGGATGGTTTCCTTCCTCCCCTTCTCAGAGGCGGATGTCATCTTTCTAGCGGAAATTTCCTTCCTCCCTTTCCTGTTCAAAGGCGGATGTGCTTCCATCGTCTCCGACTCTTCACCGAGCAACAGCAGAGGTGGATGTTTTCTTCTTGAGCCGGACACGACGACAACGTGGTGAGTCATTGGTGAGATCACGCGAAGGGTGAAGCAGCATTTCCTTCTCAAATTCCTCCAAATCTCTTTTCTCTTCTTTTAGTTTTCTTCTCACGTCATCTTCATCTCTAATTTTTTTTTCAATTTCTCTACCATTCTTATTTCTATCATTTCTCTGTTCTTCCGTTTCACCGAAGAGAATAAGCATGGGACCAGGATTCATCCCCTGCTTCGTTGAAGGGTCAGAGGATTTTTTTGTTTCTTCTCTTTTTCGTCAGCGGAGAAGAATTAAAGGGGATTTTTTTTCTTTGCAATCTTCGTCATTGCCAATTTGCCATCAAAGAAAGATCGCCGGCAAGGGATTTTTCAACACAAATTAGCCGTCATAGTTGCCGAAGGCAACATAAAAATTAAATTTTTTTTACCGGAGTTGCTCTCTTCGTCAGCGATTTGTTTCACCGGAGTTTTCTCTCCATTATGGACAATTAATTTATCGGAGTTTTCCTTCTCTGGCAATAGTTTTTTTTATCGGAGTTGTCCTTCTCCGTTGATGGTGTCGAGAGAAGAGGGAGGAAGTAAGAGACCAAGGAGGGAGAAGAAGAAAAATTTTACCTTCTGCCGATGTTTCTTTCTCCTAAGTCCTTGTCACTTCAAGTGTTCCAAATTTAGAAAAGTCCATTCCTTTTTTTTTTTTTTTCCTTTCTTTTCTATTGTTGCTTCCCACTTTCAATTTTTTGGAATTGTCGTAACTTCCCAAAAACTTCTTTTCAAACCGCATCTTTTCATTTAATTCATTTTTAAATTAAAAATAAAATTAATTTATTTTTAATTCACAGCCAATCAACCGTTTCGCATCAATTCATCGTCAAAATTGTCTTTTTTGACCCAATATTTGTAAATCTCAATCGCCACACCAAAATGGATATTAATATGCAATTTCAATTCAGTAAAATCTCAATTTTGACCCAAACTTCATTAGAAATATGATAGAAATTAGAATTAATTCCAACTTACCTCATCATAATTTTATTTTATTTGGTTTCTTGTGTTTTAAAACTTGCAATGACTAAAAAATTGGATTGTCGATCCTTTCTCCAAAAATTCAAGAAATTGGGATTACATCCTAATTTAGTCAAAGTTCTATCGTTGACAAAAATTCTCCAACGAGCCGAGCAATTTATTTCATCGTGGACAAAAATCCTAATTTGACCCAATAATCATGGCAAGGTGCTTTAATTTTCATCAAAATTAATTTCAATGCATTCAAGAATAATTTTTTTTTCTATATTTTTTTACCTTCAACGTACTAGTTTAGACGTAATGCAGTATTATTATGTCATACATATTTTATTTTATAGTTATTCCCCATGTGGATAGTATCCACTATGTGAGAAGATTTTCCTATTCAAAAGTAGTTTATCCACATAGTGGATTCAATGTGTGCTTCAAACTTGTGGCACATGATGACATATGTGTTTACCATCTGCAAGTACAATTTTGGGTTACGACCCATAGACCTAGTTACTAATTACCAGTTTTGGTATGCCGATAATCATGCATGACAACAATTCTTTTTATTCCTCATTTTTTTTGCTTAGCATTAATTATTCATTGATCTACTTCTGCTATGCATATGTTGATCTAGTTTACATATTACAATGAAAGCTTATTATAGTATCCAAGTATAGTTTATAGTTATAGTTGATTTAGTTTACCATTCTAATTCTAGTTTATAGTTTATAAATTGAGTCATAGTATATAGTTTGTAAATTTATTTATAGTTTATAGTATACCGTTCTGGTTCCGATTTATAGTTAAAGCGTATTCATCTAGTTACATCATCAATTCATTTAGTTATTTATACTTGGCACATATGATAGGTCAATTTTTCATTTTTAGCATATATTATTGTTTCATTAGTCCATGCTTGACATCTATTATCGATTTATTAATCCAGCTTTAGTACGGTGACAGTTATATTGTTTAGTTACAGTTTTGTTGTACATTACTTTTCATATATCCTTTATACTTTAGTTTTATTGATAGTCCCCCCTCCTCTAATCTAAAGGGATTACCCTCTACTGGGGAGAGGCTTACTCAATACTATTACTGGCTTGCCAGGGATTTTTTTTTTTTCTTATTTCACAACTTGTGGTCAAGACTAGGGCCAACAATTTAAGGTAGATAATATCACCTGTGATGGGTGTTTAGATAAATGATAAGTGATATATTTAAAAGTATTGATATATCAGTAGATAAATGTAGTATTGCAAATTT
Source organism: Costus lasius (assembly GCA_027563935.2). Taxonomy (NCBI): domain Eukaryota; kingdom Viridiplantae; phylum Streptophyta; class Magnoliopsida; order Zingiberales; family Costaceae; genus Costus; species Costus lasius. Next base: position 107,575,072 of record CM050447.1, on the reverse strand, counting down.
TATTTTGTATACTATAATAGAAATTATTTTAAAGTAAATAGACTATTGTAATCGATAGACTTGATTTTATTAAGTCACTTAGTTTTGGTATCATTTGTGTGGGTATACTTGCATTGTTTTATCAACTTTTAACATAGACATTTTGCATCTAGACTGATGTCATCAGGCCACGTTAACAAGGTAGTGATAATATTTGTGAGGTTACTTTTTATCAATTAGCTTCTCTTTTCTCATTCTCCAGTTGAAAGAAAAAAAAAAAAGAATTTTACTATAATGCATAACTTTTCTTTTTTCCCATTCATGTATGTTTTAGCTCAACATGTAGCGACATTAATTAGTAATGAATTTTATTATGGTATCAAAAGCACTTTTGGTCAACTTACCATGCTTTATGTAAAGTTTCCGGGATTATCTTTTACCTATTTATATCATGTTCGATTGCTTTCTCTTCTTTCCACAAAGCTACCCAGCAATTTAAACTTGCTGCGATACTTTTTCTAAAGCATTGTTTTTGTTTAAATGGTTTGCTAAAGAGAAAGCAGAAATCTTCTTTATTCTAAATAATTGCGTTATTATATTATTTCAGCATCAGTTTTGGAGGGGTAAAATAGTTAGAACATTGCAATTGGAATCTCAAATGTCAGATCATTAATTAAATTTTTCACTTACCACTATAACAAAATCTTTGGATTTTGGAATCTGCAATCTTTGGCTAAATCAACAGAAATAATGAATGAGGGAAATACAAGTCAGTTTACATGAAATCACTTTCACACAAGTCAATCTGATAAAAAATCAAATCAAATCAAGTTAATAACAGACAAAAAGTAGAATATTTATCAGTTCTAATCTGTGCATAATGCTGAAGGGAGAGCATCAAGCTTTTTCTTTACTTGTCAGCAGCTTTGAGTATTTTTTTTTTTTTAATCCATTCAAGACAGCCATGAAAGTGGGCCCAGAACCAGAAGCCAACCAACGAACCGTCCCCTTGTCGATCGAAACACTTGGCTTACATTCTTGACCAAAAAGAGCACATGATTTGAAATTTCAGAGCAGGAAATGTCGATTTGGTCAATGAGAAAACACTCTTTTCATGTGCAACAAGTTTAGTAAGCATTCAAATTTCAACTCACATACAACTTCCACCAAGATATTTAGAAATTAAAAAAAAAAAAAAAGGATTTGGTCAATTTCGATGACCGCTACGTAAACCTTGCTTCAATGACTTGTTAACAGGTAATCAAAGTTAACATGCAAGCACATTTTGACCCAAGCACAGAAAAAAAAAACCAACTGCTTAGGCATGAAGAAGAATAGTAAATAATAAACAGACGCAAGAAAGCTTTTAGACAACATGTAGTGAGTGATTCACGAATACCAAGCTAAAGACTATTCAATCATACATCAAGGACGATGGAGATTGGAGCCACCAATCGCACCACACGACTATTTATAGAAATCACTAAGTTGCAATTGTATCAAAAAGAAGCAAGTTTCGTAAGACAATCTACTCGCCCCTCAACAACCCTAGGAAAGCAATCTATTAAAATCATAACAATATCTTCAGGATAAAAGAAGAAACACAAAAAGTTTCCAGTCATGAGAAATAGAACAAAAGAAGCATCAAATTACAGCGCTCCAGCGGAATGAACATACACTTGATCAGTTGTATCGATGGAACAGAACCAATTGGCTACTCAATGATTGTATTTGACCAACTCCTCCTGAGAAAACTAATCAGCGCTAGGCATGGAGCTAGCATCTTCAAAAATGGTGCCGCCTTGCTCCCGATTACTCACGCTGCAACTGCTGCGGATCTCTTCAATTCGGATAACAACGTCAGACATACAAGGCCGCTTATCAGGCAACAGTAGAGCACAATCTATGGCCAGCTGCAGCAGCTGCACCATATGCGCTTCAACATTCTGATACCTCAACAACTCTTCATCAAACACCTCGGAGTTCCATTGTTCCCTGACATGAGAGAGGACCCACTGAGGAAGGTCAATGCCATCTTCATTGTTGTGGGACTGTGACGGAGGCTTCCCTGTCAATAGCTCCATAAGGAGCACGCCAAAGCTGAAAACATCAGCCTTCTGAGAGACGTTTCGGACATCAGTGACCTCTGGCGCACGGTAGCCAGCAGCACGTTGATTGGGCATTGCAACGGAGCCGAGGCTGCTTAAGCCAAAGTCGGAGACACGAGCCTCATTCGATTTCCCAAGAATAATGTTGGATGACTTGATATTGCCATGGGCAATACCTGATCCCTTCAAGTGAATATACTCGATGCCGCGGGCAGCTCCATGGGCAATCTCCAATCTGGTATCCCAATCGAGAGGGGAACGACCAGATAACTTGTTTCCTGACATTGGGGGTTGAGTTAAAATCATATTAGGCCAAATTATCAAACAACCAGAATGCAATGCAGGGGGACAAAATGCAATGGTAGAGACTTGCAAAAAACAGAAGCGATTAACCAAGTAAATTATGCTTGGTTGAGGTACCCTTGATTGAAGAAATGGAAGTTGCATTTCAATTGCTAGCAAGGGTAATAATTCCATAAACCCTAAACAGACTAAGAACACGGTAATATAATATCTTTGATATAAAGAAATCCCAAGTAATAAAAATAATAAAAATCAAAGAGATGATACGGATCGCTGAAAAGAAATAAGCAGAAACAAACAGCAAAAGAAAAAGACTTAACTCATGTGAACTTGGGCAAACGCAATCTCAAGAAAGTTGGTCATCAAACTTGAGTCATGGAGTCTTGAGGTGGAGAACTCACCGTGAAGAATAGAAGAGAGGCTTCCATTGGGAATGTACTCGTAGACCAAAAGTTTCTCATCTTTGCTGTAGTAGTAAGCCAGCAGGGCCACCAAGTTTGGATGGCCAATAGCGCCGCCGATGGCTTCTATCCTCTGCCGGAACTCCTCCTCAGCAAGGTTGACATCCTTGAGCCGCTTCACCGCAACCACCATCCCCATCTCCAGTATTGCTTTGTACGTCGTCCCCGTCGTCCCCTTGCCAAGCACCTCTGCGGACGCCCGCAAGAGGTCCTCCAGGTCGTACGTCCTTTGAACATTCCCAATGAACACCAGCTTCCGGCCGGCACCGTTCATCCCTCCGGGAACGGAAGACGCTGACGCCGGCGGCGGAGGTGGAGGTCGCGAAGGGAGAGGCCCTGCCGCACTATCCGCTGCATCTCGCTTGCCCCTTAATGACATCTCCGACTCTGGTTGAATAATCCCCACCACTTTTGGCTCAGCCGCTCCTTTGTTCTTCTTACGGCAGCAGAGGATAAGCAGGAGGACGAGCAGAAGGAAGCCGACAACGGAACCAATCGCGATACCGGCGATTGCGCCGGCGGAGAGTTTCTTGCTGCTTCCGCCGCCGCTAGTCCATGGCAACGGTGCCGGAGACGGGGAAATATCTCCTGGGCACAAACCGAGGGGACCTCCGCAGAGAGAGTTTCCGATGAAGGAGGTAGCCGGCTTGTCTCGGAGGCTCTCAGGAATAGACCCGTCGAGCTCGTTGAAGGAGACATTGAACCGGTTGAGGCGCAGAGGACGGAGGTCAGGGATCTCGCCAGAGAGCCGGTTGTGTTCCAGCATAAGCGTGGTGAGACCGGTAAGGTTGTTAAACGCCCCAGGGATGGAGCCGTTGAGGGCGTTGTCGGCGAGGTTGAGGCGGGCAAGATGGAGTAGGGAGAATACAAGGGCGGGGATAGCGCCGGAAAGATGGTTGTGTTGCAAAAAAAGGTTGCGTAGGGCAGCGAGGGCGGTGAAATCCGACGGGAGAGTGCCGGATAGAAGGTTGTAACGGAGGCTTAGCGTGCGCAGCGCAGTGAGGTTGGCGAGCGTTCCAGGCGGGATCGGGCCTAAGAGGGAGGCGCCGGGAAGGCGAAGCTCGGTGACTCGGTTGGTGTAGCAAGTTACGCCGTACCAGAAGCACGGGGAGGAGTCAGAGGAGTTCCACCGCCGGGTGGCGCCGGCCACAGAGGCGCTGAAGGCAAGGAGGGCAGCACGGTCGGACGAGAGGTCGTCGGGTGCTCCGCCGCCGAAAAGAGAGAAGAGAAATAGGAGGATGAGGAGGAAGAGCGGGGAACCCATCGGGCGATGAGCTGATGCAACTCTTGGGAGGTAACCGGTAGGCCTAAGCCATTGGGACTTGGGAGGAGAGGGGAGTTGAAGTCGACTGTGGCTTCTTCCTTTTTCTTTTCTGGGAAATCGCGAGCGAGGTTAAGGGAAAAAGTATTGTGGTTGTTCTGGCAAATTAAAGAAAATAGGAAGGAAATTATTTTGGCGATTTGTTACTAAAGAAAGAGGAATTAATTTGAATCGGGCTAGACGTTACGGTGATCTGACTAGGGTAAAAATTTTGAGGGATGCCTCGGTTTTGGTGCACGTGTGATTGGTGTGAGCGGTACCTGCTGCCAAAATTTATCGTGAAATCTACAGTATCCTAGTTTATTTTACCAAAATTTTTTCTGGAGAACGTGGGCTTGGGTCAGGGCAATGGCAGCAGCCACAAGTGCTTTCTCGTACGCGCTTGTCTCGCACCCGTGGAATTTATTGTGGGTGGGTCTGCCACATTTCAGAATTTATTAGAGGAGGGAAAGGGCATGTAATTATAATAATTAATTACACTAGTCCGTTGTAAAGAAAACCGCCATTTGGTCGCATTAATAATGCATGGACGATTTCAATCAAATGCTGCGCGTCAGGCGTGGCAACCACGCAAACATGTCGAACACGGCTTAATTATAAATTAGCACTTTGCTCATATTCTGCAAACTAATAATTCCTAATCTAAAAATTTACAGTTGCTCATATTCTGCCTGTTATTAGATTCTTTGATTTCACATTTTCACCACCGAAGCTTTGATTTCACTGACGCCTTTATTTCCTCAAATCTGCCTCTTATTATATATTTTGTTTTCTTCTAGTATCTTATAGAGACTAATTGTAAGTTTAGGCACTTAGAGTCTAAGTATCAAAGTTCACACTCTTTAAATGTAAGTTTCTAAGAAACGTATGCTGTTTACATTTTTATAGTAATATATCTATAATTAAATAATAGTTAATAGTTTTTATATTTGTATTATAGATAATAAATGAAGATATGACAATAGATAATACTTCTTCAAGTGGAGACTCTCTAAAAGAGGGAGAGACACAAGCTGAAGTTGCACAACCAATGGTTCAAAGACAAGGGACAAAATCTACACTTGCTGTTTCAAAATAAAAAAAAAATAGAGAAAGGTAGAAACAAGATTACATGTATGAGACCATTTCACTAAGCATTCTGAGCGTGTAACATGTGCATGTGTTGATGCGTTTTCATTTTTATTTTATGTTATCACATCATCAAAAATTAAAAGAAAATAGAATTGAATTTTATCGAGAATGTTGTGACTTTGTATGCTTTAAATTGTGAGGGGCTATGGATTGAATTTGTAATTTAAAAATAATTTTTAAAAAACCGTTATGATTATGATTTAAGGGAATATTGAATTGTAATTTTATAAATGCTTATAATTTTGATAATTTTGATAATTTATCAAATTTATCAAAAAATTTCAGTAAATTCGGTTAGGTGAGAAAACAGTTTTTTAGGAATTCGGTTTAGTTTCGGTTTATAAAATTTTGGTATAAAAAAAATTTAGTAAATTTAAATGGATAAATTTGGTATTGGTAAATACCAAATGCTCACACCTACCTTCTATACAAGAATAAAGGACTTTGGAGTTTTTTTTTTCTCTTAAAACTCCAATAATCTCTCACAAAATCAAAAGTCCAAAAATAATAAGATAAAACAAAATTGTTGCCCAACATTTATATCACACAATCAAAGGAGGGCAATGTCTAACACACTTAGTACACAGAACTTTATTGAGAGGTAGATAGCGAATTAGGTCTTAGTTGTTGAGCATCGTGGATATATCTTATCCCACTTGTACCCGAACTTAAGCCTCATTTGGCCCTGCACCAACGCGGCTTTCAAGGCACAATCTATGAGAAGCCACTATTTGTAGCTTATCACAGCTTCTAATTTTCCAACAACTTTTTTGTCTTGGAAATCGTGTTGAAGCAGGGCCAAACGAGGCATTAGTTGTTAAGCAATCTCAACATCATGTCTTTAGTATGACCAACACGCTTTTGCTGCACCAAAGTCGTGGTTAGTAGGCCTACCTCGATTGTTTCCATGTCAATATTTGTAATATCTTGACAACACCTCTATCTCCAAGATAAGGTGGAAGTGCTTGAGTATATGTTTGGATCTTAGGTGAAACCTTCATTCTCTCTTATGTGTTATCACTCCAAAGTATGCACAATAGAGTTTTCTCTCCATTATGCCCTTATGCCTTCTTATCTCTTCATGATAACTTATTATTGGGCCTCATTGGGTAATAAGCTAGCCCAAACTTCATCACACAAGTGGATTAAGCTATTGGATCCAATCCAATGCAACCTAAACTCAAATGTGACCAACCATGGTCAATTTTGGGTCAACTTGTCAAAAATAAATTTTGGCTCCAATAAGTTTCTTTCATCTCATCAGGCCCATTGGCGCTAATGAAATCTTCCAAATAGATTCGAGCTATCCAATAACTTGATCATAAGGCTACCCAATCAATATGAGAACTCGAGTATCAAGATGTGCAACCTTGTAGGTTCCTCTAACGTTGGCAGTGATGAACTAAGGTCATCATAAGCAGTGAGTGGCACCTAGCAGTGCATCGCTACTACCCAAGTCATTGGAATGGATATCAACATCGACATCCCCATCACCGCAACAAGGTACTGATGCATTACAGTCTCTTTGCCAAACTGATATCCAATTGGACAAGTATGTCACTTGTCTTCACCCAATCTCATGGTCATGACTAAATCAGGCTTTCTCCTCGGTATAGCCATAAGCTTTCAGTCATGCTACCATAGGGGGGCCCGTGGATATCAAGCTTCCCTCAGGAAGGGGCAAATCCTCTGTCTGTCCATTGATCTTCACATATGGGTCATAACACACTCAATGACAACCGCTATAACCTCCCAACTACAGTGAGGTATTAGGTTGTATCAAAACATATCCCTAACCATATAGAAGGGTCAATGACCTCAAGTCAAGGGATTAATGCATCTCTTGCCACTTATGAGGATAACTCATGACACCAAGTCATAGTCTCATAGCGGGTCGGTCTAGTATATCCACCACTGATATTCCCATATGCCTAACCAGCCCATATACCAGTCTCTATGTACCAAAGCTGTTCCATATCCACTAAGGCACATTGACTGGGGACAAGAGTTTAAGCACAGATCTAATCTGTCTATAGGAATATTATCATGCAAGTACACAATCGCAGATGTAAACAAAGCATAATAACGACAATGCCAGAATGATATATAAGACATATCAATGTTAAGTAGTACAAAAGATAGACTAATAACAGGTCTTAGTGCATAAACACCAACAGAGCACGGGCGTGGATCCAACCTAAATTCCGGTCACAGCCATGAACTCCATCACGGCTAGGCTGTGAACTCCTCAGCAACCTAGAACCACCTAATCACAACCATGAACACCATCACGGCCAAGCCGTGAACACCCCTGAAGTTGCAAAATTACCCCGGAGACCCCATTTCTACGTACATCACCCTCCGTACCATATGTCCCCATCACAATATGATCCAAAGGAGCCCAACAAGGTGATAATCCGGTGATCATCTCCTCTTGATGATGGTAACTCTTTTATGTATTTGATTTTGCCTAAAAGCGCTTCAAAATAGTGTCTTTTTACCTGAAAATCATCAAAAACCAAAATAGAAGTAGATTTTGCAATATTTGATAAATTTAGCATAAAAACAAGCAAAAGATCTTCAATTTAGCATGAAAAGATATATAAAATGATACAAAATATACTATATATTTTGGTGTTATCAAAATATGTAAGTCTCAAACTTTGCTTGTCCTCAAGCAAAAATCAAAAATTGATTAAAAGATAAATCTTTTCATGCTCAATAAATTTCTAAAATACAATCATCATTGAAAAATTTCATCAATTATTTCACAAAACTTCAAATAAACATATCATTCTTAGAACTCAACCCTCTGGATCTACATCTCAATCAAATAAAACTTTGCAACTTGTATAATAAATAGAACTTTCAATCTCAAGACTTCACCCAATTTCAGTTCAAATCTATTATGCTTTTGTTTACAGGAATTAGGTTTCCAAGATCATTTTCCACACATAATTTTTTTTTCATTTTTTTTCTTTTTCATGTATTTTGTTATTTTTGCATAGATGGCATGTACCCACATAGACACATACTTTTTATTTTTGGCTTCAACTCTTTTCTCCGGTACCACTATCAATTTTACATAGTGTCAAGTAGAGGAGTCTTATTCTTTTTTTCTCTCATTATCTTTTAAGCATAGACTTCAACTCATGTCTTAGGTACCACTATCAATTTTACATAGTGCCAAGTAGGGGAGTCTCTCACTATTTTTATGGATCTTGGATTCTTCCTTCCCAACAAATAGCAAAATAGACTAAACATCTACTAGGTTGATCAATTGATATCAATTCAGCAATCATACTCATATACTCATTTTATTTAAAAGAATAGTTTCACTTTTAGATTTCATTCTTCAAATAATATATCTACCCAAAATTTCATGCATCAACCAATGTCAAATTTCAAAAATAGATATGCATTGAAGAAATAAATCTAACATGATAGGGTTTTTCTCTAATCATGAATATTGATTTACTCATCATCAAGGAAAATATTCATCAATGAAATTCTTTAAGGACAAAATCACACCATGATATAAAGTCAATCTTATGTATTCAATAATTCCTCATATGAACTAACATATACATCCAATTAATGTATAGCATTGGAGGACACAATAGTTTATAGAGTCATTCATTTTTATGAAATTTTCATGTAAAGGAGCAAGGGGATGGGTACTCACAAGACTCTCTTGTCTGATATCTTTTGTACTCCCAGGAGAGTAGTCAGCATCAATGCACCTTCTTTTCCTTCTCTTTCTCGAAATATCTTTTGTACTCCCAGGAAAGTATCCCTCTTCTCTTTTTTTTTTGAATAATACAGTACCATAAAATATATTATGGCGCTACCGTAATTTCGGGGTAAGTTCGAAAATCTTGTCAGAAAAATCTCACGAAAATACGGCCCGTGAAATAATTTACGGTGGTGCCGTAAAAACGAGGAAACTCTCGGGTTGATTTTGGCCACAAATACGGTATCGTGTAACAGTTTATGGTTGTGCCGTAATTTCGTCACAACTCTCTGGTCGAAAGTGGACTAGAAATACGGTACCGTAATATACTTTACGGCAGTGCCGTATTTTGCACCAAATCTCGTTTTACCTACAAAAATAAAAGAGAAAATTAGTCCTAAGCAGAAATTAAAGTAGAAGAAAACAAATAGAGGTTAGAAAGCTTCTGTTGCCTCCCAAGAAGCGCTAATTTAAAGGTCATTAGCTTGATCGTTCTGCACTCAGATTTGATCTTGGTTCATCCAGGTAAAAGCTCTCATTTTCTTCAATCAGTTCTTCTTGATAGTAGTGTTTCAATCTTTGACCATCAACTTTAAATTCTCCTGTATCTTCACTCCATATGTCTATAGCTCCGTAGGGATAAATTTTCTTCACCTGAAAGGGCCCAGACCAACGAGACTTGAGTTTACCAGGAAAAAGTCTTAGGCTTCGTTTGGGATTGTAGCGAGGTCGTATAGTGTAGGTTATAGAAGTGCTGTACCATAAATTGAAAAGCTGTAGGTTCTAAAAGCTGTATCGTAAAAAAAAATAATATAAATATTCTATGCGGCCTCCTCTTCCTCGCCCCCATCCCTTCCCTCCCCACCGATGGCCGTCCCTTCCCTTGACCCACGCCCTCCACCACTTCCGCCCTCTCCCACGCCCTCCACCACCTTCCGCCCCCTCGCTGGCCGCCTCACCGCCCCTTCCCCTGACGCACGCCCTCCACCACCTTCCGCCCCCTCGCTGGCCGCCTCGCCACCCCTTCCCCTGACCCACGCCCTCCACCACCTTCCGCCCCCTCGCTGGCCGCCTCGCCGCCCCTTCCCCTGACCCACGCCCTCCACCACCTTCTGCCCCCTTGTTGGCCACCTCGCCGCCCCTTCCCCTGACCCACACCCTCCACCACTTCCGCCCCCTCGCTGGCCGACTCGCTGTCCCTTCCCCCGAAGGATCCGGCACCCATCGCCTGCACAGACCAAGGCGTTGAGTTTGCCATCGCCACACTCCCTCAGTGATGGCTGCATGCTGCCCCTCCTCCACGCAGCATGACACGGGAGAGTGGAGCTTCGAAGAGGCTAGCGACGGTGGGTTGCTGGGCGAATCGGCTAGCGACGGTGGAATCGGCTAGCGACGAACGACATGGGAGAGTGGAGCTTCGAAGAGAAGCTGACGAACGAAACCTTCCTCTCCTCACCCACGCGACCTACAAGGGAAGACCTGTTGGCTGAGCCGGACGAAAAACACCCGGTCTAGCTTGGTCAACATAGAGAAGCTGTCGATAAGCAGTCTCAACGCCAAACGCAAACAGCTGTGTTGACCGACTCCCCACACGACTGGCTGCTCCGCCTACAACCCCAAATGCAGCCTTAATCTAGAATTGAATAAAAGAACAAAGTCACCTGGTTGGAAATCTTTTCTAAAAATATGCCTATCATGCCATCTTTAGTTTTCTCCTTGTAAATTATTCCATTTTCATAGGCTGAGAATCTAATCTCATCTAGCTCGTTCAATTGCAACCTCCGTTTTTCACCCGCGTTCTTTAAGTCAAAGTTTAATGCCTTGATTGCCCAGAACGCCTTATGCTCGAGTTTTATAGGCAGATGGCAAGACTTACCATAAACTAATTGAAAATGAGACATACCAATTGGTGTTTTGAAAGCTGTCCGGTATGCCCATAGTGCATCATCAAGTTTGAATGTCCAATCTTTCCTTGTGCGTGAAACTGTCTTTTCCAAAATCCCTTTTATTTCTCTATTTGATATCTCAACCTGTCCACTTGTTTGAGGATGATAAGGTGTAGCTACTCTATGATTTACTCCATACTTTCTAAGTAAAGCTGAGAACTTGTGTTCTATGAAGTGTGAGCCTCCATCACTAATTACAACTCGTGGTGTCCCAAACCTTGGAAAGATAATTTTTTTGAATAATTTGACAACAACTCTGGAATCATTGGTTGGGGATGCAATAGCTTCAACACATTTTGAAACATAATCTACTGCTACAGGAATATATTTGTTGCCTCCAGAAGACGGAAAAGGTCCCATGAAGTCAATTCCCCAAACATCAAATATCTCAACCTCAAGAATATTGGATAGTGGCATCTCATGTCTTCTGTTAATGTTCCCTGTCCTCTGACATCTATCACAAGATAAAATAAAGTTTCTAGCATCTTTAAAAATTGTCGGCCAATAAAATCCTGATTGCAACACTTTGAAGGCAGTTTTCTCAGCACTAGCATGCCCACCATAAGAAGATCCATGGCATTGAAACAATATATCTGTAATCTCCTCCTCAGGCACACATCTCCTAAAAATACCATCTGCACCTCTTCTAAACACATAAGGCTCATCCCAAAAATAGTGTTTTACCTCAACCAAGAATCTCTTCCTTCCTTGGTAACTCAAATCAGGAGGAAAAACATTAGCTACAAGGTAATTCACAACATCAGCATACCAAGGGGCTCTGATTTGTTCGATGGTCATTAGTTGTTCTTTAGGGAAGGAGTCATTAATTACATCATTTTCTTCAGTGTTCACCATAATCCTTGAAAGATGATATGCAACAAAATTCTCTGATCCTTTTTTGTCTTTAATTTCTAAATCAAATTCTTGTAAAAGCAGAATCCATCTGAGCAAACGCGGTTTAGTATCCTTTTTCTGCATTAAGTATCTTACAACTGCATGATCAGTATACACTACCACCTTGGAGTTAATCAAATATGATCTAAATTTATCAAAAGCAAATACTATAGCCAATAATTCCTTTTCAGTGGTAGTGTAATTCTTCTGTGTCGCATCTAAAGTCCTGCTGGCATAGTGAATAACATAAGGTTTTTTTATCTTTTCTCTGTCCCAAGACTGCTCCTACTGCATAATAACTAGCATCACACATGAGCTCAAAGGGCAAGTCCCAATCCGGGGACTGTATGATGGGTGATGAAACCAAAGCTTTCTTCAATTCCTGAAAAGCAGATAAACAATCCTCATCAAAAGAAAATTTAACATCTTTACAAAGTAAATGTGTGAGAGGTCTAGCAAGTTTAGAGAAGTCCTCGATGCTTCGGACTCCTTCACTGTGGTGGGCGGTTCCAATTTGTCTATCACCGCAACTTTTGCTTTGTCCACTTCAATTCCTCTTTCTGAAATTAAGTGTCCCAAAACTATCTCTTGCTTAACCATGAAATGACATTTTTCCCAATTAAGCACAAGGTTAGTTTCTTCGCACCTCTATAAAACTCGAGATAAGTTAGCCAAACAAATATCAAAGGAGGAATCATATATTGAGAAATTATCCATAAATACATCCATAAAGTCTTCAATAAAATCAGAAAAAATAGCCATCATGCATATCTGAAAAGTAGCAGGTGCATTACATAAACCAAAAGGCATTCTCCTATATGCAAAAGTTCCATAGGGGCAAGTGAAAGTGGTTTTCTCTTGATCATCAGGGTGTATAGGAATTTGGAAAAAACCAGAATATCCATCTAAGAAGCAAAAGTGAGAATGGTTTGTCAGTTTTTCAACCATCTGATAAATAAAAGGTAAAGGAAAATGGTCTTTCCTAGTGGCAGCGTTTAGTTTTCTATAGTCTATGCACATGCGCCAACTAGTAACAGTTCTAACAGGAATCAATTTATTGTCTTTGTTTTTCATGACAGTTACCCCTCCTTTCTTAGGAATACAATGTACAGGACATACCCATTTGCTATCAGAGATAGGATATATAATACCTGCGTCAAGTAATTTCAGAACTTCCTTTTTTACAACTTCTTTCATGGAGGGGTTCAGTCTTCTTTGGAAATCTGCATGTGGCTTGTGCTCTTCTTCCATCAAGATCCTGTGCATACAAAAAGAAGGGTTAATTCCTTTCAAGTCATCAATTGAGTACCCAATTACCTTCCTATGAATCCTTAATTCTTTGAGAAGCAACTCCGTTTCTCGTTTCCCAAGCTGTGCATCAACAATCACAGGATAAGTAGAATTAGGACCAAGAAACTCAAAACGAAGGTTATCAGGTATAGCCTTAAGTTCTATTTTTGGAGTCTTTTCTTTTTCATCACAAGTGTTGCAGTCTAGAAATTCATTAATTTCAGAATTGGTTCCGTCCTTAAGAATAGAATTAGAATCATACTCAGAAGTTTCAACAAACAAATCATTAAGATCATAGATAATGTCATCTATATCATGTATACTATAACAATACACAGAATTTGAAGGGTTTTTCATGGTTTCATGCAAGTCATATTCAATTCTTTCATCCCCGATGTTAAGTGAGAGCTTACCGTTTTTTACATCAATGAGTGCTCCTGCTGTAGCTAAAAACGGTCTACCAAATATGATAGGGATTTTTGCATCTTCTTCCATCTCAAGAACTACAAAATCTGCTTGAATGAAATACTTACCTATTTGAATAGGTACATTATCAAGAATCCCCACAGGATATCTAATTGAACGATCAGCGAGTTGTAAAGATATTGAAGTTGGTTTAAGCTCTCCCATGTCCAACTTCTTGCAAATAGATAATGACATTAGACTCACACTATCTCTCAAATCACATAAGGCTCGGTCAAAAGCCATACTTCCAATAAAATAAGGAATAGAGAAGTTACCTGGATCCTTCAATTTAGGTGACAACTTATTTTGAATGATGGCACTACATTCTTCAGTTAAAGCTACAATACCACAGTCTTCTATTTTCCTCTTATTAGACAAAATTTCTTTCAAAAATTTAGCATATGTGGGCATTTGAGATAAAACTTCAATAAATGGAATGTTAATGTAAAGCTTTTTTAGAACATCTAAAAATCTCCCAAATTGTTTGTCTAGTTTTTCTTGTACTAACCTTTGAGGAAAGAGTATAGATGGCTTATATGGTGTAGGAAAATTAGGTTTAGAAATATCTTTCTGATATGTTATATCACCTCTAGGTTCATCACCCTTATGAGGTGATAAACTGGTTTGGGATTGCTCATGCTCATAAGATTTTTCTAACCCTAATTCTTGGTCATGTTCACTATTAAGCGCTTTTCTATTGTTCTCAATTCTCCCTTTTGGTTCTTCAAATTTCTTTCCACTTCTAGTGACAATAACATTATAGTGTTCATTAGGCATTTGATCTTCTAGAAATTTTTTATGAGCAGTTAAAGATTTTACTTGAGAGGCAAGTTGACTAACCATTCCTTTAAGATCTTCAATCTCTTTGTTTTGATTTTGCATGAATTGAGTTTGATTAGCCATAAACTTGTCAAGTAAAGATTCTATACCAAAAGAATTTACCTCTTCAGTTGGGGCTTGCAATTCCTCACTCTCATTCTTGCCATGGTGATGACAATATAGTATTCCTTCTTCAGGATTCCATTGGTTATGGTTCAAGGACATTTCTTCAAATATGGTAAAGGCATCTTCGATAGTCTTGATCATGATAGCTCCTCCTACAGCATCATCAACAATTAGACGGGTATTAGGGAGTAGACCATTATAAAATGTATGAATCAAAACCCAATTTTAGAGGCCATGGTGAGGGCACTTCCATTATAAATCATTGAAACGCTCCCATGCCTTGCTAAAGGATTCGTCATCTTTTTGTGTGAAGCTTGTAATTTGGTTCCTTAGTTGAATGGTTTTGCTGGGTGGAAAGTACTTCATCAGGAAGACATTTGACAATTGTTCCCATGTAGTGAAAGCACCAGCTTGTCGAGAATGTTGCCAAGATCGTGCTCGGTCCCTGAGACAAAAAAAGAAATAATCTTAGTTTTAGTGCATCATCAGAGACTCATTAATTTTACTGGTATCACAATATTCAAGAAAAATATATAAGTGTTGATAGGGATCTTCATTTGGATCTCCTCCAAATTGATTCTGCTAGATCATGGTCAAGAAGGCAGGATTAATCTCAAAATTATCGGCTTCAATGATGGGTTTGACAATGCTAAAGTGTACTTCTTGTGACTTAGGGATGGCATAGTCCCTAAGTGATCTCTGTCCCGCCATTGGATTTAAATTTCCTGTACAGTCTAAAGTAGACAGATTAAGTAACCCAAACAAACAAAGAAGAACAAAAAGATAGAACATAAATAAAGCCTAGTCTAGTAATACTTTCAATAACTTTAATATTGACAAAAACTAAGGTCCCCGACAACGGCGCCAAAAACTTGTTGTATCCCAACAAGTAGGTAAACAAAACTTATTTCTGAAGTCGCAGCCAAAGCTTATGGTATGGCGTACAGGGACTTGTCACCCCCTGATACGACTCCAAAAACTTGTTGAGTTACCACACTTGTTGTTATCTCCGCAAGTGCACGGATACTTGAAGTAATAAAGAAAGATATCGAACCCACAGAGACCTATGTTGTCAAGTACCAAATAATTGATTTCTTCCTATCTAGGCAATCGAATAAAAGCAAAGTAAAGATCGAAAACACACGGGAAAATACTATTAGAGAGAAACTGGGACCAGGGTTTCATTCACTTTAATTTTCATGACTAGATATATAAGGATATACATCAATCAAATTCTATTATGATAAAGGCATAATTTACTTTGTAAAGATATTAAATCACTTTCGTGCAGATAACCATGTAGAGACCAATCCTCGCTTTCGCGCAAGATTTATCCCAAGCTAATGATGAGTAAATCATCAAACAAAGAACTCGAGGATCACTTTCGTGCATCCGAGTTCTAAGTTGATCACCTCGAGTGGAAACTCAAGGATCACTTTCGTGCATCCGAGTCTCAACACAAGTTCTACCTATGGTTCTCCAATGTTCCGATCCTCACTTTCGTGCAAGATCTCCACGTTTGACACAATAACTCAATCCTAGGTTCATAATTATCATCATGGCAATTTAAACTACTAAAATAAAATAATTAGAACTTAACCTAATTTCTTACGGTGAGTTCCTATTAATCAATTTTTGGGTTCCAAGTTCTCAAGCAAATCACCTTTCGGTTCTTATTGTGAAAACTCTAAATCATGATGACAAAAAGTAAACTAAGGAGAATCTTAGAGCAATAATCGCATAGGTAAAATTATTAAAGTAGAATAATCATGATGAAAGCAAAAAGTATCTAGTCATTAAGAAAATCAAAGGGAATTACTCCCCCATGTCCCAAAGAGTGTTTAAGCTAGCATAGTGAAGAAAATACAATATTCCATTATTTCAGAAGATCAAAAATCAAAGGAAAATAAGTTTTAAGAAAATACACCATGGATGTGAAATTAAACAAATCCGTAATTTGCAAAGGAGGGCGATGAACAGTAGCGACGCCTCCTTCTTCTTTGATTTCTCCTCCAATTGATCTCCTTTCGTTCTGAAACTTCTGGTACGTGGTCTCCTCCTCCAGGCGAAGCTTCAGTATGAATTTCACGTCCAGAGATGCTCTGGATTTGTCGCGACGGCGGAACCCTAGGCGGCGGCATGTACCTCGATTTCTCCCTGCACAGTCGATGAAAATTGGGGCTTTTAGTGTTTTTGTGATCCTCTCGTCGAAAGATTTCCTTTTCCTTTTTACGGTTTTTAGTTTTAGGCCTTGGATCGTTCGCAATCTTCCCCGAAAAAATTGGGCTTCAAAATTGATCTCGGAGTCGCATTCAAAAGTAGAAATACGGCAGTGTAATATTTCACGGCAGTGCCGTAAAATCGCTTGCGTTCTCTGATCTGATGTTGTCTGAAAAATACGGCACCATAAAATGGTTCACGACACTGCCATAAAATTGGCTGAACTCTCTGGTCGAAATTGTCTAAAAAATACGGCCCGTGTCAAAGTTTACAGTAGTGCCGTAAAATCAGGAATTATCTCTGTTTTGAATGCGCTTCAAAATACGACAGTGTTAAGTTTTACGGCAGTGCCGTATTTTTCATTAAATCTTATGGTTGGAAATTCCACCAATTTACGGCAGTGCTCTAATATTACGGTATCCTACGAAAATACGGTACCGTAATATAGAATACGTCACTGCCGTATTTTGGTTCATTGCTTCATTTTGCGTGAAATTTGTCATGTGATCTCCTCTTGATGATGGTAACTCTTCCATGTATTTGATTTTGCCTAAAATTGCTTCAAAATAGTTCCTTTTTACCTGAAAATCATCAAAAACAAAAATAGAAGTAGATTTTGCAATATTTGATAAATTTAGCATGAAAACAAGCAAAAGATCTTCAATTTAGCATGAAAAGATATATAAAATGATACAAAATATACTATATATTTTGGTGTCATCAATGATCCACTTAGAATTCAGATGCACGAAAGTGATCCTTGAGTTCTTTATTAGATGATTTACTTATTTCCAGCTTGGGATAGATCTTGCGCGAAAGTGAGGATTGGTCCCTACATGATTGTCTGCACGAAAGTGAGATAATCCTTTTATGAAGTAAATTGTATCTTTATCATGATAAAATTAAACTGACGAATTTCTATTCATATCTAGTCATAGAAATCAAAGTGGATGAAACCGTAGTCCCAGTTTCTCTCTCTGGTATTTTCGTTAGCTTTCGATAATTCACTTGCATAGTTTCGACTGCCTAGATAGTAAGAAATCGATTATTCGGTACTTGACAAACGAGGTCTCTGTGGGATCTGTAACATCCCTCAGAATCACACCCCACACGCATACAAGTAAAATACGGGGTTTCAAAAATTTTTACTCTTCCATTAAAACACAAGAAGAAAGCGGCATCGAAGGACATTACTACAGAACTGAAAACCGCACAGAACTGAATAGGATCGATTTACTAGGAAATAGAAATCCGGAAATCCAGAAAATCCGACAGCAAGTATAATAATTTACTGCTGCACAGACACGCATATCCTGGAATAAAACAGATGTCCACACTACACATATGTGGAAAACACAAATTCAGATATATTGCGGAATAAGAACAATAACTCTCAAATCGGACATTTCAGAATAAGAATAATTTCAAATCTCACGAATCCAAAACTCGTATCTAACAATTAAAACGAGACAACTATAATATAATATCCTGAAAACAGGCATAAGCCCTCAGGAGATAAAACGTATCATATAATTAAGTTAGGCACGCAGGCCTGACAGATTTTTTAGAAGACAACTCTTAGAAATTAAATAAAACATTAGCATCATAGTAAATTCGTGAATTAGCTGTAGCGATCACTGTCCCAATGTCTCACCTGAAAATATTTAAACAATGGGGGTGAGCTAAAAAGCTCAGTGAGTAAAAGACACTAAAAGCCATCCATAGTACACATCAAAAATATCATGCATAAGTTGAAATACATTTTTGTAACAGATAAGATAAATCAACTTAACATGCACACTCATATCAGAAACAAAACATAATCAAATACAGATACTTATAACATTAGGCATCAAGCATGAAGTAGGATATAAGTATACCAACCCCTCCCTACTAAACACACTGCCTAACACATCTATAATACAGATCGAAACAGAACTACAGAAATCAGAACTGACAGACAGAAAATCAGAATTTTCAGAATCCAAACGGATAGTCTACATCGGAAACAGAAAGGCCACAGAAGGCCTGATGACCACAGAAGGTCTGACCCCACCTCTGCCGAGGACGAGACATGCATGCATATCAGAAACAGAATGGTAGAGGAGGTATCAGTGGGTGGCCCTCGTCTTGTCAGGACGTGGCACTCTGGCCTCCAAAACCCAGAACAGAATGGTAGAGGAGGTATCAGTGGGTGGCCCCCGTCTTGTCAGGACGTGGCACTATGGTCTCCAATACCCAGAACAGAATGGTAGAGGAGGTATCAGTGGGTGGCCCCCGTCTTGTCAGGACGTGGCACTCTGGTCTCCAATACCCAGAACAGAATGGTAGAGGAGGTATCAGTGGGTGGCCCCCGTCTTGTCAGGACGTGGCACTCTGGTCTCCAATACCCAGAACAGAAATAGTGTCTCAAGGGTCGTAGTAGACTATCAGCACCATTACAGCGCCACAGAAGGAGGGTAAGAACACAGAAGAGTGCTACACTAGGGCATAATTTTACAGAACAGATTATACTGAAATGGAGGAGTAGGACCAACCACTACTTAATTCTTACATCATGCCCAAAGTCTGACAAACCAGAAAATGACACACCCCAATATCCAGTCCTTAACAAATTACAATTTGCAGAAAATCAAAGCTGAACACACTTCATAATTTTTACCATCAACCAGAAGTAATATATGAGTGAATTCCTTAGATTTCATGCAACTATCCTTAATTCATGTCAGACCAGTCTATGTTCTCACAAAGGTTATAACACATTCAAAGTTTTCAGAAAATTCACAACATATAAAAGAACAGAAAATATTCACATAACAAACAATTAAACATAGAACAGAAACTATTCATGAAATAATTTCCTCAAAATTCCTAAAACCGTGAGCTATAAAATTACTGTAAGGGGCGCCAGTTTCAGAACCTTAACAGAACGTACAAATTTCATGTAAATAATTTCAGTCCCCCACTACAGATAATTTTAATTACACGTTCGTGAAAAAAATTGACAAAAGCCCCAAAATTGGCTCGAACCATGATTTTCGAAAATTCCTAAGTTCTTAGTTAAATCCCCAATTTTGTTTTCTCTAAAATTTCTCATCAAGCAAATAAATTTTAGAAGAACTACAGACCACAATTTAAGAGATTAAACCATACAGGCTAAATTTTTCTCACAATGGAATATTCGTCTAACCAAAACATAGCAGATTTATATTGTCAGATTGCAACATATATTTTTGGTCCAATTTCGAACCAAAGCTAGTCAATATTATATTCAAAATGAAGCTCTCTGAATCTAGTTTCCAACAAAACTAGTTTCGCAAAATTTCGAATTGTAGGCAGGAAGATATAAGGGTACGAACATAGGTGGGTCAGAATTTCAGATTTCAAGAAAACAGATTCATATATCAGAATTACGACATATATTTCAGATCCAATAACTAATCGAAAATAGGCGTTATGGGAGTCAAAATGAAGCTCTTCAAGCCTACGGTCTAATAAAACTGGTTTCACAGGATTTCGAGCTATACCTAGGGAGATACGAGAGTTCGAACACAAAAGGGTCAAGATTCTAGATTTTCAGAAAACAGATTTCGTAAGTTATATAACAATGCCGATTGCAACACGAATATAGTTCAGATGTGGTCGATATTACATAAGAATCAAAGCTGAGCGAATCTAGTTTCATACAAAATTTGTTTCGTGTGATTTGGATCTATAGATCATGAGATATTGAGGTTAAAGCACAGTAAGGTCAGATTGGCGACTACACTTTTCAGCAAGACAAAATTTCTGAATCATCATGCATATTCAGATCCGACCTATAGAATAGAAAAACACAGGATCTACTTGCAGATTTTTGGTTCATACAGATAATTATTTCAAATAGGATTAGACTCCTTAGGATCGAATTACTCACAGAAAATCGCCCACAGAAAAAAAAAACGCCACAACAGAGGGTCAGGGATCTCCAGGAACTTCGTCCACCACCAGTCTGCCACCACCAGCGTCAGAAATTTGCAGGAGGCGCCAAACACAGTAAGGGGCGACAACCACAGGCGGCTAGGGCAAGAAAATAACAAAAATCGTGAGGGAGAGGAGCTCTCACGATATTTCTCTTTTTCTCCCACTCCAAACGGATCCAAGATCCAATAACCCAGTTAACTTAAGTGAAAATCGGTTTTAAGGGCTCACCTGGGCTTAACCACCATGCGCCACTCCAATAACACAGAAATATGCGCCACCATGGTGGAAGAATTCCAGGAGCAAAGAGTCAAGGTTGAGGGTTCGAAGCCCCAACCAAAATAATTATTTTTGCCCTGTAGGAAAAAGTCCTACAATTAGGCAAAAATCCCAAAACTTTAACAGATAAAAATACAGAAACAGAATTTCTAACCTTAAATCGTAATTCAGAAACTCAAGGGCGTTACATCCTCCCCCCCTTATAGAGCTTTAGTCCTCTAAAGCTGACCAAGCCCGTCACTGAACAGGTGAGGATGCTCCTTTCTCATATCTGCTTCAACCTCCCAAGAGGCTTCTTCAACAGACTGATTTCCCCATATGACTTTCACAAGTGGAATAACCTTATTTCTCAGCACCTTCTCTTTTCTATCTTCAATTCTGAGAGGTTTCACCACAAAAGTCATGTTCTCTTCAAGCTGAAGAGGTTCCAACTCTAGAACATGAGAAGGATCAGAACAATATTTTTTGAGTGCAGATACATGGAACACATTATGGAGGTGTTCCAGTGATGGGGGCAGAGCAAGTCGGTATGCCACAGGTCCAACCCTCTCAATGATATCAAAGGGACCAATGTACCTGGGACTCAATTTTCCCCTCTTCCCAAATCTCATCACCCCTTTCATAGGTGAGACCTTTAGGAAAACATGTTCTCCCACCAAAAACTCAAGAGGACGCCGCCTCACATCAGCATAACTCTTCTGTCTATCCTGAGCAATCTTCATCTTTCTCTGAATTTCTCTAATCTTCTCAGTGGCTTCCTGAACAGCATCAGACCTTAGCACTGTTCTGTCCCCAGTTTCCTCCCAGCATATTGGTGTTCTGCATTTCCTCCCATATAGGGCCTCATACGGAGCCATCTGTATGCTAGAGTGAAAGCTATTGTTGTAGGTGAACTCTATCAGTGATAAGTCCAGATCCCACTCAACAGACCAGTCAACCACATAAGATCTCAGAAGATCCTCAAGTGTCTGAATAGTCCTCTCTGTCTGACCATCAGATTGAGGATGATATGCAGTGCTGAAACTCAGATTAGTTCCCAAATCTTCCTGTAATTTCTTCCAAAACCTGGACAGAAATCGAGGATCACGGTCAGAGACAATGTCCAAGGGAACTCCATGCAATCTGACAATCTCATCGATGTACAGTTTTGCTAACCGATCCAAACTGTAAGTCATTTTGATCGGTAAGAAGTGAGCTGACTTCGTGAGTCTGTCCACAATCACCCATACGGCATTATGATTCCTTCTGGTATTGGGCAGTCCACACACAAAGTCCATACTGATATGCTCCCACTTCCACTGAGGAATAGGGAGAGACTGCATCAAATCGCCCGGCCTCTGATGCTCAGCCTTCACGGTTTGGCAAGTCAAACATCTGGACACAAACAAATGCACATCCTTCTTCATACCATGCCACCAGAAAGTCTTTTTCAGATCCTGATACATCTTGGTACTACCAGGATGAACGGTATACTTAGTGCAATGACTTTCCTTAAGAATTTCATTTCTCAACTCAGGGTCCTCAGGAACACAGACCCTTCCACGGAATCTGAGGAGACCATCATCCGACATACTGAAATTATCCACCCAGCCTTGCTCAGACCTCTCTTTCCACCGTAAAATATCCGGATCTGATTGCTGCCCTGATCTCAATCTCTGCAGTAACTCTGACTGAACCCTGAGAGAAGCTAGAAGACCGCCTCTCTCACCCGGAGTCACACTCAGATGCATGTCACTGAACTCCTGCAATAGTCGCCACTCCTGGACTTGCAGTGCAGCTATCTGAGTCACAGGATACCGACTAAGAGCATCAGCCACCACATTGGTTTTACCAGACTGATATTGGATGGTGAAGTCATAATCCTTTATCAATTCAAGCCATCGCCTCTGTCTCATATTCAGCTCTTTCTGAGTGAAGATATACTTCAAGCTCTGGTGATCTGTAAACAATTCAAATGTCTGTCCAAACAGATAGTGCCTCCAGATTTTCAAGCCAAAAACTACAGCTGCCAACTCCAGATCATGAGTGGGGTAGTTTACCTCATAGTCTTTGAGTTGCCTTGAAGCATAAGCAACTACCTTTCCTTGCTGCATCAGTACAGCACCCAGACCCTTACCAGAGGCATCAGTGTACACAGTGAACTTCTCTCCATCACAGGGAATGATGAGGATAGGAGCACTGGTCAGTCTCCTTTTTAGTTCTTGAAAACTAAACTCACAATCATCAGACCACTCAAACTTCAAATTCTTTCTAGTTAGCTTAGTCAGAGGACCAGCCAGCTTGGAAAAACCCTCCACAAAACGGCGGTAGTATCCAGCTAAGCCCAGAAAACTTCTGACCTCAGTCGCTGTAGTTGGTCTTCCCCAGTGAAGAATGGCCTCCACCTTCACTGGATCCACAGACACACCCTGGTCAGAAATAATGTGTCCCAGAAAGCCAATCTGATGTAACCAGAACTCACATTTGCTGGCCTTAGCATACAGCTGCTTCAGCCGCAGAATCTCCAGCACCTTGCGCAAATCCTGAGTGTGATCTTGCGCATTCTTGG
Source organism: Costus lasius (assembly GCA_027563935.2). Classification (NCBI taxonomy): domain Eukaryota; kingdom Viridiplantae; phylum Streptophyta; class Magnoliopsida; order Zingiberales; family Costaceae; genus Costus; species Costus lasius. The sequence continues at coordinate 107,551,489 of CM050447.1, read as the reverse complement.
AGTAGATCAGAATATCATCTATGAAGACGACCACACATTTGTCCAGAAGTTCATGAAATACTCTGTTCATCAGATCCATAAACACTGCAGGGGCATTTGTCAGTCCAAAAGGCATAACAAGAAACTCATAGTGCCCATACCTGGTCCTGAATGCAGTTTTAGGTACATCCTCCTCCTGAACTCTCAACTGATGATAGCCAGACCTCAGGTCAATTTTAGAGAATACAGTAGCACCCTGCAACTGATCAAAGAGATCATCAATACGGGGTAATGGGTACTTATTCCTAACAGTCACTTGATTGAGTTGACGGTAATCGATGCACATGCGCAAAGTACCATCCTTCTTCTTCACAAATAACACAGGTGCTCCCCATGGAGAAACACTGGGTCGAATATACCCCTTCTCTAATAATTCTTCCAGTTGCTTTTTCAGCTCTGTCAGTTCTGAAGTTGCCATCCTGTAAGGAGCTTTAGATATCGGTGCCGTGCCTGGCAACAACTCGATACCAAACTCAACTTCTCTGCTGGATGGTAACCCAGATAAATCATCAGAGAAGACGTCAGTAAACTCTCTTACCACAGGAATTTTAGCCAGATCCAAATCAGGCTCAGTCTGCACCTTGACATGCGCCAGATACCCCTTGCAGCCCTGGGCTAAAAGCTTCCTGGCCTGCAGATGAGATATCACCAAAGGCTCCTGTTCTGAAATCCGGCCTTGGATAACCAATTACTGTCCATCACTTAGATGCAGAGTAATTAACTTTTCAAAACAATCTAAAGTAGCATGATAGGCAGACAGCCAATCCATGCCCAGAATGATGTCATAGTCTTTCATAGGAAGACTAATCAAATCAATAGGTAAATCATATCCTTCAACCTTAATCAAACAGTCAGGATATGCTATATCTGTAGATACAGCCTCACCCATAGGTGTATGAACAGGAATACAGAAATCAAGTATCCTAGGCAACACAGGCAGACATGGTGCAAAACATGCAGACACAAAAGATAAATTGGCACCAGGATCAAAAAGAATGCGTGCCAAATAACTAAACACATAAAGTGTACCTTCCACCACGAACTTCGAAGCCGAAGCATCCCTCTCCGCGATGGCATACACGCGAGTCTGCACAGTAGGCTTCTCACCCTGTCCTTTAGCATCCGGCATAGGACAGTCCTTAATCATATGTCCCACCTTACCACATCTGAAGCAAGCGCCAGTCTTCCTGTAGCACTCATTATCCTGATGTTTAGTGCTCCCGCAGTGGAGACACTTCCTGCCATTCTGAGAAACTGTGCTGACTGGCTTCTGATAAGGTTGGTATCTGCCCTTATGGTCTTTCTTCTTATTCTTGAAATTCTTCTTATCCTTACCACCCAGAGTGGGTGCGTAAGTCACAGAAGTAGGGGCGGATGCAGTGACTGGAATAGTATCTGCAGCCATCTCAGTAATGCACCTCTCAGCAGTGCGAGCCCTGTCTACCACTTCAGCATAAGTCTCCAAGTGTAGCATAGCTACCCTTGTCCTGATGTCTTTCCTCAAACCCCGCTGAAACTTCTTGGCTCTTCTTTCCTCGGTGTTAACTAAGTGAGGAGCATACCCCGACAACCGAGCGAATGTAGCCTCATACCGATCCACCGTCAGGTCGCCCTGCTCAAGACGAATAAACTCCACCTCGCGCTCCTCAGATAAGCTAGAGGGGAAAAACTTAGCATTGAACTTCATCATGAAGTACTGCCAATCAACATCTTTGGATTCAGTTGCCGCCAGTCGGACGACTCCCTTCCACCAGTCTTCGGCATCTCCACGCAACATGAAGACAGACAAACATAGCTTGTCTGCATCATCACAGCGCAAAACCTGGAAAATCTTTCCAGTGTCAAAAGCCAATCCTCGGCCGCTCTGGGCCCCGGACTACCATAAAATGCAGTCGGGTTCAGGTGCTGAAACTCTCGAACCAACCGAGCATATCGTTGATGCGCGCCATCACCCAGAGGAGAACCAGCGCCACCCACACCGTGTCCAGTTGGTTGTGACTGTGTCTGAGACTGTGTCTGCGTCAGCCGCTGCAATAACTGTTGCTGAACCTCCATGTGTTGCGCCTGCTGCTGCTGCATCATCTGAGTTTGCTGCTGGATGAAGGCGTTCTGTTGTTGTATCATAGCAGTCATAGCCTCCATGGCCTGCCTCAGATCAGACTGTTGATCACCGTTGCTACTGCTAGATCTTGGTCGCACCATTTTGTTTTTTTTGTACCTGCATCACATAACACAGTAGAATAACAACCAATATTCAATCACGGATCAGATCCTATCTTGGTTTCTAGCAATACACAAACAGAGGTTTCCAATATTCAATCACGTATCAGATCCTATCTTGGTTTCTAGCAATACACAAACAGAGTTTTCCTTTCCCGGAGTTTCTAATTGCTAGTAATATCCTCTGATACCATCTGTAACATCCCTCAGAATCACACCCCACACGCATACAAGTAAAATACGGGGTTTCAAAAATTTTTACTCTTCCATTAAAACACAAGAAGAAAGCGGCATCGAAGGACATTACTATAGAACTGAAAACCGCACAGAACTGAATATGATCGATTTACTAGGAAATAGAAATCCGGAAATCCAGAAAATCCGACAGCAAGTATAATAATTTACTGCTGCACAGACACGCATATCCTGGAATAAAACAGATGTCCACACTACACATATGTGGAAAACACAAATTCAGATATATTGCGGAATAAGAACAATAACTCTCAAATCGGACATTTCAGAATAAGAATAATTTCAAATCTCACGAATCCAAAACTCGTATCTAACAATTAAAACGAGACAACTATAATATAATATCCTGAAAACAGGCATAAGCCCTCAGGAGATAAAACGTATCATATAATTAAGTTAGGCACGCAGGCCTGACAGATTTTTTAGAAGACAACTCTTAGAAATTAAATAAAACATTAGCATCATAGTAAATTCGTGAATTAGCTGTAGCGATCACTGTCCCAATGTCTCACCTGAAAATATTTAAACAATGGGGGTGAGCTAAAAAGCTCAGTGAGTAAAAGACACTAAAAGCCATCCATAGTACACATCAAAAATATCATGCATAAGTTGAAATACATTTTTGTAACAGATAAGATAAATCAACTTAACATGCACACTCATATCAGAAACAAAACATAATCAAATACAGATACTTATAACATTAGGCATCAAGCATGAAGTAGGATATAAGTATACCAACCCCTCCCTACTAAACACACTGCCTAACACATCTATAATACAGATCGAAACAGAACTACAGAAATCAGAACTGACAGACAGAAAATCAGAATTTTCAGAATCCAAACGGATAGTCTACATCGGAAACAGAAAGGCCACAGAAGGCCTGATGACCACAGAAGGTCTGACCCCACCTCTGCCGAGGACGAGACATGCATGCATATCAGAAACAGAATGGTAGAGGAGGTATCAGTGGGTGGCCCCCGTCTTGTCAGGACGTGGCACTCTGGCCTCCAAAACCCAGAACAGAATGGTAGAGGAGGTATCAGTGGGTGGCCCCCGTCTTGTCAGGACGTGGCACTCTGGTCTCCAATACCCAGAACAGAATGGTAGAGGAGGTATCAGTGGGTGTCCCCCGTCTTGTCAGGACGTGGCACTCTGGTCTCCAATACCCAGAACAGAATGGTAGAGGAGGTATCAGTGGGTGGCCCCCGTCTTGTCAGGACGTGGCACTCTGGTCTCCAATACCCAGAACAGAAATAGTGTCTCAAGGGTCGTAGTAGACTATCAGCACCATTACAGCGCCACAGAAGGAGGGTAAGAACACAGAAGAGTGCTACACTAGGGCATAATTTTACAGAACAGATTATACTGAAATGGAGGAGTAAGACCAAACCACTACTTAATTCTTACATCATGCCCAAAGTCTGACAAACCAGAAAATGACACACCCCAATATCCAGTCCTTAACAAATTACAATTTGCAGAAAATCAAAGCTGAACACACTTCATAATTTTTACCATCAACCAGAAGTAATATATGAGTGAATTCCTTAGATTTCATGCAACTATCCTTAATTCATGTCAGACCAGTATATGTTCTCACAAAGGTTATAACACATTCAAAGTTTTCAGAAAATTCACAACATATAAACATAACAGAAAATATTCACATAACAAACAATTAAACATAGAACAGAAACTATTCATGAAATAATTTCCTCAAAATTCCTAAAACCGTGAGGTATAAAATTACTGTAAGGGGCGCCAGTTTCAGAACCTTAACAGAACGTACAAATTTCATGTAAATAATTTCAGTCCCCCACTACAGATAATTTTAATTACACGTTCGTGAAGAAAATTGACAAAAGCCCCAAAATTGGCTCGAACCATGATTTTCGAAAATTCCTAAGTTCTTAGTTAAATCCCCAATTTTGTTTTCTCTAAAATTTCTCATCAAGCAAATAAATTTTAGAAGAACTACAGACCACAATTTAAGAGATTAAACCATACAGGCTAAATTTTTCTCACAATGGAATATTCGTCTAACCAAAACATAGCAGATTTATATTGTCAGATTGCAACATATATTTTTGGTCCAATTTCGAACCAAAGCTAGTCAATATTATATTCAAAATGAAGCTCTCTGAATCTAGTTTCCAACAAAACTGGTTTCGTAAAATTTCGAATTGTAGGCAGGAAGATATAAGGGTTCGAACATAGGTGGGTCAGAATTTCAGATTTCAAGAAAACAGATTCATATATCAGAATTACGACATATATTTCAGATCCAATAACTAATCGAAAATAGGCGTTATGGGAGTCAAAATGAAGCTCTTCAAGCCTACGGTCTAATAAAACTGGTTTCACAGGATTTCGAGCTATACCTAGGGAGATACGAGAGTTCGAACACAAAAGGGTCAAGATTCTAGATTTTCAGAAAACAGATTTCGTAAGTTATATAACAATGCCGATTGCAACACGAATATAGTTCAGATGTGGTCGATATTACATAAGAATCAAAGCTGAGCGAATCTAGTTTCATACAAAATTTGTTTCGTGTGATTTGGATCTATAGATCATGAGATATTGAGGTTAAAGCACAGTAAGGTCAGATTGGCGACTACACTTTTCAGCAAGACAAAATTTCTGAATCATCATGCATATTCAGATCCGACCTATAGAATAGAAAAACACAGGATCTACTTGCAGATTTTTGGTTCATACAGATAATTATTGCAAATAGGATTAGACTCCTTAGGATCGAATTACTCACAGAAAATCGCCCACAGAAAAAAAAAACACCACAACAGAGGGTCAGGGATCTCCAGGAACTTCGTCCACCACCAGTCTGCCACCACCAGCGTCAGAAATTTGCAGGAGGCGCCAAACACAGTAAGGGGCGACAACCACAGGCGGCTAGGGCAAGAAAACAACAAAAATCGTGAGGGAGAGGAGCTCTCACGATATTTCTCTTTTTCTCCCACTCCAAACGGATCCAAGATCCAATAACCCAGTTAACTTAAGTGAAAATCGGTTTTAAGGGCTCACCTGGGCTTAACCACCATGCGCCACTCCAATAACACAGAAATATGCGCCACCATGGTGGAAGAATTCCAGGAGCAAAGAGTCAAGGTTGAGGGTTCGAAGCCCCAACCAAAATAATTATTTTTGCCCTGTAGGAAAAAGTCCTACAATTAGGCAAAAATCCCAAAACTTTAACAGATAAAAATACAGAAACAGAATTTCTAACCTTAAATCGTAATTCAGAAACTCGAGGGCGTTACAGGATCGATATTTTTTATTATTTCGAGTATCCATGCACTTGCGGACACTATAGGTTTTTGGACACAACAAGTTTTTGGCGGCAACAGAACCAATTTGGAGGATCTCCTCTTGAAGATCCTAACCAACACTTTTCTTTATTTCTTGAACTTTGTGATACAATTAAGATTAATGGAGTTTCTAACGATGCACTAAAATTAAGATTGTTTCCTTTTTCTCTTAGGGACCGAGCACGATCTTGGCTTCAAGCACAACCTACCAGTACTTTCACCACATGGGAGCAACTGTCAAATGCCTTCTTGATGAAATATTTCCCACCAAGCAAGACTATCCAAATGAGAAATCAGATTTCAAGCTTTGCACAGAGGGATGGTGAATCTTTTAGTGAGGCATGGGAGCGATTCAATGATTTACAATGGAAGTGTCCTCACCATGGCATTGAAAACTGGGTTTTAATTCATACTTTTTACATTGGTTTGCTTTATAATACCATACTAACTATTGATGTTGCTGCAGGAAGAGCTCTGATGAGCAAAACCATTGATGATGCTTTCAAATTGCTTGGAGAAATGACTTTAAATTATACCCAGTGGACTTCAAAGAGAGGAGTGCTTTATAAACCTTCCCAAGGTAAGAATGAAAGTGATGGTTGGCGCACCTTGGCAGAGAAGGTAGACTCTTTGTGCAACAGATTTGATTCCTTTAAGATGCAAACTGTTGTTATCTCTTCATCTCTTGTTTGTGATATATGTGGTAACAATAGTCATGTCTCTAAAGATTGTAAAGTCATTGCTAGTCAGGATAGTGAACATGTTAATGCGTTAGAGAACTATAATCAAAGTAGAAACAATGATCCCTATTCTAGTACCTACAACCCTGGATGGAGAAATCACCCCTACCTATCTTAGAAAAACATCAACAATGTAGGGGGACAAACTGAAAATAGAGGATACCGACAAAAGCCAAATCAAAATCAAAACTCAAATCAGAATTCAAATATTGAGTCCATGCTAGAAAAGTTCATGCAAAATCAAAGCAAAGAAATTGAAGATCTTAAGGGAATGGTTAGTCAACTTGCATCTCAAGTAGGATCTTTAGCCGCCCACAACAAAATCTTAGAAAATCAAATAGCACAACAAGCTAGTAGTTCTTACAGACCCCCTGGAAAATTACCTGCTAAACCTGAGTTGAACCCTAGGGAGCACTGTAATGCTATTATCACTAGAAGTAGGAGACAATTAGAAGAACCAAAAGGGAAAGTTGTAAACAAAGAAAAAGAGCCTAATGATGATCATGATGATGAATTAGAGTTAGAAAAATCTTCTGAGCATGAACAAACCTAAGCTAGTTTGCCACCTCAAAATGGTGATGAACCAAAAGGGGATGTGCCATGTGAGAAAGATGATTCTAAACCTAATTTACCTCCACCTTATAGGCGACCTATACCCTTTCCACAAAGGTTAGTGCAAGCAAAACTTGACAAACAATTTGGCAAATTTCTTGAAGTGTTGAAAAAGCTTTACATTAATATTCCTTTTACTGAAGCTATATCTCAAATGCCATCAGATGAAAATTTTTTGAAAGAAATATTATCTAAGAAAAGAAAATTTGAGGACTATGGTACTTGTACTGTGGCTTTAACTAAGGATTGCAGTGCTATCATTCAAAATAAATTGCCACCAAAACTGAAGGATCTAGGTTGTTTCTTTCTGTAGTCCGCAAGTGCACGGATACTTGAAGTAATAAAATAGATATCGAACCACAGAGACCTTGTTGTTAAGTACCAATGAATTGAGTTTTCACTAGCTAAACAAATCGAATAATTATGCAAACGAACGGAAAGTGCACGAAAAAATATCAGAGAAGAAAACTAGGACTAGGGGTTCATCCACCTTTATTCTAATGACTAGAAGGAAATAAAGATTGTCAGTCAAATTTTATCATGATAAAGATCTAATTTACTTCATAAAAGGATCATTTCGCTCTCGTGCAGATAATCATACAAAGGACCAATCCTCACTCTCGTGCAAGATCTAACCAATGCTGAAAATAAGTAAACCATTGAACAAAGAACTCAAAGATCACTCTCATGCATCCGAATTCTAAGTCAAACATCTAATGTGGAAACTCAAGGATTACTCTCGTGCATCCTGAAACTCATCACAAGTTCTACTTAAGGTTCTCCGGCGACCAGAAATTTAATCTCTTACAATTTCAAATCAAACCTAACACATTAACTCAATCAAAAGAATCAGAAAATCAACATGGCAATAAAATCACTAAAAATCAGAATTCAAAGAACAAACTTAATCTCTTACGATAAGTTCCAAACTCAATGATTTTTAGGGTTCCAAATTTCACAATCAACCTCTCAGTCTATTTTGCAAAACTCTAAAACATGCTGATATTTATAAAACTAACGAGAATTAAAGGAAAGTCATCACATAAGCAAAATTATCATAACAAAATAATCATGACAAAAATAATCAATGTCTAGTCATTAAGAAATTAAGGGGATTACACCCCCATGTCCCATACGAAGGTTTAAGCTAGCATGATGGAAGAATTACAGCAAAACATGGTTTTAGAATGATTAGAAATCAAAAGAGAGGAGTAAAGGTTACAAAACAGGGCTGAGATCTAAGTTACAACCCATAATTTTCCTTGAAATCACGATGAACAGTGCCGCGACTGCATTTTTGATGATTTCTCCCTTGATCGATCTCCTATCGCTCTGAAACTTCTGTGGTGTGTTCGTCTTCCTCAGGCGAAGCTTCCTTTCAAAAATCGTGGTCGGAGATGGTCTGTGCGACGAGCGGTGATGAACCCTAGCGCGACCGCGATTCCCTGAAATTCTATGTGAATACGTGATAAAAATTGTTCCTTTTGCTTCGCAAATCTCCGCCTGCTTATCCTGAGTCTTCTCCTCTTTTCGGATCTTCAATTGGTGCCCTAAATCTTGAGAAATTGTGTTTTTAAGTTTGCGGCAGAAAACTTAGAAATCTGGGTGCAAATTTACAGCACCATAAAATAATTACAGCAGTGCCGTAATTTCTTCTGTGAATTATGGGCAAAAATTACGGTACCGTGGAAATCTTTACGACAGTGCCGTATTTTTTCCTAAGTCCTCTGGTCGAAATTATCTGAAATTACGGTACCGTGGAAATTTGTCTCAAAATTACGGTAGTGCCGTATTTCTCTCGGATGACTCTAAAAGTTTCTGTGTGAAATCATCAAAAATTACAGTACCGTGGAAATATTTACGGCAATGCTGTATTTTTGCTGAAACTTCTGGTTGGGTTTGCTGAAATTACGGTATCGTGGAAATTTGTCCCAAAATTACGGTAGTGCCGTATTTTTGCTAACAGGCTTGTTTTAACTTGAAATTTGATGTGTAAACTCCCCTTGATGATTAGAACTCGTTCATGCATTGAAAGTGCTTGAAAACTGGTGGTAATGATACGTATTTGCCTGAAATTGATCAAAAACAAAGAATGGTGTAGATTCCAAAGTATTTGGCAAATAAGGTGTAAAAATAAAGCAAAAGAGCAAGATTATAACTCAAAAGACTAGTAAATATGTGTGAAAAATACTATGAAATTTGGAGTCATCATTTCTCTGTACCTTGTGTTATTGGAAGCATGGCTTTTGACTGAGCCTTATGTGATTTAGGAGCTTGTGTTAGCCTAATGCCTTTATCTATTTGCAGGAAGCTGGACATTGGAGAGCTTAAATCAACATCCATATTTTTATAGCTCACTGATATCTCGGTAAAGTATCCTATAGGTATTCTAGAGAATGTTCCAATCAAGGTAGGTGAATTTTTCATACTTGCAGATTTTGTAGTCCTTGACATGGAAGAAAATAATAAAAATCCCATAATTCTTGGTAGACCCTTTTTGGTTACTGCTGGAGCACACATAGATGTTAAAAAAGGAAAAATCACTTTTGATATTTGTGAAAAAATAATTGAATTTGATCTTGCTGATTCTTTGAATAAACTTTCATATTCTGGATCGTGTTGTAGTGTTGACATAGTTGATGATGTTTTTTTATGATGTTTGTAATTTATTTGATGAATCCACTAATTTTGGAACTGACAATTTTTATGAGGATATTGATAGAGGATTACAAGAGAAAGGACATCAAAATTCTGAGAAGAAGAAGAAAAATAGAAGAAGAAGAAGAGGCTCTAGATTGTTTGATAAAGGAAAGAAGATCTTGAGTAAATTTGGACATTGTTTCAAGGCTGAGCCTTATGTGATTGAAAGAGATGCTCAAATCAAAGAAAAATCAGATTGGAAATTGAGGAATTCAAGATCAAATCTGAGTGCAAAAGGGTCAAGCTAAAGACCTTTAAATTAGCGCTTCTTGGGAGGCAACCCAAGCTTTCTAACTTTAGTTTGCTTTATTTTATTTACTTTTTACTTAGTTTGCCCTTAGAACTAATTTTTTTCTTTTATTTTTGTAGGTAAGCAAGTTTAGGCGCAAATTACGGCACTACCGTAATGCACATTACAGTACCGTAATTCCTGTCAATTTCGAACAGAAAGTTTTGGCGAGATAACGGTACTGTCGTAAGTATTTTCACGGTACTGTATTTTGTATACAAAATCTTCCTGAGAGTTTCATTGCTTTTACGGCACTGCCGTAACGAATTCCATGGTGCCGTATTTTTAAGTTGATTTTTTTTATTTTCTTTCAAAAAAAAATTAATTTTTACGGCACTACCGTTTTCAATTTAATGGCACCATAATTTTGACCGTTTTCTCATCAGAGAATATCGAGCAAAATACGGCACTGCCGTAACCATTTTTGTGGTACCGTATTTACTACAGATTTTTGACCTGAGAGTTTTCTGAATATTACGGCGGTACCGTAAGCTTTTTCACGGTAGCGTAATTAATGATGTTTTTTGACCCGAGAGTTAGGACGAAATTATGGTACTACCGTATTAGTTTTACAGCCCGTATTTTTCAATTTCACCAGATTACAACACTGGCGTAATTAATTTTACGGTCGTAATTCTATTTTTGGACGCGATTCCTGTGCCATTTTTTAGGGTTTTCTCGGCCGTGTTTTGGGTTATCTCACTCGTTCGAGCGCTGACCTTCGAACACCGACCATCTCCGACCGTCATAGCTCGCCAGCGATCTTTCCTTTCCGGTTATCACTGCCGATCTGGTACTCTTTCGCCCGATTTCTCAATTTTGGCAAGTTTTTGCGCATATTTCGCCCCTTTCGTCGTTTGTCTCCGATTCTTGATCGTTTTCAGTGATTCTTGCTGCCATTTACTTCTTAGATGATAGGCGACCAGTTCTTGTCAGTTTCTAGAATTTTTGACCAATTTCTGTGAAGAGATTTAAGCTTAAATGAGCTACATTGCTGAATTTTCACTATTCATGTTTCACCCCTTTTTCTCCCATTGAAATCTTTGAGTTCAAGCAGACATATTAGTTGATTCTAGCTTCTATAATGCTTAATGAGTATTGTTTTTCCTGTTGGAAGTATTATTTGAGTTCAATGTTTGCTATACTTTGCTATATTGTCTTGAAAATCAAGTTGCAGCTTTAGTTCACTCATGGCACCCAAGATCAAACAAGTAGTTTAGAAGAAGAGAGGAAAAGGACCAGCCACATCTTCTTCACCACCAAATCCCTATGGCATTGTTTTTAGGGATGAAATTCAAGAGTCGAGGTACAATCAATTGGTGGAAAGAAGGGTTGTCAATATCAAATATGCTGATAGAAGGACTTTAGAGGCACTTGGGCTTTATGAGGATGTATCTTGGATGTTTGAGCAAATTAGAGCTAGAAAATTTTTTGAGATGACGCCCTATACCTACTTGCCACTAGCTTTGGAGTTTTTGAGTAGCTTGAATGTGGATCTAAGGGAGTTTTCCAATGGACCTGCTGAAGGAGATATCACATTCAGACTAGCAAATGTGGAGAGGAAGCTAAATTTGAGGGAAGTCAGGTCTATCTTTCACTTAGGTTTTGGAGGGTATACCCAAATACCAATTGGGTTCATTGAGAATGTGTTCTGGAACCAGATTACCCACGAGACTCACTTTTCTGCTATTTCTGCTAGAGCTTCAAAGATTGCAAATCCTTGTATAAAGTATGTTCATAGAGTTCTTGCCCACACTGTCTTTGGCAGAGGAGACAGTGATGGCATGGTAAGACAATCCGAGCTTTACTTTCTTTGGGGGATGCTGAATCGAGTAGTAGTAGATGTTGCATTCTTTCTGATGAAACACATGGATAAAGTGGCTAGGGCGAAAAAGGGAGCAATTGTAATAGGAGGGTTGATTACACCTATAGCCCTGCATCTGAATGTTGAGCTATATGCATTCTTTTGTTTGGTCCTTGGACCAAGTGCCCCTACTCTACCATTACCCCAATGTAGAGAAGACCACTGTAAAAGAAAGAGCAAATTGGAAGCTTTCACCAAGTACTGCTGAGGCCACCTTTACACCACTGTTGAGTGCAGTTCCACCACCACCCACTTGGGGTGGAAGAGATGATCCCTATGGTATGGAGTCACCATGTCACCGGCCTACTGATCCTACTCCCCCAGCTACTAATTCTTCCCACAGACCTACTGGAGGATGGTCTAGTGCCTTCGACCCAGGATTCTAGGCACTCTTCGCTGAGATATATCGTCAGGGACATCGTATGGAGAGGATGATGGATACCATCGGCCAGATGAAGGACTCGATGCATCACCTTCACTATGATGTGGAACATCTCAGCAACTATATGGAAGAGATGGGCAACTTTTTATATGAGCGCTTTGACTTCCAGGATTCGAGGAGAGGTGGAGACCATGGAGGGCACCAGGGAGAGCCACATGTTGATCCGATGGACACAACGGCTCAGGACACCGAGGAGATAGGATCCGACGGCAAGGATTGAGTAGAGTTTTGTGAGTATCCCTTTTCCTTATTTCTTTGCATTATATTTTCCTTATCTTACTGATATTTCATTTGTTTTTAGGAGGGATAACTCTACAAACTTATTGTGTCTACTACTGCTATATGCTTTGATGACTATTTCGATGTGGTTGTATGATGATTATATTGATTTCTATTCGATGGGGGTTGTATTATCACATTTTGATATGGATGGTTATTTCGAGCACCCTGTGGAGGTGCATGCTTGTTGATATAACATTGTTTTACTTTCATGACTGATGAATATATTTTTATGATGATATGATTGATTTATGGCCTGGTCTATATTTTTAAGGAATTTATTGTTGATGACTTGTATGATTCTACTGATGGTGAATGAACTCATGCTTCTGATTAGGTCTAGGTATATCATGTCGAATTTATTTCTTTAATATATATCTACTTTTGAAATTTTTCATTGATTGATGAATGAGATTTTAGGTGCATATATTGTTTGAAGAATTTGTTTTAAAAGTGAAACTACTTGTTAAATAAAATTAGCATATGAGTGTAATTTTGAATTGATGTCAATTGATTAGTCTAGTTAATGTTTAGTCTATTTGCTATTTGTTGGGAAGAAAGAATCCAAAATCCAGAAATAGTGAGTGACTCCCCTACTTGGCACTGTGTAAAATTGACAGTGGTACCGAAGATATGGGTTGAAGTCTGAAAAGAAAAAAAAATTTGGAGAGAAAGAAAAAGAAAATGACTCCTCTACTTGGGACTGTGTAAAATTGACAGTGGTACCTAAGACAAGAGTTGAAGTCCCAAATAAAAAGTGTGTATCTATGTGGGTACATACCATCAAAAACACAAAAAGAAAAAAAGAAGAAAAGAAAATTTTGAGTGGGAAAAGACTTTGGATATCCTATTCCTGTAAACAAAAGTATAATAGATTTAAACTGAAAATTGGATGAATTCATGAGATTGAAATTGTACTTTTGCAAAGTTTTATTTGATTAAGTTGTGGATCTTGAGGATAGAATTCAAAGGATGATATGTCTATTTAAAATTTTATGAATCAATTGGTGGATTTTTCATTAGTGATTGTATTTTAGAAATTTATTCTTCATGAGAAAATCTATGCCTATGATCAATTTTTGATTTTTTGCTTGAGGACAAGCAAAGTTTGAGCCTTATGTGTTTGATGACACCAAAATTTATAGTAAATTTTGTGCCATTTCATATATCTTTTTGTGTCAAAAATTATGAACCTTTGCTTTTTCAGGAATCTACACTCTTTTTGGTTTTTGATAATTTTCAGGTAAAAAAACACGATTTTTATGCGTTTTCAGGCAATTCCAGATGCATGAATGAGTTCCCACCATCAAGAGGAGATTACACATCAAATTTCATGAAGATTGGAGCTTTAGACCAAATTACAGCAGGGTCGTAATCTATATTACGGTACCGTATTTTCATCGGCTACCGTAATATCAAAGCACTGCCGTAATTTGGGAATTTTTCATCCAGAAAGATCGAAAATTACGGCACTACAGTAAAGATTTTCACGAGCCGTAATTTGGAACGCTTTTCGACCAAAAATTTTGACCGAAATTACGGCACTGCCGTAACTGATATTACGGTGCCGTAATCGTTTGATGGTTTTGATCCGAGAACTCAACTGAAATTACGGCAGTGCCGTAACCAAAAATACGGTCGTAATTACGACATGGAGACACGATTTTCACGGTTAAATTTGAGTCCAATTTTTGCGGGATCGATTGCAGACGATCTAGGCCATAAAATTCAAAGCTGTAAGAAGCAAAAAAGGAGCTTTCGACGAGATGAGGGAGGAGACACCAAAAGCCCTAATTTTCATCCACTAACAAAGAAGAAATCGAGTTTCACGCCACCAACCTAGGTTTCATTGCCGGGAAGCGTACAACGCATCTCTGGCCGTGAAATTTGAAGGGAAGCTTCGCCTGGAGCAAGAGAACATACCCCAGAAGTTTCAACGCGAAAGGGTCTCGATCGGAGGAGAAATCGACGAAAAACCCAGCGCTGGCACTGTTCATACGCATATTATGGCTGTAATTTTCATTACAGCCTTGTGGTTATTCGTTCTTCCCCTTTCTTTTTGATTTTTGATCGCTAGAAACTATGGTTTATTGTAATCTTTTCTCCATGCTAGCTTAAACTTTTTGTGGGACATGGGGGAGTAATTCCCTTTGATTTCTTAATGACTAGATAAACTTTTCATTACTTCGTCACGTATAATTTTAGCATGATAATTCTACTTATGTGATAAGTGCTCTTTGATTCTCCATAGATTTATGTTATTAATCATGTTTTAGGAGGACTGAAAGGTGACCTGCTTGAGAACTTGGAACCCTAGAATTGCATGATAGAAACTTACTGTAAGAAATTAGGTTAGTTCTTGCTTCTCAATTTTGGAAGAATAATTGCCATGCTTAATAATATGAATATAAGATTGATTCAATTTATCAAACGTGAAGATCTTGTGCGGAAGTAAGGATTGGAACGTTGGAGAACCATAAGTAGAACTTGTGTTGAGACTCGGATGCACGAAAGTGATCCTTGAGATTCCACTCGAGATGATCCACTTAGAATTCGGATGCACGAAAGTGATCGTTGAGTTATTTTTTGGATGATTTACTTATTTCCAGCTTGGGATAGATCTTGCACGAAGGCGAGGATTGGTCCCCGCATGATTGTCTGCACGAAAGTGAGATAATCCTTTTATGAAGTAAATTGTATTTTTATCATGATAAAATTAAATTGATTAATTTCTATTCATATCTAGTCATATAAAGCAAAGTGGATGAAACCCTAGTCCCAGTTTCTCTCTCTAGTATTTTCGTTAGCTTTCGATAATTCACTTGCATAGTTTCGTTTGCCTAGATAGTAAGAAATCGATTATTTGGTACTTGACAAATGAGGTCTCTGTGATTATTAATTCATTTGCATAGCTTTCGATAATCCTTTTATGAGAAGGATACTTTTAATAAGCATCAGATAGATACTTTGGAGGTTTCTAATTTGATGCTAACTAATATATCGCTTGAATTACTAGGGCAATATAATCGAAAAGTGCTTCTGTGATTATTTATAATCTAAGGCAGCTCTTCGATGAATTGGTTGGTCTCAACCCTCTGAAAGTAAACATTAAACGTGTTGAGCCGAAAGACTTAACTAAGGCATTGAAGATAAAGATGGAAAAGGTCAGGAACAATGGTGCTATTCATGTGGATTGCCAACTCACATGATTGACATAGTGCGACTTCAGAACGAGGAGAAGAGAAGCAAGGCTTCCTCTTCTGGCTCAGGTATTTATGTTACCGAAGTTAACCTTTCTACTTCTATGTCATGGGTATTGGATACTGCATGCGGAGCTCATATTTGTACAAATATGCAAGGGCTCATATTTGTCCCCGGCAACGGCGCCAAAAACTTGATAGGCTTCCGCAAGTGCACGGAACTATCGAAGTAATAAAGAAAAGTATCGAATCCACAGGGACCTTATTGTTAAGTACCAAATAGTGGTATTCTTACTAGCTAAGCGAACCAATTCTAGTGCAAAGTAATAATGGAAAACACACGAACTCAGATAATCAGAGAGATAAATTGGGACTTAGGGTTTCATCTTCCTTGATTCTAATGACTAGACATAAATAAAAGGGTCGTCAGTCTAATTCTACCGTGACAAAGACATAATTTACTTGATAAAGGTATTGTCTCACTTTCGTGCAGACAATCATGCAGATAACCGATCCCCACTTTCGTGCAAGATCTATTCTCAATGCTGTAGATAAGTAAATCATCAATCAAAGAACTCAAGATCACTTTCGTGCATCCGAATTCTAGGTTGATAATCTCTAACGGAAGCTCAAGGATCACTTTCGTGCATCCGAGCCTCAACACTAGTTTTACTCATGGATCTCCAACATTCCGATCCTCACTTTCATGCAAGATCTCCACGTTTGATAAATAGACTCGATCCATAAATTTATCTTACTATCATGACAATTAATTTACTAGAATAGATCAAATTGGATCTAACCTAAGGAAGGGATCCTAACATGCAATTCTAGGGGTCCAAGTTCTCAAGCAAATCACCTTTCAGTCTCATTGCGAAAACTCTAAAAACATAATTAGTAACATGGACTTATAGAGAGTCTAAGCATAATTATCACATGAGTAAAATTATCATGGCAAAGTTATCATGACGAAAAAGAAGATTATCTAATCATTGAAAATCAAGGGGATTACACCCCATGTCCCAAAAGAGTATTAAGCTTGCATGGAGAAAGAGATACAATAAATCATATTCTTAGAGTGATCAGAAAACAAAAATAAAGGAGAAACAACGTTACAACACAGCTGTAAAGTCCTTTACAGCTGTAATTTGCTTTGATGGACAGCGTTGTCACCGCTGTTTTGTTGATTCCTCCTCCGATCGGACTCCAAACGCTCTGAAACTTCTATGGTGTCTTCCTCTCCTCCAGGCGAAGCTTCTACGTGAAAATCTCAGCCTGAGGGGCCCTCTACGCCTCTCAGCACGAGGGCAAACCCTAACTACCTCTCTGATGATTGCTCTCTCAAATCTAGATAAAAATTCTTTTTTTACTTCGTACGCCTTCTCCTCTTAACGATGAGTTCAGAACATCTTTCGGATTTCAATTTGGTCCTCTGGATCAAAAGTTATGGCTCACGCAAGATTCGGACTTGTAAAAATCACGTTTTTGACTGGGAATTACGGCAGTGTAATATCTCACGGCACTGCCGTAAAATAGCTTGAGTGTTCTGTTCTGGAAACACTGGAAAATATGGCCCGTAATTTGGTTTACGACAATACCGTAATTTCGATTGAACTTGCTGGTCGGAATATGTCTGGAAAATACGGCTCATGTAGAAGTTTACGGCAGTGCCGTAATTTCAGCAAAGGTTTCTGTTCTGAAGACGCTCCAAAATACGGTAGTGTAATTCTTTACGGAAGTGCCGTAAAATCACAAAATCTTTCTGTTTGGAAAAGCTCCAAAATACGACCGTGTTCTTGATAATACGGTAGCCTCAAAATACGGTACCGTAAAATCCTTTACGGTACTGTCGTATTTTGGTTCCTGGCCTCGATTTGCGTGAAATTTCTTGTGTATCTTCCTCTTGATGATGGTAATTCTTCCATGTGTTTGATTTTGCTTGAAAACGCCCAAAATAGTGCCTTTTTGCCTGAGAATCATGAAAAACCAAAATAGGAGTAGACTTTGCAATATTCGATGAATTTAGCATGAAAATAAGCAAAAGATCTTCAATTTAGCATGAAAAGATATCTAAAATGATACAAAATATACTACATATTTTGGTGTCATCACCTGGAGAGATTGACTACATGTTAGAAACGGAGAAAAGGTTGCTGCTGTTGCCGTAGGACTTTTGACGCTCTCCTTGCCTTGTAGACTTCAGTTAGAGTTAGATCATTGCTATTATGTACCTTCTCTTACCAAAACATTGTATCTATTCCTTGCTTGGCAAGGAAAGGATTTAAATTTGAAATAAAATAGGACTCTTGTTCTTTTTTATTTGCAAATGTGTTTTATGGGAAGGGTACCTTATGCAATGGATTTATGTCTTGGTCATGGATAACTCTATATGTAACATAAATCATAAAAAGATCAAACTGAGTGGTTCAGTTGGTGCGTACCTTTGGCATTGTCGATTAGCCCATATAAACAAGAATCGCATTCAACAACTCCATGCAAATGGATTGTTAGATTCAACCTCCTTGGAGGAGTTTGATACTTGTGAGCCTTGTTTATTAGGGAAGATGACAAAAGCGCCCTTCACCAAGATCGGTGAGAGGGCAGGAGGTTTGTTGGATCTCATACATAGCGATGTGTGTGGGCCATTCCGTAAACAAGCCAGAGGAGGGTACAACTACTTCATCACATTTACTGATAACTTCAGTAGATATGGTTATGTCTATTTGATGAGACATAAGTCTGAATCCTTTGAGAAATTTAAGGAGTTCAGACATGAAGTAGAAAACCAGTTTGGTAGATATATTAAGACTCTTCGATTAGATCGTGGTGGAGAGTACCTGAGCGGTGAGTTCTTTGACTATCTTAGAGAGTGTGGGATTCTATCCCAACTCACTCCTGCTGGAACACCTCAATAGAATGGTGTGTCTGAGAGGAGAAATCGAACCTTGTTGGACATGGTTCGATCTATGATGAGTCATGCAACTCTACCACCCTCGTTTTGGGGACATGCACTTGAGACAGCTTCTCTTATACTGAATAACGTTCCATCTAAGAGTGTCTCCAAGATTCCATGCGAGGTGTGGAGTGGAAGATGACCGAATCTCTCTTTTATCAAAGTTTGGGGATGTGTGGCTTATGTCAAACGTCAGGATTCTAGCAAGCTAGAACCCAGATCTGATAAATGCGTGTTTGTGGGGTATCCTAAGGAAACTAAAGGATATTACTTCTATATTCCCAACGAGAACAAAGTTTTTGTTGCTCGGGGTGCTGTCTTTCTAGAGAAGAATTTCTCATGAAAGAAGTCAGTGGGAGGAAGTTTGAGTTGGACGAGGTCCAAGTGCAACCACAACACACTGAGATGGAACCTGAGCCACCTGCACCTGAGCCACCTGCACCGGTTGCTGGGCAACCAGAGGCTGAGACACAGGCCCTGTGTAGGTCTGGGAGGATTCGTCATGCACCTGAGAGGTATGGGTCACTGCCGACCCAACATGACGGGATCTTCATCGTTGAGGATGAACCCAGCACCTATGATGTGGCGGTCGCTGGACCGGATTCCGAGAAATGGCTTGAGGCCATGAGATCCAAGATGGATTCCATGTCGGCTAACCAAGTCTGGGATTTGGTTGAGCTACTAGATGGGGTAAAACCCATAGGGTGTAAATGGGTCTTCAAGAGGAAGACTGACATGGATGGCAACATAGTTACCTATAAGGGTAGACTTGTGGCTAAAGGATTCAAACAAGTCCACTGGGTGGACTATGATGAAACCTTCTCGCCAGTTGCCATGTTCAAATCCATTCGAATCTTGCTTGCTATAGCCGTATATCACGATTATGAGATATGGTAGATGGATGTAAAGACAGCATTCCTTAACGTAAAGTTGACAGAGGATGTGTATATAACACAGCCTGATGGCTTCATCCATCCTGCAGAGGCCAATAAGGTCTGCAGACTGAAGATATCTATTTATGGATTAAAGCAAGCATCTCGAAGTTGGAATCTTCGATTTAATGAGGCAGTAAGAGATTACGGCTTTATTAAAAGCGAAGATGACGCCCGTGTGTACAGAAAATTCAGTGGGAGCTTGTTGACATCTCTGGTCTTGTATGTCAACGACATACTACTCATTGGAAATGATATCCCTAGTCTTCAAGCTGTGAAGACATGGTTGGGGAAGTGTTTCTAGATGAAAGACTTAGGGGAGGCCGCCTATATCCTAGGCGTGAGGAACTACCGGGATAGATCCAAGAAGCTCCTGGCCCTTAGTCAGAGTACTTACATTGATAAGGTCCTGGAGAGGTTAAACTTGGAGCAATCCAAGAAAGGATACCTTCCAATGAGGCATGGCCTTATTCTCTCTAAGAGCTAGTGTCCCACCACACAAGCTGAGAGGGACGACATGAGTCGTGTACCCTATGCTTTGGCAGTAAGTTCGATCAGGTATGTGATGTTATGTACTAGACCAGATGTGGCTTATGCTGTGAGCATAACCATCAGATACCAATCTAATCTAGGTCTACAACACTGGGTGGCTGTAAAGAATATTCTGAAGTATCTGAGAAGAACTAAGGATTTGTTCTTGGTCTATGGGGGACAGGAAGAGCTCAGTGTTTAGGGCTACACTGACGCATCGTTCTAGTCTGACCCTGATGACTTCAGATCGCAGGCAAGCTATGTGTTAAGATTGTATGGATGTGCGATGAGCTGAGAGAGCTATAGGCAATCCGCAATAGCTGATTCTACAATCGAGGCTGAGTATGTTGCTTCTGAGGTAACCAAAGAAGTTGTTTGGATAAGGAAGTTCATTTCTGAACTTCAGCTGGTTTCAACTGCTGTGGATCCGATTGATCTCTATTGTGACAACAATAGAGCGATCGCATAGGCAGAGGAACCACAGTCTCATCAAAAATCCAAACACATTATCAGTAGATTTCACCTGATCTGGGAGATTAGTGGTTGAGGTGATGTCAAGATAGGCAAAGTTGACACAGATAGCAATCTAGTAGACCCACTGACTATGGCTTTGGCGTAGCAGAAGCGTGTTGGTCATACGACGGACATGAGGTTGAGATTTCTCAACAACTAAGTCTAAGTGCAAGTGGGAGATTGTTGGTGTATATGCCCTTGGACCCGTTGTTGGTCCATCATGTACTACTTGACACTGATACTTGATATATCATTCTAGCATTGTCGTTATTATGCTGTGTTTACATCTGCGATTATGTACATGGATAATAATGTCCCTGGAGACAGATTGGATCTATGCTAAAATGGTGTGTCCCCAGTCAAGTACCTGAGTAGATAAGGGACAGCTCTGGTACATGCGAGACTAGTATATGAGCTGGTTAGGCACGGGGTGCTAACGCAGGAATATGAGTATATCAGTGGTGGATATACTGGACTGACCCACTGTGAGGCTCTAACTTGGTGTCATGAGTTAAGCTCACAAGTTACAGGAGATGCATTGATCCCTTGACTTGAGTTCATTGACTCTTCTATATGGTTAGGGACATGCTTTGATACAACCTAATAGCTCGCCATAGCAGAGAGGCCATAACGGTTGTCATTGGGTATGTCACGACCCATATGAGAAGATCAATGGACAGATATAGGATTTGCCCCTTCCTGTGGGAAGGTTGATATCCACGGGGCCCCCCTATGGTTTCATGACTGAAAGTGTATGGCCATACCCAGGTGAAAGCCTGATGTAGTCATGACCATGTGATTGGATGAAAACAAAGTGGTGACACACTTTGTCCAATCGGATATCAGTCTAGCAAAGAGACTGTAATGCATCGGTATCTTGTTGCGATGATGGGGATGTCGATGTTGATATCCATTCCAAGGACTTGGGTAGCAGCGATGCACTGCTAGGTGCCACTCATTGCTAGTGGTGACCTGAGTTCATCACTGCTAATGTCAGAGGAACCTACAGGGTCGCACAACTTGAAACTCGGGTTCTCGTATTGATCGGGTAGCCTAATGATCGTGTTATTGGATAACTCGGATCTATTTGAGAGAATCCATCAGCGCCATTGTGCCTGATGAGATGGAAGGGACTTATTGGAGCTAACTTCATTTTTGGGCTAGTTGGGCCAATTGGGTTCAATAGGCCAAATAGGCCAAATTGGCCCAATAGGCAAATTGCGTCAAATGAAGTCTAAGCTTGGAGCATGGACCAATAGGCCTCCAAGCCCAATGGGCATGAAGCCTAGTTGGGGCGTGAGGCTTAATGGGCCTTGAGGCCCAATGGGCCGTCAGGCGTAATGTGTAATGACAATAAGTTGCCTGGGCCCAATAGATATCATGGTGGATTAAATGCTGTATTTAATTCTGGGAACTAAATTCTGTATTTAATTCTCAATTAATGATGAATTTAATTTTGAATTTAATTACGAATTTAATTCTGAATTTGAAGAGTCATGCTATTAATGGTGATTATGAAACTTTAATTCAAGGTTTTAATGAGCCATTATGAGACTTTAATTCAGAGTTTAATTCTATAATTAATTCTGAATTTAATTCTATAATTAATGATGAATTAATTCAGAGATTAATTCTAAATTTATTGCGGAATTCCAAGGGTCACCATGATTTCTATAAAAGAAGGGGTGGAGTGTCCTTGGCGCCTATTTGATCTTGAGAAAGATTTCTCTCCTTGGCGCCTACACCATTCTCCCCTCTCTTCTGGGCGATTGCAAGGTTTGACCTTGGCAGATTCTTCCATCATTCCTTCTCATCTTGGCGTCTTCTCCTTGTGGGTAGCGCAAGCTCTTGAGGATTTCTCCCAAAGGGCGTGGATCTTCTTCCCGAGGCTAGCACTGGGCGTGGAAGAAGAGAACTCGAGTGTCGGCTATGTGCGAGACTGTAGAGGGTGAACATTTGGGGGCCTGCATCGCATCTTTTTCTTTGCTTCAAGGTACCATCTCCTACTCACCGTGTCAATTCCTTCGCATGACTCGATCTTCTGGGTTTTTGGGACTGGCCTGTTTCGGGGATTGTTTCTGCTGTGCATGTCTTTAAAATTTTAAAATCCTTGGGTTTCCCAACAGATGTCGATGTCGATATCTATTCCGATGACTTGGGTAGCAGCGATGCACTGCTAGGTGCCACTCACTGCTTGTGATGACCATAGTTCATCACTACCAACGTCTGAGGAACTTATAGGGTCGCACACCTTGATACTCGAGTTCTCGTGTTAATCGGGAAGCCTTATGATCGAGTTATTGGATAACTCGGATCAATTTTGGAGATTTCATCAGCGCCAATGGGTCTGATGAGATGGAAGAAACTTATTAGAGCCAAACTTCATTTTTGTAAGGTTGACCCAAAATTGACCATGGTTGGTCACATTTGAGTTAGGATTGCTTTGGATTTGGATCCAATAGCTTAATCAACCTTTGTAATGAAGTTTGGGCTAGCTCATTATCCAATGAGGCTCAATAATAAGTTGTCATGAAGAGATTAGAGGGCATAAGGGTATAATGGGGAGAAAACTCACCCCATTGGCACCTAAGGCATAATGGGGAGGAGTTGGCGCTAGGTGCTTCATTAGGAAGCAATTGGCGCCTTCCCCTTCATCCTTGGATGGAAACCTTGCCTCTAAGGCAAAGCTTGGGGTGCATATGGCTTGTAGGAAGTATTTGGTAAGTGGCAAGCGCATATGGTTGATAGGAAGAAGTTTATGGAAAAGGCTAGGAGCCTTTCCTTACATCAAACCCAAATTGCTCTCCCCAAAACCCTAGCCACATGTCTCTTTGTTGAATGCGCCTATAACACTTCTCTTGCTGCCCCCTTGTTGATATATGTCATTACATATGCGAGAGCAATACAACAAGTTGGCGTGAGAAATTTGAGCAGCAAGGGCAAAGAATCATTGGCGCATCTCTCTTCCATCTTCAAGCCGCAAGCCTTCTTCTTCCTTTCCTCTTGGCACAAGGAGTGCCAGGGCTTGGCGGGATCCTCTCCACCTCCCACCTCTTGGTGCATTCTTCTCCCTTGGTGGCGCAAGTGATGTGGAGGACACTCTAAAGGCTTAGATCTTCTTATCGAGGCTAGCACCGGGCGTGGAAGAAGAGGACTCGAGGATCCATTGTGTGTGAGACTGCAGAGGGTGCACACTTGGGTGCCTACCTCGACATCACTTTGCATCTTGCTCTTAGGTACTGATGACATGAAAATTCATAGCATATTTTGGGTCATTTGATAGGTTTTTTTGTGTCATATTCATGCTCTTTTGCTTATTTTTATGCCTTATTTATCAAATATTGCGGAATCTACACCTTTTTGTGTTTTTGATTATTTATAGGTAAAAAGACATTATTTTAAGGCGTTTTCAACAATTCAGATGCATTGATGAATTCCCATCATCAAGAGAAGATTACCAGTCAAATTTCACGCAAATTAGAGCTTCAGACCAAAAATACGGCAGAGCCGTAATTAATATTACGGTACCATGGTTTTACTGAACCTACAGAATAAACCACGGCACTGCCATAATTTTTGATCACTACTATAAATCAGATTACGGGCCGTAATTTGGGATGATTTCCGATCTGAGAGTCTTGCCGATTTTACGGCACTGCTGTAAACCATATTACGGGCCGTAATTCCGGGAGATTTTCTTACAGAATATTTTTGCATGATCACGGCACTGCCGTGGTTGTATTCACAGCTTGTGTTTCTTCCCAGATTCTTCACAGAATAAAATACGGCACTGCCATAATCAAAATTACGGCCGTAATTACAACCCAGGCGGTGGATTCTTTTGGTCAAATTGAAGCCCAATTTTTGTGCGGACGATTTAGACCAGAAAATTGAGATCCGTAAAAGGGGAGAAATACGCTAGACATAAAGAGGAGGAGACACACTCGAAAAGCCCCAATTTTGATCAACGTTTGAGAGAGAAATCACGATCTTCACCGCCACCCTAGGTTTCACCGCCGCGAAGTGTACAGCGCATCAACGAGAACAACGTTTGAAGGGAAGCTGCACCTAGAGGAGGAGAACATACCCGAGAAGTTTCAGAGCAAAATGAGATCAATCGGGAGAGAAATCAACAAAAGAGGCATCGCCGCCACTATTTATCCCATGAAATTACGGCTGTAATTTTCATTGCAGCCTTGTTGTTAGATGAATTTCTTATCTCTCTTCGATTTCTAATCCTTTGAAACTATGGTTTATTATA
This sequence comes from Costus lasius, assembly GCA_027563935.2. NCBI lineage: Eukaryota > Viridiplantae > Streptophyta > Magnoliopsida > Zingiberales > Costaceae > Costus > Costus lasius. Next base: position 107,526,324 of record CM050447.1, on the reverse strand, counting down.
ATTCTTCGACTATGCTAGCTTAAACAATTTTTGGGACATAGGGGTGTAATCCCCTTAATTTCGAATGACTAGATAATTTTTATTTCGTCAGAATAATCTTACTATGATAATTCTACTTATGTGATGATTGCCTTTAGTTCTTTCTAGTTTCATATTATCAGCATGTTTTGGAGTTTTTGCGATATGGACTGAAAAGTGACTTGCGATAACTTGGAACCCTAGAATCATGATTTAGGAACTCATCGTAAGAAATTAGATTTGTTCTTATTTCTAGATTTTAGAAATTTTTTACCCTGTTAATAATCTGATCTAGGAAGAATTGTTGAAATAAATATGATGATACTGTAAGAAATTAAGTATCGAATCGTTGGAGAACCTTAAGTAGAACCTATGAAAATTAAAGTATGAAAGTATTTAGTTTTCACTTGAGATGTTTGACTTAGAATTTGGATGCATGAAAGTGATCTTTGAGTTCTCTGTCAATGATTTACTTATTCTTAGCATTGAATAAATCCTGCACGAAAGTGATGATTGGTTCTTTGTAAATTGTCTGCGCGAAAGCGAGATAATTTCTTTATAAAGTAAATTATATTTTTATCATAATAAGAATAACCTGACCAACACTTATTTGGATCTAGTCATAGAAATTGTGTTGGATGAAACCCTAGTCCCAGTTTCTCTCTCTGACTTTTTTGTGTAATTTCCAAAAGTTTGCTTTCTGTGTAATTGCCTAGCTAGTGAGAAATCGATTATTCGGTACTTGATAAACGAGGTCTCTGTGGTTCGATATCTTATTTATTACTTTGAGTATCTGTGTACTTGCGGACACAACAAGTTTTTGGCGCCGTTGCCGGGGACCTTGGTTTTTGTCAATATTGAATGTATTGATAGTATTGCTAGACTAGGTTTTATTTTTTGTTTTCTATTCTTTTCTTCTTATTTTGAGTTCATTTGATCTATTTACTTTTGCATGCGCAGGAATCTTAGATCAGGACCTCTATTTCCTTTATGTCCTAAGATAAACAAAACTCTTAGACTACGCAGGAAACTTAGATTTGAAGAGAGACAGGAAGAAGAAGTTGTCATGGCAGACATGAGATCACTTAGGGACTATGCAGCCCATAATCCGTAGGAGATACACTCTAGCATTGCTAGACCTGTTATTGAGACTAACAATTTTGAGATCAAGCCTACTTTCTTATCTATGATCCAGCAAAATCAATTTGTAGGATCTCCACTTGAAGATCCTAATCAACACTTTGCTTTATTTCTTGAATTATGTGATACAATTAAGATTAATGGTGTTTCTAACGATGCATTAAAACTGAGATTGTTTCCTTTTTCTCTTAGGGATCGCGCATGTTCATGGCTTCAAGCTCAACCTACCAGTACTTTCACCACATGGGAACAACTATCTAATGCTTTCTTGATGAAGTACTTTCCACCTAGCAAGACCATCCAGTTGAGAAACTAGATTATAAGCTTTGCACAGCGGGATGGCGAGTCTTTTAGTGAGGCATGGGAGTGTTTTAATGAGTTACAATGGAAGGCTCACTATGGCCTTGAAAATTGGGTTTTAATACATACTTTTTACAATGGTTTATTGTATAATACTCGTTTGACTATTGATGCTGCTGCAGGAGGAGCCCTTATCAGCAGAGCCATTTAGAATGCTTTCAAGTTGCTGGAGGAGATGGCTTTGAATCACAACCAATGGACTACAGAGAGAGGAGTGTTGTATCGACCTCCTCATGGTAAGAATGAAAGTGATGATTGGTGCACCTTGGTAGAAAAGGTAGATTCTTTATGCAACAGATTTGATTCTTTTCAAATGCAAACTGTTGTAGTTTTATCTTCTGTTGTGTGTGATATTTGTGGTAATAATGGTCATTATTCTGAAGAGTGTAAAGTCATTACTAATCAGGGTACTGAACAAGTTAATGTTGTGGGGGGTTTAATCAAAGTAGAAACAATGATCCCTACTTTAGTACATATAACCCTGGATGGAGGAACCACCCCAATTTATCTTGGAAAACTAATAATCATGTAGGGGGACAAACTGAGAATAGAGGATATCAACAGAGACAAATTCAAAATCAAAACCAACCCCAAAACTCTAGTGTAGAGTCTATGCTTGAAAAATTTATGGCTAGTCACAATCAGTTTATGACAAATCAAAATAAGGAAATTGAAGATCGTAAGGGATTGGTTAGCCAACTTGCTTCTCAAGTAGGATCTTTAGCAGCCCATAATAAAATTCTAGAGAACCAGATAGCACAACAAGCTAGCACTCCTTACAGACCCCCAGGGAAATTACCTGCTAAACCTGAATTAAACCATAAGAAGCATTGTAATGCTATAACAATTAGGAGTGGAAAACAATTGGATGAACCATGGGGTAGATTAGATGATAATGAGGGAGAGCCCAACATAGAACATAGCAATGAACCGAGCTTAGAAGCACAACCTGCTCATGTGCAGTCCCATGGTAGTTTGCCACCTCATAAGGGTGATGAACCTAAAGGTGATGAGCCATGTCAGATTGATGTTTCTAAACCTAGTTCTCCTGCACCTTATAGGCCACCTATACCTTTTCCCCAGCGATTAGAGCAAGCGAAACTAGATAAGCAATTTGGGAAATTTCTTGAAGTTTTGAAGAAGCTTTATATTAATATTCCTTTCACTAAAGCTTTATTTCAAATGCCCACATATGCTAAATTTTTGAAAGAAATTTTGTCTAATAAGAGAAAGATAGAGGACTATGGTACTGTGGCTTTAATTGAAGAATGTAGTGATATTATCCAGAACAAGTTGCCACCGAAATTAAAGGATCTAGGTAGTTTCTCTAGTTCTATTGGGAGTATGGCTTTTGACCGAGCTTTATGTGATTTGGGTGCTAGTGTAAGCCTAATGCCTTTATCTATTTGTAGGAAATTGGACATGGGAGAGCTTAAACCAACTTCAATATCCTTGCAGCTCATTGATAGCATGGTAAAGTATCCTGTTGGAATCTTAAAGAATGTCCCAATCTAAGAAGGTAAGTATTTTATTCCAACAGATTTTGTAGTTCTTGTGATGGAGGAAAGTTATAAAAATCCAATTTTTCTTGGTAGACCCTTTTTGGCCACAGCAGGTGTAGTCATAGATGTTAGGAAAGGAAAACTCACGTTTGATATTTGTGAAAATATAATTGAGTTTGATTTAACAGATTCATTGAAAAAAGCATCATATTCAGGATCATGTTGTAGTATTGATTTAATTGATAATGTTGTTGGTGATGTGCACAATTTGTTTGATGAATCCTGTAATATTGAGAATGACACTTTTTCTGAGTGTGTAAATAGAGGATTTCAGGAGAAAACTGAATCAATTTCTGAAAAGAGAAAGAAGACAAAGAAGAAAAGGAAGATCAACATTGCTTGATAAAGGAAGAAATATCTTAGGTAAAGTTGGACATTGTTTCTTAAATGAACCTTATGTACCTAGAAGTGATGAACAAAACATAGAGAAATCAGAATGCTGACTGAAGGCACCACCATGATCAAATCCGAGTGCAGAACGGTCAAGCTAATGACCTTTAAATTAGCACTTCTTGGGAGGCAACCCAAGCACTATTACTTAGCTCAGTTTCTTCTATTTTAGTTTATTTTTAGAGTTAATTTTTGTTTTCTTTTTGCAGGTAAAATCGAGTTTGGTACAAAAATATGGCACCACCATAATGGACATTACGGGCCGTAATTTTGGTCTGTTTTTTACCAGAAAGTTTTGAGGCCATTACGGTAGTACTGTAAGTAACATTACGTGCCGTATTTTCACTTTGAAATTTTCCTGAGAGTTTTATCGCTTTTATGGCACTACCATAATGGTTTTCATGGGCCATATTTTCGTGTGATTTTCGATCCGAGAGTTTCCGTAATTTGGCTCATTTTACGGTAGTACCGTAAACAATTTTACATGCTGTATTTTGTGTGTTAAAAAAAAATTTTGCTCGTTTTTACGGTACTACCGTAACTGTTTTTATGGTGCCGTAATTACGGCTGATTTTTGATCCGAGAGTTTTGAAGTTTTTACGGTAGTACCATAATCATTTATACGGAACTGTAATTCCAGCCCATTTTTGACCCAAGAATTTCCAGACATTTATGGCACTACCGTAAAGATATTACGGCCGTAATTCTTTTTGGCCCACGCGATTTCTGTGCCATTTTTAGGGTTTTCTGTACGGTGTTTTGGGATTTCACTCGTTCTCTCACGCCGACCTCGAACTTCCGACCTACCCTTGCCTTCAGAGCTCGCTGATGACCCTTCCCGTCCAGCTCCAATCACCGATCTAGTATTTTCTTGCCCGATTTCTTCATTATGGTGAGTGTTTGCATCCTATTCCGCCCCTTTCTTGTCTTCTTCCGATTCTTAGTTGATTTCTGAAATGTTTGCTTGCATTGGCTCTTTAGATGGCAGGCGACTCTTCCTAGTTTGTTTCTAGAAAATTTTAACTGATTTTGGAGTGATTTTGAGCTTTGAATGAGCTCAATCAGCTGTGTTCTTCAGTTTACTGTTCCGCCCTCATTTTTTTCCTAGATAAATTTTTGGGTATAAGCTTGGATTTAACTGACTCTTGTTTTTATGATGCTTGTTAAGTAATTATGTTCATTCCTAAGGAAATTGAAAGAGTGATTTCATTAGGAATTCAATTTTTGCTATATCATGTTAAAATTTCAGTTTGCAGCCCTATTTCAGATGGCACCCAAAACAAAAGTTGTAGTTTCAAAGAGAAGAGGAAAAACCCCAGCGGAGTCTTCAACACCCCCAAATCCCTATGGTATCATTTTTAGAGATGAGATTAAGGAGGCCCAGTATAATCAGCTTATCACTAAGAGAGTTGTTAACACAAAGTATGCATATCGACGCACACTAGAAGCATTGGGACTTTATGATGATGTGTTTTTGGATGTTTGACCGGATATGGGCAAAACAATTCTTTCAAATGACACCTGCCACATATCTTCCTTTAGTTTTGGAATTTTTGAGCAGCAAGGATATGGAGTTTGAGGAGTTCACTAACAGACATGCTGACGGGGAGATCACTTTCAGATTAGCTAACATTGAAAGGAAGCTTACTTTGAGAGACATCAGATCCATTTTTCACTTATCATCAGGGGGGATACACCCAAGTGCCAGTGGGTTTCATAGAGAATGTTTTCTAGAACTAAATCACTAATGAAATCCACTTTTCTGCAGTTTTAGCCCGTGCCTCAAAGATCTCAAATCCATGTATTAAATATGTTCATAGAGTGTTGGCTCACACAGTCTTTGGGAGGTGTGATAGTGACGGCATGGTCCGTCAATCTGAGTTATATTTCTTGTGGGGAATGTTGCATGGATTTCTAGTTGATGTAGCTTTCTTTCTAATCAAGCACATGGATAAGGTTGCCAGGGCTAAGAAGGGGGTGATTGTGATAGGAGGTTTGATTACTCCTATAGCCCTTCATTTGAATGTCGAACCCTCTGGAGTTGAGGTGGCTAAGGGAAATGCAAGATTGGACATTGAATCTTGCATAGCCATGAAGATGATTGTTAGAGAGGGAGATACCTTATGTTTGGTTCTTGGACCTAGAGCCCCCACCTTGCCTCTACCTCACACTGAGAAGACTAATGTTAGAAATCAAGCTAATTGGTGGCTTTCACCAAGTGATGCCGAGGCTGCGTTCACACCACCTTTGGATTCTATACCACCACCACCCACCTGGGGTGGAAGAGATGACCCATTCGATATGGGTATAGAGTCACCTTCCCACCATGCTACAGATTCTTCCCATCATGCTGGAGGCTCACAGACCTAGTAGAGGATGGCCTAGTGCCCATGACCCAGGGTTTCAAGCCCTCTCTGCTGAGATGTATCGTCAGGGTCGTCTCATGGAGTGGATGCTTGATTCTATGGGGAGGATGATTGACTCCATGGATCATATTCACCAGGATGTTGAAGAGCTAGGCAACTACATGGAGGAGATGGGGAATTTCCTCTATGACCATTTTGGTTTGGAGGACACTAGGAGAGGTGGAGTCTATGGTGGAGACCAGGGAGGGGAGCACGATGATCCTATGGATGCAGCCGTCGAGGACACAGAGGAGATTGGATCTGATGCTGATGAGTAGAGTTTTGTGTGTATTCCTTTTCCTTACTTCTCTGCATTCCATTTTCCTATCTCATTGATGTTTCATGTTTTTATAGGGAAGGATGACTCTTCCAAACTTTTTGTGTCCGCCAAAGCTATCTTGCCTTGTTTTTACTTGACTTTATCATGATTCGATTCGGTTGTATAACTATAATTATGATTTTGTTCTGATATTGATTCGATTGGGTTGTATTGATATATTCTGAGTTTGAATTTCTGATATTGATTCGATTGGGTTGTATAATGATTGATATTATGTTGATATTGAGCACCTTGTGGGTGCATACTGATGCATGATGGATTGTATTAATTTATTTCTAAATGAATATGTGCAAAATTTTCTCTTGTTATGGTTTTATGATGTTGTCACGCCCCGGCGGAAGCCGGCTATTCCTAGCTCAGGGTTCCCCAGGGAGATGACAATATTGATAGGAACAAAGGAACATGATTACTATAAAATCAAATAATCAAATAATTCAACATCAGGACTGTGTAACATAATCAACTAACTCCATTACAAAATTCATTAACTAAAGTTTATAAAGAAACTCTAACAACGATGCAACTAATTTAACTGTATGACTAGAATAAATCAGAAAAGTCTTTATCAAAGAACATTTGATGGTACTCTGTCTCCGGTGGGTAACTAACTATCTACTCTATCCCTCCCATACGCAAACTCGGTACCTGGAGGAGAAACAAAGGGAGTTAGCGAAAATGCTAAGTAGGAACCAAGAGATATGATGCATGTTCAACTTATATGAAATTTGCAATAATAGAACTACACTACATGTCAGGAACTGATAATACAACAAAATAAGTGAACAGAAGGTTGTCGTGTAAATCATCAAGCTTGGCCACAATTCTCACTCATGAGCCGCACTCATTTTCAGAGTGTTTCTATCGCCAGCTCACACGATAGAACGACTGTATCTAGACAGTCCGGTGAATGTTGCGTCCAACATCTGACATCCGTAGTATTGTCCCGAGGACAACTGGCGGTGCCCTAACCGGTAAACACATAGTCTGATATAATCAGAACTACAACTCAGATAAACAGGCCACTGGTGATAAATCACCAGGTCAGAGATCATATGCATGCACGACATGATAACAGTATAACATCTCAATCATTTTTCACGGTTCATATATATTCATAACTTTCCAACAGAAATTCTCAGAAAACATATTCTCAATGCATTCATGATAATCATATGATACTGAAGCCAATTATGCACAAATAATAGGATAATGAGGTCAACTGAATTTAGAATCAAATCAATCAAAATAGTTTCAAAGGTAAGGTGTCAATATCTATCTACACATGAATTTGACACCGTAACAAAGGTAGGGGAAAGATTCCTACCTGAAGTGCTGATTTCCTGAATACTCTCTGAAAGCTCAATTACCTCCTTTTCTCAACTGAATTAGTTAAATAAACCCTTGTTATTAACTATCAAGCATTAATCCATAATATTACCCTCAACTCTACTTTCCTATATAGATCCAATTTTATCCAAATATACTACCATTTCTCAATCTACCCTAAATACCAAAATATAATTTAGGGTTTTACTAATAGAGTAAATAATAATTAAAAATATTTAATAAAACAAATTAAAACCGAAACTCACCTCTCTGCCAAAGACTCCACGCGGAATGCGACGTTCGTTCGTCGAATGTCGCCGCTGCAACAGACGACGCGAACGAAGATTTCGTTTGCTCGCTGCTTGGGGAGAAATTACCAGTGCTCGCCGCCGACGAGAGTGGGAACAGCCGCTGCCTAGAGAGGAAGGAAGCTGCCGCTGAGAGGGAAGAAGTTTGCAGTCGCTGGATAGAGTCGCCTCAGCCGCTGCCGCAGAGGACTCGTCGCACGCGTCTAAAACACAACGGACGGTGGGCGCAACTCGAAGGGACGACGAAAACGATGCCTGCACTTCTTCCCGTCGCTGCCGAGATCACTACCGTCAACGAGGGTGGTAACAACCGCCGCCGCTTGCAGAAGGAGAAAAGAGTCGCCGCTCAAATAGGGAACTCGTCGCCGCCTCTGATCCAGTCGCGCACGCCCGGAATCACAGTGGACGGCAGACGCAGCACCAAGAGGAGAAAGGGTAACTGCCGACGTGCCTTCCTGATGCCGCCAGACCCACTCGATTGCCTCCGACGGGGAAGACGCGAACGAAGCAGAAGGCGGGCGACACGACGTAGCACACGTCCGAAGGAAAAATAGAGCAGGGAAAGGAAAAGAACTCGTGCGGCGCAGGGAAAATTAATTAGGGATTAGGGATTAATGAGATGGAGTAGGGATTTAGGGGTTTTGTTTATAGGGAAAATTTGGAGAGAATTTAGGGTAAGAGGGATTAGGATTTGGGGAGAGATTTTATAGGATTTTCAAAAAAAAAATAATTTAATTAATTAATAAAAAAATAATTGTCAAGGTATAACAGATGTAATGTTATAGTGTGGTCTATTTCTGAAAATTTTGTTGATAGTATGATTTTCTTGATGATAAATTTGTCAAATTCTTGTGATTAAGACTAGACCTATTGTGTTGAATTTATTTCACTAATATATATCTCTGCCTATTGGAATTTTTCATTGATTGATGCATGAAATTTTAGGTAGACATGTTATTTGATGAATTTGATTTAGAAAGTGAAGCTACTTCTTTAAATAAAATTAGCATATGAGTATGATTTTTGAATTGATATTGATTAATTAATTTAGTTAATGTTCATCCTATTTACTATTTGTTGGGAAGAAAGATTCCATGATCCTTATGAGAGTGAGTAATGACACCCTTACTTGGCACTGCACAAAATTGGCAGTGGTACCAAAGACATGGGTTTAAGTCAAAATAAAAAATGATGAAAGAAAAAAAAAATTCAAGAGAATGATTTATCGTCTTGGCACCATGTTGATTTGTGGTGTTACCTAAGTTAAGAGTTGAAGTCCAAAAAAGAAAAAGCATGTATTTATGTGGGTACATGCCATGGAGAGAAATCGTTTCACATTAACTATGCTATCTTGTGTAAGATTCTTCCTACTTAAAAGATATGAGTTCTATTATATTGATTATGTGATCAATGTACTCTAACTTTGTCACAAGAAAAAAAGGTGGTAATCGAATTAGAGAATGTGGATGATACATAAAAGGGAGGAACTAAAAAATTTTGAGTGGAAAAAGATATTGGAATATTATTCCTGTAAACAAAAGTATGGTAGATTTAAGCTAAAACTAGGTGACATCTTGAGATTGAGATTCTACTTATTATACAAGTTGCGAAATTTTATTTGATTAAGTTGTGGATCTTGAGAATTGAATTCAAAGGATGATATGTTTATTTGAAATTTTATAAATCAATTAGTGAGATTTTTCATTGGAGATTGTATTTTAGAAATTTATTCTTCATGAGAAAGTCTATTCCTTCAATCAGTTTTTGATTTTGCTTGAGGACAAGCAAAGTTTGAGCCTTACGTATTTGATGACATGAAAATTCATAGCATATTTTGTGTCGTTCGATAGGTCTTTTTGTGTCATATTCATGCTCTTTTGCTTATTTTTATGCCTTATTTATCAAATATTATGGAATCTGCACCTTTTTGTGTTTTTGATCATTTTTAGGTAAAAAGGCATTATTTTAAGGCGTTTCCAAGCAATTCAGATGCATAGATGAATTCCCATCATCAAGAGAAGATTACCTGTCAAATTTCATGCAAATCAGAGCTTCAGACGAAAAATACGGCAGAGCCATAATTAATATTGCGGTACTGTGGTTTTACTGAACCTACAGAATAAACCATGGCACTGTCGTAATTTCCGAGCACTGCCGTATATTGGGTCAATTTCTGTACAAAAAGTTTTGCAGCTTTTACGGCAATACCGTAAATCAGATTACGGGCCATAATTTGGGATGATTTTCGACCAGAGAGTCTTGCCGATTTTATGGCATTGCTATAAACCATATGACAGACCGTAATTCCAGGAGATATTCTTACAGAATATTTTGCATGATCACGACACTACCATGGTTGTTTTCACGGCCCGTGTTTCTTTCAAGATTCTTCATAAAATAAAATACGGCACTGTCGTAATCAAAATTACAGCCGTAATTACAACCTAGACGGCCGATTCTTTCGGTCAAATTGAAGCCTGATTGCGGATGATTTAGATAACCAAATTGAGATCCATAAAAGGGGAGAAATACGCTAGAGATGAAGAGGAGGAGACACACATGAAAAGCCCCAATTTTGATCAACGTTCGAGAGAGAAATCGTGATCTTCACTGCCGCCCTAGGTTTCGCCGCCGCGAAGTGTACAATGCATTTCCGGCCATGAAATTTGAAGGAAAGCCGCGCCTAGAGGAGTAGAACATCCCTCAGAAGTTTTAGAGCGAAAGGAGATCAATCGGGAGAGAAATCAATAAAAGAGGCATCATCGCCACTGTTTATAACACGAAATTACAGCTGTAATTTTCATTATAGCCATGTTGTTAGTTGAATTTCCTCTCTCTCTCTTTGATTTCTAATCCTTTGAAACTATGGTTTATTGTAATTCTTTGACTATGCTAGCTTAAACACTTTTTGGGACATAGGGCTGTAATCCCCTTAATTTCGAATGACTAGAACAAGCTATCAAGGTCAGAATAGAACAAGCTATCAAGTGTTACCCTATACACCAAGCTTTTCTTATCTCTACCAATCGAAAACCATTCCTATAGTTTTTTGTAGAACCAAGAATGTTATTTTCTCCTTATCTAGTGCCATGCACCTGGATTGGACTTGGTATCAATCGGTTATGCTCTCGACACTAACCATATCTGGTCTATAACATACCAACATCGATGTATGTTGTCTATCTTAGGACTTGAAGTTTCTTGGATCAATCCAAAAACTCTCACACCTACCCCATGGTGATGTCCACTAAGTTATTCATCATGAGACACTTCCCAATCATCTCTTCACCAAGTGAAGGATCAGGATGTCGTCTTTGATGATCTGTATGTACCTAACATACAAGACCAGAGATGTCATTAAGCTCCCACTGCACTCAGGCACCATTGAATGAAGATTCTCTGTATTGAGTTAGGAGTTACCCACAAGTCAAAGTCAGATGAATCGATTCAAGCTGTACAGCCTGTGTGTTCTAAGCCTCAGGTTACCCATAACTTGTAAAACTAGCTCAGAGTCCATCTTTGACCAAATGTGTCAAATATTTGACCTTAGATTACATCCAAGTCAAAGTTTCTCCCACTAGCCTTTTTCAAGAGAAAATCTTTCCCAAGAAAATTAGCACCTTAAGCAGCAACCAAGTTGCTCTTGTGGGATTATGGAAGCAATATACCCAAAGGATACCCCATACACACATTTGTCAGATATGGAACATCTTTGAGTGTTCAGGAAAAACTATTCACTTTGCACAACCTTTACAAGGAGTTATATGACTTCACCTACATCGAATCATACAAACCATAATTCGATTCCTCCAATTAGACACTCAGCCTCAATGAAGAGTTCTATAAGGAGTGAGCTATGAGGAAATCTCATACTCTTAGGGACAGTCATAAACTATGGCTCAAGTGCTTTCTCACAAATTAGAAAGCTATATGGATCTATCAAGCAGAATCACTTAATCTTATCCATATGGGAAGATTCATTGTCCTTGCTAGGAGGGACACATGAATCGATCCAATCCTTATTCACACATTTTATGAACCCTAGGTTGCCCACAACCTACATATATGGTTCAGATTCCATCTTTGATCCTTTTGTGCTAAGTGGTTGACTTTGGACTAAATCCAAGTCACAACTTCCTCCCACTAGCCTTTTTCAAGGAAATACATTTCTGATATATCCCAAGTTGAATGGCGTGTACCTAGGACTAATCACCGGCAACGGCGCCAAAAACTTGTTGTGATCCGAAATGACACACTTTTAAATACAAGTAGGTAGACTAATTTAAGGAGTCGCAGCCAAAACTTGTTTGGCGCACAGGGATCTGTCACCCCCTGATAAGGCTCCAAAAACTTGTTGTCCCTAAACTTGTAGTGTCCGCAAGTGCACAGATACTCGAAGTAATAAAGAAAATATCAATCCCACAGAGACCTACGTGTTAAGTACCGAATAGTTGTATTCTTACTAGCTAAGCAAACCGAGTATGATGCGAATAAACAATAAACACACGGGAAAATAATCAGAGAGATAAACTGAGACTAGGGTTTCATCCACCTTAATTTCAATGATTAGATATAATAAAAGGTCGTCAATCAAATCCTATCATGATAAAGACTTAATTTACTTCATAAAAGGATTATCTCACTTTCGTGCAGACAATCATGCAGGGACCAATCCTGGCTTTCGCGCAAAATTTATCCCAACGCTGTAAATAAGTAAACCATCAATCAAACAATTCAGTATCACTTTCGTGCATCCGAGTTCTTTGTTGATCATCACAAGTGGAATCTCAAGGATCACTTTCGTGCATCCGAGTCTCAACACAGGTTCTACCTAGGGTTTTCCAACAAACCGAGCTTCACTTTCGTGCAAGATCTATCAATGTTTAACACAATAACTCAACCCTAGATTCATATTATCAAGAATGGCAATAAGACTACTAAAATCAAGAAATAAGATTCTAGGGTTCCAAGTTCTCAAGCAAATCACCTTTCAGTCTCATTGCGAAAACTCTAAAACATGCATGACAGTAAAATCTAAGGAGAATTAAAGACAATTCATCACATAAGTAGAATTATCGCAACAAGGATTATCATGATGAAAATAATAGTTTATCTAATCATTAAAAATCAAGGGGATTACACCCCCCATGTCCCAAAGTATGTTTAAGCATGCATGGAAGAAGAGGTACAATAATCCATGGTGTAGGAATTCAAAACAGAGATAGAGAACAAATTACAGTACGGCCGTAAAAACCTTTTACGGCCGTAATTTGCGATAAATAGTGGCGGCGCACGGTGTTTTGTTGATTTCTCCTCCTATTGAACTCCTTTTGCTCTAAAACTTTATTTGTATCCTCCTCTCCTCCAGGTGAAGCTTCTGTGTGAAAATCACGGCCTGAGGTGCCTTCTACTCCTCTCGGCATGATGCCAAACCCTAGACGCCTCTCTGTTGATTTCTCCCTCGATAGTGGATAAACTTTGGGGATTCCATTTCGTGCGTCTTCTCCTTTTAAAGACGAGTCCATAACATCTTTCGGATCTTGATTTGGAGCACTGGATCAAAAGTTATGGTACGCGCAAGATTCAAACCCGTAAAAATCACGTTTTTGACTGGAAATTACGGCCGTAACAATCTTTACGGCAGTGCCGTAATGTCTGAAATTTCTTGGGTGAATTCTGGGTCCAAATCACGGTACCTTAAAGTTCTTTACGGCATTGCCATAATTTTCATTATGGTACCTTAAAGTTCTTTACACCCGGGGGTGTAATTTTCGAACTTGCTCCGATTTGCATGAAAATTGGCGGGCGGCTTCGTTTCGACCTCCTGAATCCATTCGTGCACTCAAATCCTTCAAAATCCATCAAAATATAGCACTTTTTTTTTCCTAAAATTCATGAAAAATAAGAAATTGTGTAGATTCCGTAATATTTGATAAATAAAGCTTAAAAATAAGCAAAGTCTATGAATATGACACAAAAACACTCACGAAATGGCACAAAAATTACTATTTATTTTGGTATCATCAAGCACATAAGGCTCAAACTTTGCTTGTCCTCAAGCAAAAATCAAAAATTGATCATAGGCATAGACTTTCATGAAGAATAAATTTCTAAAATACAATCACTAATGAAAAATCACACCAATTGCTTCACAAAATTTTTAAATAAACACATCACCCTTTGAATTCAATTTTCAAGATCCACAACTTAATCAAAAAAAATTTCACAACTTGTACAATAATTAGAATATCAATGTCAATACTTCATTCAGTTTCAATTCATAACAATCAACTTTTGTTTACAGGAATAGAGTCTCCTAGATCTTTTTCCTCACAGAATCTCACTTTTCTTGCCTCTCTCTTTTTCTTGTTTTATTTTTGAATAGATAGCATATACTCACAAAGATACATACTTTTTATTTTAGACTTCAACTCTTGTCTTCGGTACCACTATCAATTTTGCACAGTGCCAACTAGAGGAGTCTTATTCTTTTTCTCTCTCATTATCTTTTAGACATAAACTTCAACCCATGTCTTAGGTACCACTATCAATTTTACATAGTGCCAAGTAGGGGAGTCTCTCACTATTTTTATGGATCAAGGAATCTTTCTTCCCAACAAATAGCAAATAGCATGAATATCAACTAAATTAATCTATCAACATCCATTCAAAAATTATACTCATATGCTAGTTTTATTCAAAGCAATAGCTTCACTTTTAAACCAAATTCATCAAATAATACATCTACCCAAAATCTCATTCATCAATCAATGAAAAATTTCAAAAGCAGATATGTATTAGAGAAATAAATTCAACATAATAGGTCTTGTCCTAATCTCATGCAAGAATTCATTTATCATCAAGAAAATTCTACACTTCTATAAAAATTTTCAAACATCAAAATATGTCAAAATCACTACAAAAGGTGTGAAGTATCAAACTCATATAGTCAAAAGATGTAAGTGATAGGTCCGTATAATCACATAAGGCTCAAACAATGCAATGGATGTAAAGTGATGGATCTAAGAGAAGAAAAGTGTAGATAATCATATCAAATCGAATAATCACAAGAAAGTGCAACCAATACTCACAAAACAATATGGCAAGCTCTAACTGAAAATACATAAGGCTCAGTCCAAAAATAGTGTCGGGGCAGATGCTACAAGGTCCAAAGATGTGCCTTTTGAAAATTGTACCTACACAATTTAAGGTACATAAGGCTCAGTTTTAAAAATAGTCTCTAAAAATAATAATGATAAAAATAGTTTTCTCAAAGAAGAATCAGAGATGTCGCCAGAGGTCTGAAGAGGATGCCGGTGGAAAAAGCTGATGCAGCTGAGAAGCAGAGGGTGAACAGAGGCTAGCTGAAAAGCTGCTAGCAATGATGGTGATGGTGCCGACAGTAGAGTGAGTAATCTCTAGTGGCCTGCTAGAAATCACAGTCCTAGAGGTGAGATCGTCGGCTGGTTGGTGCGTGCGAGAGATAGCACTGCATAAAAAAAAATCAGAGTCACAAATGAAGAGTCTGCTGCGTAAATAGTATCAATAGAAATAGAGGTAGTAGAAGAAGTAAGAATCTGCAGATGGTATAATCCAGTGTCGACGGCTGGAAACAGTGATGTCAGAGGCAGATGCAGTGGTGGCTAGAGGTGGAAGACAGTTACTCTTGAAGATTTCTAGATCTGGAGGCAAAAGAAGTAATAACAAGTAGAAAGCAAACCAAACAGTTTTTGAATTTTTTATGAAAAGTAGCCATACCCTAGAATAAGATCCAAATAGAAAATGGACAGAACCAAGTTGCAGAATAAGATATGTTCTTTTCAGACGTATGAGAATTAAAGGATAAAAATCTATCAGGAATTTAAGGTATCAACAGAAAGAAGGCTACTCATATTACAAAACTGCAAAAAATGAAAAAAAGTTAATCAGATTCGAAAAGTTGCCATGTGTCCTAAAATGATTAGAAAATAAAATCATGAAAATAACTAATCCGCGAGTTAGAACGACACATGTTCTTCATATTCCATGTGAAAAATCTGGGTTTCAAGTTATTTAAGCATCTTAAAAACTTGCCGAAAAAGTGCTAATCATAATAGTTAAAAGAAAACTGCTGCAGAAATTAATCAGAATCGAAAAGATGCTATGTGTTTTAGAATGATCCATGGACTTTAAAATTCAAAAAAAATATCCAGATGATAGACAAAGATGAGTACTTCAATGTTCTGCCAAAGATCAAAAATTTTTGCACTCCAGTTTCTTAAAATCGCAGCGAGAAAACACCTAGTCAGATAAGCAAACTGTAGTTCAAAAATTACGGGCGTAAAGTTCTTTACGGCAGTGCCGTAATTGACACAAATTCTCGGGTCAGAAATATGCAGGCATTACGGTACCATAAACATGGTTACGGTACTGCCGTAAAATCAGTCAGAATATTTTTTTTTGAAAATTCAAAATTCAAAAATTCAAAAATTCAAAATTCACAAATTACGGCACCGTAAAATTGCTTATGGTACCGCCGTAAAAGCAATAAACACTCGGGTCAAAAATGGACCAAAAATATGGTACCGTAAACTCGATTACGGCAGTGCCGTAATTTGCGCCAAAACTTGCTTTCCCCTACAAAAAGAGAAAAAAAATTAATTCTAAAATAAACTAAAATATAAGAAACAAAGCTATGTAAAAAATGCTTGGGTTGCCTCCCAATAAGCGCCAATTTTAGGTCCATAGCTTGACCAAAAATCAAATCTCATGGTGAAGTAGGTGAATTAGTACCAAAGTAAAGAGCAAACAATTTTCTGCATTTCCTTTGTCCAAAAAGTTTAGCCACTAATCCAAAAATCTAGAATTGCATATAAATCACAATCAAAGTGGCTTTCTTAAATATGCAGAAATCAAAATCAAAATTTTCAATGATCTTCCTATGTTTGTGAGTGAGCAAAATCATAAATCCTTTCTTCAAATTCATGTCTTCAATTACAATAGGACTTTCATCAAAATATTTAAGCATTGGATCATCAAAATAATTTTTATGTCTCAAATTTGGTTCCTCAATAAAGCATAAATTCTCAAATACATCAAAAGAGTGAATATTAGATATGGGCAAAGTACCATCATGAGGTTCATCAATATTTGTAATATGCAAATCTTTTTCAAGTTCATCATGCTCACAATCAAATAATTTATTAATTTCAAAATTATCATCCAAATCGAAGTGAGATTTGTCAAAATCAATTTCCTCATGCTTTTCCACAAATAATTCATCATTAGAATCAGAGTCAAATTCATCAAATTTCATAAAAGAATTAATTTGAGAATCAATTTCCTCATATCTATCAATAAATAGCTTATCATCAATTTCAAAATTTTCACCCAAATTAGATTGAGGTACATGAATATCACAATTTTCAAACTCATCAGATTTAACCATAAATGATATATTATCAAAAGCATCAATTTCATCAAAAGAGGGTTTTTCAAAATTAATTTCCTCAACCTTTTCCAATAATACATTATCAACGGAATCAAATTCAGAATTATCAAAATCAGAGTGAGATGCATTAATGTCCACATAAGGCTCAATCTCAAAACAATCATGATTAGAGGGAGAATTTTCTAAATCAAATTCTTCAGTTTCAAACTCAAATAAACATGCTTGTTGTGCTAACTGGGTTTCCAAAATTTCAGAATCAGCAGTTAAAGATTCTACTTGAGAAGCAAGCTGACCAATTATTCCCTTAAGATCTTCAATTTCTTTACTTCTATTTGTCATGATTTGGTTTTGATTTGTCATGAAATTTTCAAGTATGGATTCTAACCTAGATTCCTTAGTGTCCTCAAAGTATGGTTCAGAAACATGATCAGAGCAATCATCATAAAAAGAATATTGATTTTCCCAACTAGGATAATAATAATCATCTTGATAACATGGTAAATTGGGATTTGCATGATTTATAAATTGACATTCATAAGCATAATGATCGTTACATTTACAGATATTGCATCTAATAGAAGGAATAGAGTGTAATTTCAATATGTCCTCAAGAGTGCATCGTGAATCATCTTCATGCTTACCTTGTGGCATGTATACCTTACTTCTTTGAGATGCCCATGAATTGTGATGAAAAGACATATTTATCAAACCTATCAAGAGTAGAAAGATAATCCAACACCAATCAATCAAAATTTTGTTTTTTTTTCAAAATATAAGAAAAACAAAGAAAATATAAAACACAAGCAAATTCACAAATTTTAGAAGTCACAGTTCTGTCACAACTTGTGAAAACCCAAAACCTGCAAAAACAGAAAACAAAGTTAAATCTAAAACAAATAAAACCTAGTCTAGCAATACTAACAACTATTTTGATATTAATAAAACTAAAGTCCCCGGCAATGGCGCCAAAAACTTGATGTATCCCAAGTTGAATGTCGTGTACCTAGGACTAATCCCCGGCAACGGCGCTAAAAACTTGTTGTGATCCGAAAGAACACTTTTAAATACAAGTAGGTAGACTAATTTAAGGAGTCGCAGCCAAAACTTGTTTGGCGCACAGGGATCTATCACCCCCTGATACGGCTCCAAAAACTTGTTGTCTCTAAACTTGTAGTGTCCGCAAGTGCACGGATACTCGAAGTAATAAGGAAAATATCGATCCCACAGAGACCTACGTGTTAAGTACCAAATAGTTGTATTCTTACTAGCTAAGCAAACCGAGTATGATTGAATAAACATAAACACACGGGAAAATAATCAGAGAGATAAACTGGGACTAGGGTTTCATCCATCTTAATTTCAATGATTAGATATAATAAAAGGTCGTCAATCAAATCCTATCATGATAAAGACTTAATTTACTTCATAAAAGGATTATCTCACTTTCGTGCAGACAATCATGCAGGGATCAATCCTCGCTTTCACGCAAGATTTATCCCAACGCTGTAAATAAGTAAACCATCAATCAAAGAACTCAGGATCACTTTCGTGCATCCGAGTTCTTTGTTGATCATCACAAGTGGAATCTCAAGAATCACTTTCGTGCATCCGAGTCTCAACATAGGTTCTACCTAGGGTTTTCCAATAGACCGATCTTCACTTTCGTGCAAGATCTATCAATGTTTAACACAATAACTCAACCCTAGATTCATATTATCAAGCATGGCAATAAGACTACTAAAATCAAGAAATAAGATTCTAGGGTTCCAAGTTCTCAAGCAAATCACCTTTCAGTCTCATTGCGAAAACTCTAAAACATGCATGACAGTAAAATCTAAGGAGAATTAAAGACAATTCATCACATAAGTAGAATTATCGCAACAAGGATTATTATGACAAAAATAATAGTTTATCTAATCATTAAAAATCAAGGGGATTACACCCCCCATGTCCCAAAGTATGTTTAAGCATGCATGGAAGAAGAGGTACAATAATCCATGGTGTAGGAATTCAAAACAGAGATAGAGAACAAATTACAGTACGGCCGTAAAAACCTTTTACGGCCGTAATTTGCGACGAATAGTGGCTGCGCACGGTGTTTTGTTGATTTCTCCTCCGATTGAACTCCTTTTGCTCTGAAACTTTATTTGTATCCTCCTCTCCTCCAGGTGAAGCTTCTGCATGAAAATCCCGGCCTAAGGTGCCTTCTACACCTCTCGGCATGAGGCCAAACCCTAGACGCCTCTCTGTTGATTTCTCCCTCGATAGTTCATAAACATTGGGTATTCCACTTCGTGCGTCGTCTACTCTTAAAGACGAGTCCGTAACATCTTTCGGATCTTGATTTGGAGCTCTGGATCAAAAGTTATGGTCCACGCAAGATTCAGACCCGTAAAAATCGCGCTGTTGACTGGAAATTCCGGCCGTAACAATCTTTACGGCAGTGCAGTAATGTCTGAAATTTCTTGGGTGAATTCTTGGTCCAAATTACGGTACCTTAATGTTCTTTATGGCACTGCCATAATTTTCATTATGGTACCTTAAAGTTCTTTACACCCGGGGGTGTAATTTTCGAACTTACTCCGATTTGCATGAAAATTGGCGGGCGGCTTCGTTTCGACCTCATGAATCCTTTCGTGCGTTCAAATCCTTCAAAATCCATCAAAATATAGCACTTTTTATCTGAAATTTATGAAAAATAAGAAATTGTGTAGATTCCGTAATATTTGATAAATAAGGCTTAAAAATAAGCAAAGTCTATGAATATGACACAAAAACACTGATGAAATGGCACAAAAATTACTATATATTTTGGTGTGATCAATTTCTGAGAAAAATGGCACTATGAGCAACACTTACTTGTTCTCCTGTGGGTTTATGGAAATTTGTATCCCTAAGTGAACTTAGGATACACCTCTTACACTTTATCAGATCTTAGTTCTATGGTAGTAGAACCTCAGATATATGACCCAAAGTCTCATATCTCTAGATCCAAATACTGAGTCATGCCATCTCCTAACTTGGAGATACATTTAAGATGGAGTTAAGTTCATTGTGGAATAAGCTTTTAGCATCACCTATAGAGTCTTGACCCTAGAGAGAGTGAGATCTCCTACCGTTATGGCAATAACTTATGCTCCACCTGGTAGGTCAGTCTCTCTATGTCAGCATTGCCCTATTTCTGTTGAGCACCAAAATACTTTTGCAAGTGTTGGTCTCATTATGTGGTACGATATACCCATGTGTTAGAAATAAACAACTTCACTTTAGTCAACATAATTACTTGAGCCAGAAGACGAAGGGCTACCTCTCTTCTCCTCATTTAGAGGTCGCTAGTAGTCAATCTTGAGCACCTTATCTCCTACACCTATTTCATCTTTAATGCGTCAGTCAAGCATTAAGGCCTACCTTTGCATTGTAGGACTGCTTTAGAAGTTACAGCTTTCTATTCTAACTTGTCCCTGGAAGGCGACATGCTAGCAATAAACAAGCTACCCCTTAAGCATCCTCATCAGCCAATAGGGTTGTAGATGAAATGAGTTTTGGTAAAGGCTACTCAAGGAGATATAGCTTTTCCTCAAGCTTGAGGACAATCCTCAAATACCAGTCCACTCAGTTGGTTCCAACCAACTTAGGAGAGATCGTAGTGACCATTTGCAATGGTCATAAGCAGATCTACAAACCAATCATTTAATCTGGCCTTTTATAAATGATTGGGCTCCCACTATTTTGCTCAAATCAACAACCCTCAAAAGTCGATCGAGAAATCACCAGATTTCCTTAGTGAGATGGGATCCTCATTCCGTACACGGCCTTGTGTCCCACGAGGGTGGGATGAACTGCACAAGGTGACGCATGCTTTGTGAGGTAGGCATACCAACCAATTGCAACTTGGCAATTCCCCTTCTCAAGACAGTTCAGGCACTTTGTGTCTAGCGAGGGCTAGATACAACACAAAGCCCTAACCTCTTGAGGTTGCCTCCAGACTTTCATCATGTGGTCCATCCACATATGAAATATCTAGTCAAGTCCAACCTGACCGTTATGCCCAGGGCCAATGATTTCCTTGCGAAAGGCGCGTCCAAAGTTTTAACCGGACTGGGGAAATCATTGTTACCACACGCCTCCTAAAGATAGATGGGTGTGTCCCACGAGGGTGGGAAACAGTGCACAACACCATCGAGCGATAGTTTGACGAGGGCTACGCCTCAGAAGGCAGTTAACAGACATGATATTTGGATAGAGGGTTTTTGTGGTCTCACCATTTAGTTTTGTCTTTCATCTAACAATATAGGCATGCAATCCTATAGTGAGTAGCATGAAAAATAAAACATCACATGCATGCTTAAAACTGAGCAGAAAATAAAACATGATATGGTTATAGCCCAGACATGGGTAACAAGCCCCTAGACCTAGACTAATCACCTAGCTACTCTAAGGCACAAGCCATGGGCCCATGCCACTAAGTCCTCAGCTCTGCCCTGAGTGCCCCAAGGGCTCTGCTCCATCCCTAGGTGTGCTGCTGCCTAGGTCCTCTGCATCAGGGTCAGCCCCTCAAACCATAGAAGAGCCACTTAGGACACCCTAGGTGCTCTCTTAGGTTTAGGTCAGCCCCTTGGTCCACCTGTGTTAGCTCGCAAACCCTAGACTCCTTCTAGGATTTGGCCAACACTCTTCTCTACCCATGCTAGCTCGCAAACCCTAGGCTCCTCCTAGGGTTCGGCCAATCATAGGGGCGCCATCACATCTAGCATGTTGCGCCACCATGAAGGTGCGCCACTTGCATAGAAATATCACCATGAGGAGTTGTTTTCATCACCTTTTAGATCAGCCCTTGAAACCATGCTTGATGCGCCTCTAGAAAGCCCTAGAAGCCACCAAAGTTTTGGCCAATCAATAGGTATGCACAAGCCCTCTTCACCAGCCCTTAATTCTCTAGGTGCGCCACTAAGGTAAACCCTAGGAGCCACCAAGGATTCGGCTAAGGAAGAGGCTGCCCCATATGATTTACATGCGCCAAAGAGAAGTCATGATGTGCTCTTTGTCATCCCTAATCTTCTACTTTAATTACAAAACAAATAAAGGAAATAGGGCGGCACGCAGGCCTCACAAGAATACATCCCAGGCATGCATAAGGGCTTGTCTATAACCATATCATAATGCAATAATAAAAGCAGCTACTCATGCTCTTCTACATGCAATGAAAAACCAACAATTAAAATTTAATTTTAGTTTTTCATAAAACTGTTCATCACCCAAAATAATTGTCACAAAATTTCCCAAAAATAATTCTCTCAGGCTCCCTATGAAAAGTGGCGCATGCATGCCCAAGGCATGCAAGCCGCCCCCTTTTAGTCCACCTTACCATGTAAAATTTAAAGGAAAAAATTCCCTAAAATATTTACATAGCTTGTGCGCAAGGTCCATCCTTGACACACAAGGAGAATCTGTCAGTAGGAAATTTTATACAAAAAATTTCAGCGTGATAAACCTACCTTTTTCTAAGCAAAAAAATCATAACATAAAAATTTTAAAAATCTTTTATGACATGGGCGCATGTAGATAAGCAAAATACACCGCGTGGGTCTCGTAAGTTCCCTCTGATACCACTGTTGGGAATCCCCGGGCTAATTTTAAAATTTTAATAATAGCGAAAGCGTTGGCCCGAAACAAGATAAGCCTAAGAGCCAGGATCCCTTACGAGTGATCCACCGGATGTGTCAGAGTAATATACCTTTATTCGCATAATCCAAGGGGCAGATGATGACAAAGAAGAGGCGCATAAGTGTCCGCCCTCTACAATCGTGCACACACAGACTGCTCGAGATTCTCTTCACTCCGCGCCTGGTGCTAGCCTTCGGGAGGAAGATCCTATTGCCTATGCTGCTGCCCTCTTTACTTGCGCCATCTCCAAGATGCGCCAAAGAGGTGATCAAGGGAGAATATTGACCACAAGGAGAGGGAAGTTCTACAACTTGTGTCAATCTCTTGTCTAGCCACTTTTCCTCATGGCATGCGCCACCATGAAGATGCGCCCATGAGAAAGATGTCCTTCTCCATCAACGTAAACACCAATCTCCCCAAAGAGATGCACTAACATGATGAGAAGAGATATTGTAAACTCCTCTTCTTCTTCTTCCTTTACCATATGCGTCAACTTCATGGAAGTTGCGCCCATGGTATGAAGAGGGGCTTCCACATGCGCCAATCCACTATAGGGATTCACCATTAGGGAAGAAAGAAGACTCCAAGCCTTCTCTTATCATCTTTGAAGAAGAAGACACCATCTCCACCATGTGGGTGCCACTCCTTCCTTGGAGGCGCCGTGGAGAGGAAGATACCATCTCCTCTTGTGCCAATCCCACTTAGAATAGATCATCAAGAAAGGAAGAAGGCTCCAAGCCTTTTTCTTGCATCCATGGTGGAAGAACATGGCATATCCACTTTGGGGCGCATGTTCTTGCATGGTGTCGCCACGGGGAAGAAGGAGAGAGGTCTTGGCGGCTAGGTTGAAGAGTTATCATCGATTTTTGGCTAGGGCTTCTTTTAATTACAAATTTTCATAATTAATAACCACCTAGATCCATTATCTCTTTATGGATGCGGATCCGCAACTTAAGTGATGAATATATTTAATATAAATATTCACTTAAGTTGTGCGTGGCCCCCATGACTTAAGTTGTGAATAAAATGAATATAAATATTCATTTAATTTACTTAAATTATGGTCCCATGTGTTGCGTTTATATTACGTTGACAATTAACCGGACAAATCCAGTGACATTTGACCCATCGACTGGACCTAGTCCATCGAGGTCAAATGTGGTCACCCGAAGGTCAACTGGGGTCAACAGAAGTCAAAACGCAACATCAGCCCAAAAGATCATCTCTAACTCATCAGACGCATCCGCGATGCATCGGAATCCCAAACTGACTCGAATCAACCAAATAACTCGATTATAGGCAACTCAATCAATACGAGATCTCGAGTGTCTAGGTGTGCGACCCTGTAGGTTCCTCAAACATTGGTAGTGATAACCTCACATCATCACAAGCAATGAGTAGCGCCTAGCAGTACATCATTGCTACCCAAGTCCTCGGAATGGAGTCATCATCAACATCCCCTAAAACTGCGACAAGATATATGTACACTCTAGTCCTTTTCCCAGGCTGATCGTCCAAGTCGAACAAGTGTGTCACACTTGTTAATTCCAACATCAATGGTCATGACTCTATTCAGGCTTAACCTGGGTGTGGCCACACACTTTTAGTCATGCACCATGTAGAGGCCCATGGACATCAAACTTCCCCGCAGGGAAGAGGCAAATCCTCTATTGGCACATTGAATCTCTCATATGGCTCAAGATATATCCAATGACAACCGTTATGACTCCCCTATTACGCAGAGTGTTAGGTTGTATCAAAGTACATCCCTTACCATATAGAGGTATCAATGCCCTAAAGTCAAGGACGAGTAAATCACTATCAATGTGAGATTTGACCTGTGACACCAAGTCAAATCCTCACGGCGGGTCGATCCAGTATATCCCTTGATATACCCATATGCCTGCGTTAGCAACCCGTGCTCAACTAGTGCATATAACAATCTCAAGTGCATCACAGTTGTCCCTTATCCACTATGACACTTGACCGGGGATTATTCTTTGAGACTAGATAAAATCTATCTCTAGGGACATTGTCTATGCAAATGTACATATGACGCAGATGTACAAAAGGCATAACAACGACCATGCCAGGATGTTTACCACAAATAAATGTGACACATATTGGATCAACCATAGGTCCTAGGGCATATACACCAACAGCGACATTGAGCAGGACTTGTGTGTATAGCACCATAGTGTTGACCCGGTCCCGGTGCGTCGACAGGTATTCACGCCACCAGTACATCCCTCACCACATCGTTTTGACCATCAGCCGTGTCCTACCTCTGCTGGTCCTCGTCAGACTCAGTGTGATGCACCCTATAACCCCCAGCCCCGTCTGACGTGGGAGGAGAAGGGGAAGGCCCCTCTCCCACCTGGTCCTCCTAGCCCTTATTGCCACTACAATCAGACTGGTCATTTCAATTGGGATTAGTCACGTCTCTCCATACACATCGCTTCAGAGCATCGTGACCCACACCCCACTGCACCTTGTGGCCCCCCCTTGGTTCAGGATGTCGGGCCCCAATGCTACTCGGATGAGGAGCTTAGTGGGGATGCCATGGGCTAGGCCTTCTAGGCTGGGCTGGGCCTTCTAGCTATGACTGGGCTCTCAAACCATCTCGGAGCATGCGGTGATGAAACAGTAGAAGTTGTTGATGGTGGGCTGATTCATCACTGTGCTAGCTTGTTCTTGGGCCGTGTTGGTCAACTGGTTGCGGTAGTGATCATTGACCGGGTCTTTAGGTGGTCGGGGTGCCAAGCACATGGACCGCAATACCTCCATTCGGGCTGATAGCAGGCTAATGGCACCCACGAATCAATCTGGTGGTTGACTTGAACATTGGGACCGCCTTATCATGGTTGTGTCAGGCCCCTTTGAACATTTTACAGGAGGTGGAACCTTGACTCGAGGGAAATCCACCAAATAACTATGTTTCTCTAGTTCTGGAACAGCCATGGAGGGTCCTCCTGCATCAATCCCCCCTGGTTTGAAGAGTTCTCCTCTAGAGAACTAAGGGGATGCTCATCGGTGGCAAGGTGCTCCTCCAACGGGTCATGGTAGGGAAGAAGGTTCGCGATGTTGAATATGGGGTGGATCCCCATGCTTTTCGGTAAATCGAGGACATATGCGTTGGAGCCTACCCACTGTAGTACCGCATAGGGCCCCATGTACCAAGCTTGGAGCTTAAAATGCGCCTGATTTGCCACTCACTTGGGGTGGATGCGCACCCTCACAAGATCACCTGCACTAAAGTGGAGTGGCCTATGGTGTTCGTTGGCCTTTAAAGCATTCCGAGTGTTGCCCAAAAAGATCCGATGCCGAACTTCCTCATGCAAACTCGCAATATGACTACCAAAGGAAAATGAATGCTCAGAGAAATGAGACTCCATGGGAAGGTCATGCAAGCTAATAGGTTTTCGTGGTTGTTATCCAAGGACCACTTGGAAGGGACTTAGACTGGTAAACCGATTGATTGCACTATTATATGCGAATTTGGCAACAGGGAGCACAGTGTCCCAACTCTTAGGGTGATCACCAATGAGACAGCGGAGCAAGTTACCCAAACTCCACTTAATGACCTCAGTTTGGCCATCGGTTTGGGGGTGATAGGCTGTAGAGAACTTCATAGTGGTTCCTAATAGTGCCCACAATGATCACTAAAAGTGGCTCACAAAACAGGTGTCGTGATCAGACACTATAGAGAGTGGGAGGCCATGGAGGCGAACTACCTCCCTAACAAAGAGATGGGCTGCATAGGACGCATCCACTATCCTAGAATAGGGGATGAAATGGGCCATCTTGGAGAACCAATCCACTACGACGTAGATGGAATCGAATCTAGATGCAGTGCAGGGAAACCCTAGGATGAAGTCCATGCTGAGGTCCTTCCATGGACCCTCAAAAATAGGTAGTGGGGTGTACAGACCAGTGTTCAAGGGTCGAGGCTTAGCCATTTGACAAGTGCCACAGTGGCGGACGATGCGCTCTGCATCTTTGCAGAAGGATGGCCAAAACAAATACTCCTCGGCCATCTCAAATGTCTTATCATGTCCATGGTGGCTGGCAACACCACCCGCGTGTAACTCTAATAGAAGGTGGTCACAAAAGGAGGACCAGGGAATACACAACCGATTCCCAAAGAACAAGTAACCCTCACATAACTAGTAAGGCAACTCAACATCCTCAGACTCGCTCAGGTGAGTATAGATGGCACCAAAATCTAGGCAGCTAGGGTACTCATCCTTAACATAGGCGAAGGTATTGACACGGGTATGCATAACATAGAAAAGGGTCCTTACTTAGCTTAGGGCGTTCGCTACAACGTTCTCCTTACCCGCCTTATGGTTAATCACAAAGAGTACTGTTGCAAGTACTCCACCCACTTGGTATGCCGGGCACCCAATTTCTTTTAGGCCCTTAAGAAGGATAAGGCCTGGTGGTCACTGTACAGGATGAACTCATGGTGAAGTAAATAGCGCCTCCACTGCCATAACGATTAGACAATGGCATAGAATTCTTTGTCGTATGTGAAGTACCACTGCAGAACAGTGTTCAGTTTTTTGCTAAAGAAGGCAACCGAGTGGACTTCTTGGTTCTAAGTTCCTCCGATCCCAATACTGGAGGCATTGCATGCGACTTCAAAGACTTTAGAAAAGTCTGGAATCCAAAGAATAGGGGCTATACTAAGGGCATCCTTAAGGGCTTCAAAGGCAGGCTGAGCGGCTAGTGTCCACTCAAAGTCATCTTTCGACAAACGCTAGGTTAATGGGGGTAGCAATGGTGCTAAACCCATGGATGAATCGACGGTAGAACCCAGCAAAACCTAAGAAACTATGAACCTTATAAATAGCGTGAGGCTCAGGCCAATGCCGAATGGCATCAATCTTGGTGGGGTCAACGGAGAGACCCTAGTTAGACACTTTGTACCCCAGAAAGTGGAATTGGGTGACCATGAAGGTGCACTTCTTCGTGTTAAGGAAGAGGCGCTCCTTCTGGAGAATCTCAAAGGTAGAGCGAAGATGCTCTAAATGCTCCTCTCGGGTGCAGTTGAAGAGCAGAATGTCGTCAAAGTAGACGACAAGGAATTTGCCCATGTAGGGCTTGAGGACCTGACTCATCAGCCTCATGAACGTGGAGAGGGTGTTTGTCAAGCCAAAGGGCATGACTAACCACTCGTACAGACCATCCTTAGTCTATAACGCAGTCTTCCATTCATCACCCTCATGGATGCGAACCTGCTGATATCCACTTCGGAAGTCCAATTTGGTAAACCATGACGAACTCGAAAACAATTCGAGCATGTTGTCAAAACGGGGTATGGGGAACTGATACTTGACATTGATCCTATTAATGGCTCGACTATCTATGCACATGCGCCAAGATCCATCCTTTTTAGGCGTGAGTAGGGTGGAGACAGTGCATGGGCTAAGGCTCTCTCGACTATCTATGCACATGCGCCAAGATTCATGCACTTGACGCTGCAACTCGGTGGGTTCAGAGGGGTTGAGTCTATGGTGGGCCAAGTTTGGGAGAGGAGCTCCTGGCACTAAGTCTATTGCATGTTGGATCTCCCATTCAAGGCGGAGTCCATTATGAAGATCCTCGGGTGAGATGTCGCTAAACTCAGACAAGAGGGGGGCGATGTCGGCTGGAGGGTCCGTCTCCACCTAGGGCGACGGGTCTACCGCCTCATGCAACATCAGGGAATAGACCACCTTGGTCTCACTAGATTCACAGATCAGCGCTGGGGTGTGCATTAAGGACACATTTGCAGTGGGTTTTAGGGGCACAATCAAGCCCTTAGACGTTGACGCACGCAACTCTTTGGGCAGGGCTGGGTTAAGCCAGATTTTCTGGTCATTGTGGTCAAAGACATAAGTGTTCGACCGGCTATAGTGTACCACGACATAGTTGTATAGCCAAGGGCGACCCAACAGCACATGGGCAACATCCATAGTTGTCATGTCTCACCAAACTTTCTTCCTATAGTCCCTAAAACTAATAGGAACCTGACAACGGTGGGTGACTGGTAGGCTCGATGTGTTAACCCAAGTGATGGAATACGGCTTCGGGTGGGGTTCAAGTACAAGATTGAACCGGGTGATTGCGGTGCATGACACTACATTCAGGCTACTACCCCCATCAATAACGATCTTACATGAATGCCCGTTGCATTTGATGTAAGTCATGAAAATACTTGTACGCCTCCAATCCTTGGAGGGAGGGGTTTGCACTAGAGTGCACCGGACAACCACAAGTGTGGGCTCACATGACTCATCCTCACTAGTATAGCACTCAGGCTCAATGTCACGCTCAGTGCCCTCACGGGTCATAGCAGCCAACCGAGGCTGACTCTTGTCAACATGGGCAGGACGCTTGGGGCAATCCTTTGAATAATGGCTGGGTTGGAGATAGTTGAAACAATTCACATGGTTTACGGACCCTTGAGCTAGGGCCTTGCCCTTTTCCTCCCATGAAAGGCGAGGAGAAGGGGCATCGGGTGTAGGACCCCTACGGGGGTCACGAACAGTTGGAGCATGATGGGGCTCTAAGCATGCCTCGCGGGCAGCTGGAGCGTATCGAGGCTCCGTGCGCTCGGCTCTTGAGAAAATGGGGGACCTACAGTTGTGGGTCATCTAGAAGGTGCCAAGTCACTGCGCCTAGCAACGCGCAAGTCTTGCTCAATGTCTAGAACTCGCTGGAATGTCTGGTCCAAAGTCTCTGAGTTATACGCAGGTAGGGCTCTTTGGATCTCTGATCGGAGTTCGTTCTTGAATCTAGACAAGGTAAACTCGGGGTCCTCTCGCAAGTTGCACCTAAGTGCTAATGTGTCAAAGGCTAGCCTATACTCAGCGATGGTACCAGATCCCTAGTGTATGCTACTGTATTGGTCCAAGAGGCGCTGCCTATAGGAGGGGGGAATATACCGCTCATGGAGGCGGTACTTCATTTCATCCCATCGTGTAATGGGTGGGAGGGCTTACTGCTCTAGTTGCTATTCTGCATTTGCCCAATGCAGACAGGTTGGACCCTCTAGCAGGAGGTGCGCAAAGTTGACGTGCAGATGTTGGGGCATGGTGCACCACTCAAAGTAGTTGTCGACTGACGTGGCCCAATCAAGGAACCGTGTGGGGTCAAGGCTACTGTCAAAGGGTGCGGGTGAGTATAGGGGTTGGGTTTGGGGCCCTTGTGCGGCCCACACATCATCGTCATCAAACGGTTCATCCTCGGGAACTGGTTCTTCCTCATAGGGCCTACACCTTACGGGTTGGGTTAAGGGAGGTAGCTCCCTAGTTAGAGCTTGGTAGGTTGGTGGGGAGGGGTCAACTGGGAATCGGGTTCTACGCTCTAAAGACTCGAGGCGATCACTCACGCCCTTGAGAGAAGTAGTGAGTTGATCCATGGACTGCGTGAGCAGCCGGCTAAGTTGGTGACAAAAGTCCTCCATTTTGTCTACTCGTGATGACAGGGCGTCATTCGAACTGACCTGGTCCTTAGACCCTTCTATGGGTAGGATAGACTCTTGGGAATCAGGGAACTGGGACATGGTTTGTGACCTCATAGTCACCATGCACAAACAAAGTATGACTCAAAATGCAAATGCTGTGAGCGTACGGAAATATGAAGATGCAACGGAGTTGGAATGTGCAAACAATAAGAATTGAACGCGCAACTCCTCTGATACCAAATTTGATGCAGCTACTATAGGTGGGTTGATCCTTAGCTCCGTATTCTAGGGGTTCATAAGACAATGATCGAAAAATGTGAGCGGGTCTTGAGACGAGGGAAGTAAAACGCATGTTAAAAAATGTGCAATATGAAAACTAGCGAGAAACAATGCAGAAGATGGCGATGAATACATTTTGGGGCAACACAGACGACAAAGAACCCAACGACACCTAACTACACAAATGAAACTCACTAACCTCTCTTAGCGAGTGATTTAAGCACATCACAAAAACAAGGTCAGTGGACTTTGTGGCGACTCAGCTCATGTGCCTATGAACCTGCGATCACGCAAAAGCCAAGGAACATCCACATCTCCAGCGTACGGATGCCCGTGGGTAAGGAAATCAAGCAAAAGCAACACAATAAAAATCTGAAAATAGGTGAACCTGATGCACCGATAGTGTGATTTACTTCTTTGAAATGAAAGATGATTACAACCGATAGGAGAGGAATCAAGACAGAGCCAAGGATCACACACCTTGCTCCACACTCTAACCTCTTCGAAATGACCTCCTATCACACAAGAAAGCAAAGGAATAAACTAAACTCCAGCTCCCTTTTATAGGGTAAGGGAGAGAATATCACACCACAAGCATGACTACGGAATATCATACCACAAGTATGGCTAGGAAATAACACACCATAAGCATGACTACCTACTCTAACTAACTAATAGCAGTCAAGATACTGTTGATGCAAGCATGCTGTTGTGAGAATTAACTAACTCATACTAACTACTACCAACAAATGTAGATGAGGGAATCTGAAGTTGGGCACATGGGCTGGGCCTTCTGGCTACGACTGGCCATCAAACCATCTCGGAGCACACGGTGATAAAACAGTAGAAGTTGCTAAAGGAGGGCTGATTCATCACTGTGCTAGCTTGCTATTGGGCCATGTTTGTGTTGGTGTATATGCCCTAGGACCTAGTTTTGGTCCATTATTTTACTACTTGACGTTGATATTTTATATATCATTCTGGCATTATCATTATCTATATTTGCTTACATCTACGATTATGTACTTATATGATAATGTCCCTGGAGACAGATTGGATCTGTGCTCAAATCATTGTCCCCAGTCAATGTACCTGAGTGTATATGGGACAGCTCTGGTACTTGTGAGACTAGTATATGGGCTGGTTAGGCACGAGGTGCTAACGCAGATATATGGGTATATCAGTGGTGGATATACTGGACTGACCCGCTGTGAGGCAATGACTTGGTGTCACGAGTTATCCTCACAAGTGATAGGAGATGCATTGATCCCTTGACTTGAGGTCATTGACCATTCTATATGGTTAGGGACATGCTTTGATACAACCTAACATCTCTCCGTAGTTGGGGGGGGGCGTAATAACGGTTGTCATTGAGCATATCATGACCCATAGGAGAAGGTCAATAAAAAGACAAGGATTTGCCCCTTCCTAAAGGAAGCATGATATCCATGGAGCTCCTCTATGGTTCTATGACTGAAAGTGCATGGCCATACCCAAGTGAGACATGATTTAGTCATAACCATGAGATTAGATAAAAACAAGTGGTGACACACTTGTCCAATCGGATATCAGTTCAGCAAAAAGACTAGAATGCATCTGTACCTAGTTGCGATGATGGGGATGTCAATGTCGATATCCATTCCAATGACCTGGGTAGCAGTGATGCACTGCTAGGTGCCACTCACTGCTTGTGGTGACCTTAGGTCAGCACTGCCAGCGTCAGAGGAACCTACAGGGTCGCACACCTTGATACTCGAGTTCTCGTATTGATCGGGAAGTCTTATGATCGAGTTATTGGATAACTCGGATCTATTTGGGAGATTTCATCAGCACTGATGGGCCTAATGAGATGGAAGAAACTTATTGGAGCCAACTTCAATCTTTGGCAATGTAACCATGGTTAGCCTCATTTGACCTTGGGTTAAGTTGGATTGGATCCAATAACTTAGTTAATATTCATGATGGACCTTGGGCTAGGCCCATTGCTAAGTTGGGCTTGCTAAATAAGTTGTCATGAAGAGGAAATAGCCTAAAAGGTTATAATGGGGAGAAATTATCCCCATAGGCGCCTAAGGGGTATAATGGGGGTGTCGTGGGCTAATTTGCTTCATTATGGAAGCAAATTGCGCCTAGCCCTAACCCTAAGTGCCTCTTGCCCTATATATGAGGCCCTAGCCGACCCTCTCTTGATGTTCTCTTCCTTGGAGGCGTGAACACATCAAGAGGCATGGGCAAAGAGGCATAGGCGCATCTCTTCCTCTCCAAGCCGCAAGCATCCCTTCTCTTCTCCTCTTGGCGCATGTGAGGGAAATCCTTGGTGTCTTCATCATCTTCCTCCTTCCTTGGCGCAAGAGAAGCAAAAAGGTTGGCGGCTTCATCTCCTACCACTTCTTCCATTGGCGCATATACCTTGGAGGTAGCACAAAGCTTGAAGAAGGTGGACAAAAGGCTTGGATCTTCTTCCCGAGGCTAGCACCGGGGGTGGAAGAAGAGGACTCAAGGCATCCATGTGTGTGAGACTGCAGAGGGCACACGCTTGGGCGCTTATCACGACATCGGCCTCGTCTTGCTTTGAGGCATTCTCTAACTCATCGTGTCGACTCTCTCGCATGCGATCTTCACTGGGATTTTGGGACCAGCCTGTTTTGGGGATATTAGTTCCGCTGCGCAATGGTTTTTGTGTAATCTCTACCTCTGAAAATTGTAAAATATCCCCGGGGTTTCCCAACAGTGGTATCAGAGGGACTTGCGAGACTCGAATGATGTATTTTCATGCTTTTCCATGTTCACATGCCATATCTCAATTTTCGTAAATTGCATGATCACATGGAAAATGATTTTTCTAAAGTAGAAAAAATTAGGGTTTCTTGTTTCAATCATCTTTTCAATCTCTTTTGGATTTTTTGGGTTATTTTTCTTGTATGATTTAAGGATCAAAGGCACACGTGGTTTTGTCAAGTAGGACGGGCATTGTGTCTTCGGACTGACCGGGTCTCTTGATCTAACAAAATTGCTAGCCAAGAGGATCTTTGAAATCATCATGAAAATTAATCGCGAATAACTAAAAGATTTGTGAGAAGAACATGAGGAAAAGAGACAGGTTTTCTGAAAAAGTAAAATTTCAGATTTTATGTTTTTCATGAGCATGTAGAAATGCATGTGTAGATACCTTACTTGTGCATAATGTTGTGATCATGAGTCAAGCCCCTTTGTATGCCTGTGATGTATTCTTGTGAGGCCTGTGTGCCGCTTTTTTTTTCTTTTAACTAAGATGAAGATTAGGGTGGTGCATATCACTTGAAGAATTGGCGCATGCATGCTTGTTTGCGCACCTTGCTTGGTAGCTCAAGAAGCACCCTTCATTGATGGCACATGGTGAGTGGCGCAAGTTTGACTTGGCCGAGCCTTAGGGCTTGTGTGCTATGTCTCTTGGTCCTTACATGGTGGCGCATCACCCTTGGAGGAAGCCCATGGAATTGGCCGAACCTATGAGGGTGCTTCTAGGGTTTCCCTAGAACTACCTATAGGGTTTGAGAGCTAAACCATGGTGAGGAGGACCTTCGAGCCAACCTTGAAGCTCAAGTTAGAGGTCGGCTAGGTTAGGTCTTGTCTTTGGGGCTTGAATCCTAGGTCAAGAATTGAACCTCCTTTTGGCATGGGTTGGTTCAATGTCTTGAATAGGCTATGATCACATCATTCATTTATTGCTTTCGATATCTGCTAAAACATGTCTGTTTAATCGTTATGTTATCATTATAGGATTGCATGCATATAATGTTAGACATAAGATAAAACTGATGAGACCTCAAAAACCCTTATAAATAAATATCAAGTCTAGTAGCCTTCTAACGCATAGCCCTCACTAAGCTATCGATCAGTGGTGTTGTGAACTGTTTCCCACCCTCGTGGGACACACCCACTTATCTTTAGAAAGTGCATGGTGGCAATGGTTTCCCCAGTCCGTTTTAATCGGGCGTGCCTTCGCAAGGAAACTCGTTGGCCCTGGGCATAATAGTTAGGAATGGACTTGACTAGAATTCCATATGTGCTGGGCACATGATGAAACTCTAGCGTCATCGTTGAGAGGTTAGGGTTTCATGCTGTATCCAGCCCTCGCTGAACATGAAATGCCTAGACTGTCTCAATAAGGGGAATTGTTTGGAGCAATCGGCCGGCGTGCCCACTTTAGGGTTTCATCCCACCCTCGTGGGACGCGAAGCCTCATGTGGAATGAGGATCCCATCTCACTAGGAAGTCTTAAACTTCCCGATTGACTTTGTGGGTTGTCAATTCGATTAAAATAGTGGGAGCCATAATCATTTAAAATAAGTCCAGTTTAAATGATTTGAAGTAGTACTAATCTGCTGTTTCTTGACTGTTGTAGAACAATGGCAACGAACGATAGCGGATGGTCACTGCGATCTATCCTTGAAAAGGATAAGTTGGTTGGATCCAACTTACTGGATTGGTATATGAACTTGAGAATTGTGCTCAAGCTCGAGAGAAAGCTCTATGTCCTTGAGCAGCCCATTCCTGAACCACTTCCATGCTCGGCCTCAGCGGCTGAGAAGGATGCTTATGATAAGCATCAGGCTGATACTTTGGAGGTTGCACAATTGACGCTAACCAACATGTCGCCTGAGCTTCAAGGGCAATATGAATTGAAGAGTGCCTCTGAGATTATTATTAATCTAAGATAGCTCTTTAATGTATTGGTTAGGCTCAATCCTCCCAAAGTTGACATTCAGTGTGTTGAGCCGAAAGGCTTGACCAAGAAACTAAAATTAAAGATGGAATGGATCAGGAATAATAAGTGCTATTCATGTGGAGGGCCACCTCACATGTCGAAGGACATGGTGCGACTTCAAAGTGAGAAGAAGAGAGGCAAGGCTTCATCTTCAAGCTCAGGTATTTATGTTGCAGAAGTCAACCTTTCTACTTATATGTCATGGGTATTGGATACCGCATGTGGAGCTCATATTTGTACAAATATGCAGGGGCTCAAGAAAAGTAGATCGGTGCGGCCTGGAGAGATTGACCTACGAGTTGGAAACGGGGCACAGGTTGTTGCTGTTGCTGTAGGAGTTTTGACTCTCTCCCTGCCTTCTGGATTTCTATTAGAGTTAGATAATTGCTATTATGTACCTTCGCTTACTAAGAACATTATATCCATTCCTTGCTTGGCAAAGAAGGGATTTAAGTTTGAAATAAATAAGAACTCTTGTTCTTTTTCATTTGCAAATATGTTCTATGGGAAGGGTACTTTGTGCAATGGTCTATATGTGTTAGACATGGATAACTCTATTTGTAACATAAATAATAAAAGGACCAAACTGAGTGGTTCAGTTGGTGTTTTCCTATGGCATTGTCGCTTAGCCCATATAAACAAAAATCGCATTCAACAACTCCATGCAAATGGGTTGTTAGATTCAAATTCCTTGGAGGAATTTGATACATGTGAGCCTTGTTTATTAGGGAAAATGACAAAGGTGCCTTTCACCAAGATTGGTGAAAGGGCAGGAGATTTGTTGGATCTCATACATAGCGATGTGTGTGGGCCATTCAATAAACAAGCCAGAGGAGGACACAGCTACTTCATTACCTTTACTGATGATTTCAGTAGGTATGGTTATGTCTACTTGATGAGACATAAATCTGAATCCTTTGAGAAATTCCAGGAGTTCAAGAATGAAGTAGAGAACCAACTTGGTAGAACCATTAAGGCTTTTCGATCAGATCGTGGTGGAGAGTACCTAAGTGGTGTTTCTTGACTATCTGAGAGAGTGTGGGATTTTATCCCAACTCACTCCTCCTGGAACACCCCAATGAAATAGTGTGTCTGAAAGGAGAAATCAAACTTTGTTGGACATGATTCGATGTATGATGAGTCATGCAACTCTATCTCCCTCATTCTGGGGACATGCGCTTAATACAACTTCTCTAATACTGAATAACGTTCCATCTAAAAGTGTCTCCAAAATACCATATGAGGTATGGAGTGCGAGACGCCCTAATTTATCTTTTATCAAGATTTGGGGATGTGAGGCTTATGTCAAACGTCAAGATTCTAGCAAGCTAGAACCTAGGTCTGATAAATGTGTATTTGTGGGGTACCCTAAGGAAACTAAGGGTTACTACTTCTATGTTCCCACCGAGAACAAAGTTTTTGTTGCTCGGGGTGTTGTCTTTCTAGAGAAAGAATTTCTCATGAAAGAAGTTAGTGGGAGGAAGTTTGACTTGGACGAGGTCCAAGTGCAACCACAAGACACAGAGATGGAACCTGAGCCACCTGCACCGGTTGATGGGCAACCTAAGGCTCAGACATAGGCCCCACGTAGGTCTGGGAGGATTCATCGTGTACCTGAGAGGTATGGGTCGCTGCCGACCCAACACGATGGGATATTCATCATTGAGGATGAACCCAAGACTTATGATGAGGCGGTCAGTGGACCGGACTCCGAGAGATGGCTTGACGCCATGAGATCCGAAATGGATTCCATGTCAGCTAACCAAGTTTGGGATTTTGTTGAGTTACCTAATGGGGTAAAACCCATAGGGTGTAAATGGGTCTTCAAGAGGAAGATAGACATGGATGGCAACGTAGTTACCTATAAAGGTAGACTAGTGGCTAAGGGTTTCAAACAAATCCACGGGGTGGACTATGATGAAACCTTCTCGCCAGTTGCCATGATCAAATCCATTCGGATTCTGCTTGCTATAGCTGCATATCATGACTATGAGATATGACAGATGGATGTAAAGACAACGTTCTTTAACGAGAAGCTAACTGAGGATGTGTATATGACACAACCTGATGGCCTCATCCATCCTGCAGAGGCCAATAAGGTCTGCAGGCTAAAGAGATCCATTTATGGATTAAAGCAAGCATCTCGAAGTTAGAATCTTCGATTTGATGAAGCTGTGAGAGATTATGGCTTTATCAAAAGCGAAGATGACGCCTGTGTATACAGAAAATTCAATGGGAGCTTGGTGACTTTTCTGGTCTTATATGTCGATGACATACTGCTCATCGGGAACGACATCCCTAGTCTTCAAGCTATGAAGACATGGTTAGGGAAGTGTTTCGAGATGAAGGACTTAGGGGAGGCCGCCTATATCCTAGGCGTGAGGATCTACCGGGATAGATCCAAGAGGCTCCTAGCCCTTAGTCAAAGTACTTACATTGATAAGGTCCTGGAGAGGTTTAGCTTGGAACAATCCAAGAAAGGGTACCTTCTAGTGAGACATGGTCTTACTCTCTCAAAGAGCCAGTGTCCCACCACACAGGCTGAGAGGGATGACATGAGTCGAGTGCCTTATGCTTCGGCAGTGGGATCGATCATGTATGCAATGTTGTGTACTAGACCAGATGTGGCTTATGCTGTGAGCATAACCAGCCGATACCAATCCAATCCTGGTTTACAGCACTGGGTAGCTATAAAGAACATCCTGAAGTATCTGAGAAGAACTAAGGATTGGTTCCTAGTCTATGGCGGACAGGAAGAGCTCAATATGCAGGGCTACATTGATGCGTCGTTCCAGTCTGACCCTGACGACTTCAGATCGCAGGCCGGCTATGCGTTTAAGATGAATGGAGGCGCTATATGCTGGAAGAGCTTCAAGCAATCCACCATTGCTGATTCTACAACCGAGGCTCAGTATGTGGTCTCTTCTGAGGCATCCAAAGAAGCCGTTTGGATCAGGAAGTTCCTTTCAGAACTTCAAGTGGTTCCTAGTGCAGTGGATCCCATTGAGCTCTACTGTGACAACAATGGAGCAATTGCACAAGCCAAGGAACCACGGTCTCATCAAAGATCCAAACACATACTCAGGAGATTTCACCTAATCAGAGAGATCATTGATAGAGGTGATGTCAAGATTAGCAGAGTTGACACAGAGAATAACCTGGCAGACCCATTTACCAAGGCTTTGGCGTAGCAGAAGCATGATGCTCACGCTATAAATATGGGGTTGAGGTTCCTCAACCTCTAGGTCTTAGTGCAAGTGTGAGATTGTTGGTGTATATGCTCTAGGACCTAGTTTTGGTCCATTATTGTACTATTTGACGTTGATATTTTATATATCATTCTGGCATGTCATTATCTATATTTGCTTACATATGTGATTATGTACTTACATGATAATGTCCCTGGAGACAAATTGGATCTGTGCTCGAATGATTGTCCCCAGTCAATGTACCTGAGTGGATATGAGACAGCTCTGGTACTTGTGAGACTGGAATATGGGTTGGTTAGGCACGAGGTGCTAATGCAGACATATGCATATATCAGTGATGGATATACTGGACCGACCCGTTGTGAGGCAATGACTTGGTGTCACGAGTTATCCTCACAAGTGATAGGAGATGCATTGATCCCTTGACTTGAGGTCATTGGCCATTCTATATGGTTAGGGACATGCTTTGATACAACCTAACACCTCGCCGTAGTTGGGGGGTAATAACGGTTGTCATTGAGCATGTCATGACCCATAGGAGAAGGTCAATGGACAGACATAGGATTTGCCCCTTCCTAAACGAAGCATGATATCCATGGAGCTCCTCTATGGTTCTATGACTGAAAGTGTATGGCCATACCCAAGTGAGACCTGAATTAGTCAAAACCATGAGATTGGATAAAAATAAGTGGTGACACACTTGTCCAATCGGATATCAGTTCGGCAAAGAGACTGGAATGCATCTGTACCTAGTTGCGATGATGGGGATGTCGATGTCGATATCCATTCCTATGATCTGAGTAGCAGTGATGCACTGCTAGGTGCCACTCATTGCTTGTGGTGACCTTAGGTCAGCACTGCCAGTGTCAGAGGAACCTACAGGGTCGCACACCTTGATACTCGAGTTCTCGTATTGATCGGGAAGTCTTATGATCAAATTATTGGATAACTCGGATCTATTTGGGAGATTTCATTGGCGCCGATGGGCCTAATGAGATGGAAGGAACTTATTGGAGCCAACTTCCATCTTTGGCAATGTAACCATGGTTAGCCTCATTTGACCTTGGGTTAAGTTGGATTGGATCCAATAACTTGGTTAATATGCATGATGGACCTTGGGCTAGGCCCATTGCTAAGTTGGGCTTGCTAAATAAGTTGTCATGAAGAGGAAATAGCCTAAAAGGGTATAATGGGGAGAAATTATCCCCATAGGCGCCTAAGGGGTATAATGGGGTGTCGTGGGCTAATTTGCTTCATTATGGAAGCAAATTGCGCCTAGCCCTAACCCTAAACGCCTCTTGCCCTATATATGAGGCCCTAGCCGCCCCTCTCTTGATGTTCTCTTCCTTGGAGGCGTGAACACATCAAGAGGCGTGGGCAAAGTGGCATAGGCGCATCTCTTCCTCTCCAAGCCGCAAGCATCCCTTCTCTTCTCCTCTTGGCGCATGTGAGGGAAATCCTTGGTGTCTTCATCATCTTCCTCCTTCCTTGGCACAAGAGAAGTAAGAAGGTTGGCGGCTTCATCTCCTACCACTTCTTCCATTGGCGCATATAGCTTGGAGGTAGTGCAAAGCTTGAAGAAGGTGGAAAAAAGGCTTGGTTCTTCTTCCCGAGGCTAGCACCGGGCGTGGAAGAAGAGGACTTGAGGCATCCATGTGTATGAAGAAGTCTTAGGGTTGGCGACTTCATCTCCTACCACTCCTAGGGTTGCATCTTGTTGAGGATCCATAAATGATGCTGAGAGCTTAAAAAAACATATAAAACATGTTAGATCAAATTAAGAAGATTTAAACATCAAAGGACAAGGGTAAAGTGCTCGGTTTTGGGGAATGGTGAAGTTGTTGAAGTCTTGATGTTGATGATGGAGATCCTTGCGCCTTGATGATGGACTGGAGGAGTTCTTGCACCAAGTTGATGGATCAAGGAGATGTAGATGTGCCACTTGTTGTTGAAGATATAGAAGATGTAGAAGATGCCAAGACTCCTTGATGATGGAGTTGGGGATGTTGCGCCAAGTGTTGAAGAAGTCTTTGCACCACAAGATGTTGTAGAGGGTATGTGCCACTTGAAAGTTGAAGAAGATGGTTCTTGCGCCACAAGATGTGTATAGATTTTGATAGAAGGGTTAGCGAAGGGAACCGTGGCCCTTGGGAGAAGAAAGGAAGATAGGTGACACAAGCACCTCAGATGAAAAGGAGAGGGAGGGGGGCGATACAAGCACCCAAAGTTGCTAGGCAACTACTCGACAATTCCATTATCCAAATCATGTCAACTTACATGCGATTACAAGTTTTGTAGACATTTGCTCAACGTTACAAAAGAGCAAAATAAGAAAAAAAAAATTTAATCTTTAATGCTTTGTGGCAATGGCTTCATTGGTCGAAATTGGCTTGAAAACTTCCCATATTTGGTGAGGCATTGATCGAATTCTTTTGAGCTCTTTCCATCCTTGGTTGGTGCTTGAATTACTTCCTCTTTGGATTGGACAAATATGGAACCCTTTTAGTGGCTTTGGCTCATTCTTCTTTGCTTGGGCACCAAGAAAAGGTGACAATGTTTCCTTCTTGGCCATGGGCGAAATTGCACTGGAGATCTTCCCTTAATCGGCTTCAAGAGGTGGCAAAGCTTCCATGCTTGTCTTGGGCAAATTCTTTTTCCCTGATTTGAGGGTTGAAGATTGGACCTTGATTGACTCTTCAAAGGATGGGCGCAAATGACTTGTGGTGACTGAAATCTTGTTTGATTGATGAGGCATATAAATTAGGCAAGGTGAGATGAACTCCTTTCATCTCAAGTCTTCACTTTGAGCTTGGCTTGGAAGTGACTTTCCATAATTGGAGTGAGCTTTATTGAGTGAACTTTGAGATAGCCTTGAGCTTGTCCACATTAGTTGTAAATGCTTATTACACTACTCTTACTATGATGCAACATTATGTCATGCACTAATCCTACTATGATGCAAAATAATTTCCATAAAAAGAAAAATACAAAACCTACCATATGTAGCTACATGATGCATGCAATGCAAGGGTGCCTTAGGGTACCCATAAACTAGGGTAGCCTTAAGCTCCACTTATATTTGTGTGGGTCATGGTCTCTACCCCCCATCACCCTCGATTCACATTTGGTTGGGCCATGGCGAGCCCCTTGCCGACTTTTGCTTTATGGGCTTTCTCAGATGTGGGTTAGTTTTGCTTCCAAATGTGAAGGACTTTGTTTTGCTTTGTTCTCACTACTCTTTCGAGGAGACTTTGATATTCATGATTAATGACATTATCACGAGTTCTCATAAGATACTTTTGAGACTCATGATAGGATATCATATCTTGATTCTATGATATTTTATTTTGATATACCCAACCTCAAGGTCATGACTAAATCAGGCTTTCACCTTGGTATAGCCATACACTTTCAGTCATGCATCCATATAAGGCCCAAGGATATTAAACTTCCCTCAGGAAGGGGCAAATCCTGTTTCTATCCATTTATCTTCTCATATGGGTCGTGACATACTCAATAACAATCGTTATAATCTCCCAACTACAGCGAGGTGTTAAGTTGTATCAAAGTATATCCCTAACCATACAGAAGGGTTAATGATCTCAAGTCAAAGAATTAATGCATCTCTTGTCACTTGTGAGGTTAACTCATGATACAAAGTTAGAGCCTCACAGCGGGTCGATCCAGTAT
Source organism: Costus lasius (assembly GCA_027563935.2). Classification (NCBI taxonomy): domain Eukaryota; kingdom Viridiplantae; phylum Streptophyta; class Magnoliopsida; order Zingiberales; family Costaceae; genus Costus; species Costus lasius. Next base: position 107,484,003 of record CM050447.1, on the reverse strand, counting down.
ATCTTCTACTAATATACCCATATGTCTGCGTAAGCACCAAGTGCCAACCAACCCATATACTAGTCTCACATGTATTAGAGCTGTCTCTTATCCACTCAGGTACTTGACTAGGGACATAAGTTTGAGCCCAGATGGAATCTGTCTCTAGGGACATTATCATACAAGAATACAAATTACGTAGATGTAAACAAAGCATAATAATGACAATGCCAGAATAATATATATGAAATATTAATATCAAGTAGTACAAAATATAGACCAACAACGGGTCCAAGGGCATATACACTAATAGTTCGTATCTCTAAATGATAAGGGGTATACTATGATACAACATAATGCCTTACAGTAATAGAGAGGTCATAATGATTATCATTTGGTATATCATAAAGCCATATGAGAGATACAACTTGCCAAGAGAGGATTTGCCCCTTCCTTAAATGGAAGCTTGATGTCCATGGACTCCACATATGGATGTATGACTGAAAGTGAATGGTCATACCAAGGTGAAAGCCTGATTTAGTTATGACCATTAGATTGGGTTAAACAAGTGTACACACTTGTCCAATTTGGACATTAGTCTGGCAAAGGTATGATAGTGCACATATACTTTATCGCAATTTATGGGATGTCAATGATGACTATTCCAATGATTTGAATAGCAATGTTGTACTACTAGGTGCCACTGACTGCTTATGATGATGAAGTCATCAATGCCAATGTCTGAGGAACTACAGGGTCTCACACTTAGATACTCGAGATCTTGTATTGATCAGGTAGCCTATGATCGAGTCATTTGGTTGATTCGGATTAATTTTGGAGTTTGATGCATTGCGGATGCATTTGATGAGTTAGAGATGATCTTATAGAGTTACATTATGCTTTGAGATTAGTTGACCTTGGTTTACCTTTGGGTAACCACATTTGACATCAATTGACTAGTCCTAGGCAATAGGTCAAGTAACGTAAAAAAGCACTGGATTGGTTCGGTGGCTTGTCGACTTAGTTTAATATAATATTGAAGGGTCCACAAGCTTAGGCACATATTTGAATATTTATATTCAAATATTGGAATAAATCTAATAGATTTATTCGCGACTTAAGTTGTGGGACCCGTGACTTAAACTCAAGTCACTCTATATAATGAGGGGCTAGGGGGCGCATATATGCATGCCTTCTCTTGGAGAAACCCTAGCAGCCTAGGATAGAACTCTCCCCTCTCAACCCTATTTCCCCATAGCTTCTTGAGAGCCACCCATGCTTGGAGGTTGTCGCCCATCCTCAAAGGGGCAACAAGCTTCTTCTCTAGAGGCGCAAAGGGGGCTTGAGGGCTTCTTCTGCTCCCATTAGCAGATCCTCTTGGGGATTGTTGCTCATGGAGGAAGGAGGGATTAATCTACTTCATGGGTATATCTTGATGGTGGCACAAGTCATAAAGAAGAGGCTCGCTTTAAGATTGGCACAAGTGATAGAGCTTCCCTCTCCTTGCCACCAATCTCCCTTCATCATCTTCCCTTGGCACCTACTTCTTGGAGAGAGGCGCAAGTTGAAGAAGGTGACTCCCTTCTCTTTGGCACATTTTAGAGGTGGTGCAAGCAAAGAGAATTCATATGTGTGGATCTTCTTCCCAAAGTTAACACCAATCGAAGAAGAAGAGATCACGAGGAGCTAGTTGTGTGCACGATTGTAGAGGACGGGCACTTGCACGTCTCACCATCATTGGCTACCCCTAAGCTTGCTAATAAAGTGCCCTACTCTATCACATCTGATGGCTCCCTCGTAAGCCGGTCTTATTAAATTACGAAACTGGTTTCGATCATTACTTCCACTGTGTTTTGAATTTTTTAAACTTGCCTAAGGTTTACCAATAGAGCAGCCATGGCCGGCGGCAGAAAAGGGTAGAATATAAAGAATGCAACACAAGCAATGGCTGGCCCAGAAGCATGCGCACTTGAGGAGATTGACGTCATCGGATGTTGGTGACACCGACAAAGGCGAGGACAAGCCTAGGAGAGAGAGAGAGAGAGAGAGAGAGAGAGAGAGAGAGAGAGAGAGAGAGATCACTAGCGTAAGTTTGTGAAGCAAGGCATTGAATCGGTGCAGCATGGAGCATCGCCTCGACACTAACCGGTGGCTGGAGTAGTCATGTGTCACCGGAGATGGAGGCGACGATGAGTCTGGGCAACAATGCACACAAACAGGGAAGAGGGAGAGAATGAGGGAGAAGAGAGAGAAATTAAGAGGGAAGAAAGGGTGAATTGTGGGAGAGAGAGAGTCACGCCCTGGCGGAAATCCAGCTATTCCTTAGCTGAGGGTTCCCTAGAGAGATGACAATATTGATAGGAACCAAAGAACTACAGTAATTCAATATCATTTATTAAATACATAATCCAAATTTAAGATCAACGGTTTTATAACACAATCTCTAAAAATATACTATCCAATTTGTAAACAAATCAAATGAAATAAAAATCAAAAGACAAACTATCTCAAGTTGGGCTAGTATATAGCTATCTATCAACTATATCCCTCCCAGAAGCTAACTCTGTACTTGGAAAAGAGAACAAGGGGAGTTAGCAGAAATGCTAAGTAGGAATCGACAAGTATGGTGAGAGAGTCAAATAACAAGATAATACAATGACTGAAACAACAATATACAAATAATATAAGAATGTCGTGCAAATCATCAAGCTGGCCAACAGATCTCAATCAAGAACCACACTCATTTTCTGAGTGTTTCCACTGTTGCTCATGCAGCAGAACGACTGTCCTAAACAGCCCGAAGGGTTGCGTCCAACACCTGGCATCCGTAGTATTGTCCCGAGGACAACTGGCGGTACCCTAACCGGCAAACAGATAGTCTGATACGCGTCAGAACTATAACTCAGACAAATAGGCCACTGGAGAATAAATCATCCAGTCCAGAGTTCAATATATCATGACTTTAACATAACAAATATTCAACTGTTCCACATACTCATATGTCAATATCATAGATACACAATTGTTCATTCATGCTCATATGCCAATAAATCAGATATCTCAATACAACTTTGTTAACCATGCATATAGAAATATAATATGACCAATGAACAAGATAAATGAGGTCAACTGAATTTCAGAAACAAGACAAGCAGACAAGTCAAATAGATATCAATGTCAATCCATTCTATTATATGTATCATATATCAAATCAAAGGAATAAGCAACAAATCCTATAATTCTTGACACTATAACAAAGGAGTAGGGTAAGATTCCTACCTCAATTGCTGATATCCTGAATTCCTCTGAAAAGCCAACAAGTTGTTTATCAAATAATGCAAGCCGACTAGTAGATCAATCATTGTGTAACATGAATTTGTATATAAACTCTATCAATAATTATTCTAACGAGAAAACCAAGACTACCAACATATAGAACACATCCCTAAACCTAGAGAACCAGTCTTAGATCAAGTGAACCGGATCTAAAACCCACTGAACCGGACAGAATTGCAGTGAACTGGTCAAATTCACCCTAAACCAAGTCAGACCAAGACTTATAACTTAAATTACACAAAATATACAAGTCATCTAAAGGAACACAGAGTACCATTGGATAGGAAATTTTATAAGCTTTCCAACGGCCACTTGAACTAGCCTAGATTCAACTGAATCAGGGTCGAACCGGTCCAAATTCAAGCACTGGACCGAAATTGAAATTGTACTGCTCAATCTGGTTCAACTCAATTTCACTCAATTGGCTGGTTTATTTACAAATAAACCGGACGAAACCCTAATTTCCAATCGAGCCGACCGCTCGCCCGTGCCGCCCCATCGCCACCGTGCAAGGCCATCGAACTTACGTTTGCCTCTTGCGCCGGCGTGCTCCTCAGGGCGCATCGAACGTCCGTTCATGGCCAAACATCTATAGAAGACTCTCGACAATGAAAGGAAGCTCCACGATTGGCTGTAGTGAGCTTTCGACTCATGGTCGAGGCACCCGAAGCAACCGAAATTAGCGACGGTGGCGCCGCCGCCGTCGACACACCATACAACTCAGAAACTCAATCGATCTATACCAAAACAACGGGAAAGAAAGAATACCTTGCTACGACGATGCATCGAAGCCCGGGACAAAAAAACTCGTGTCGATAAAGGCGCTGGAGGACTGGAACATGAGGCGGCGCCACTCGAACTCTGGTGACTAGTTCAAGCACGATTTCTCCATCCTGGAGGCGCGTCCAAGCTCGAAGAGGCTCTAGGGTTCGTGTATGACATACGAGAGGAGAAGCCCTCTAATATAGCCACGAGACGTGTTCCAAAATAGCAAGCCACCGCCGCTGACTTGTTTGCCGAAAAAGTCGGGGAAGATGACGAGTTGACTCGGCAATCCCTAAATTAACTCAAACTCAAAATAACTAAATTTCGCGCGGTTTAATTACAAAAACGTAACTCAGCCCAGCGGTTGGGTTGAGCCCACTCCGTAGACGCGTTGTTGGTTTGAATCCCAATGGACGCGCTTTAAAATTTTATTTTTTTAAAAAAATAAACTTAAGCATGAAATAAATGAAACGAGCACGATTTAAAATCAAAATTGAAAACTTAGTTCAGCGGTTCGGGCGTTGATTCAAAATTCATGCATCCTACAAACGCGATTTTAGTTTTTAATAGAAAACTTAATTTTTAACCCCTTAAAAAATTCTGAAAAAATTTCTAAAATATAATTTCTGTATTTTTAAAATTTTAAAATTTAATTTAATAATAGAAAAATTCAATCTTAGGTTATAACAGAGAGAGAGGTTGTAGTTGAGATTGGGGCTCAGCTATAACTCCTCTATTCTTTTTAAAATTCACTTTTTACAATTAAGCCCTTCATTTTCCCATTATTTACTAAATAGTCCCTCTCAGAGACTACAACATAATAGACCACCTTATCCGGTCTCAAACCAAAACACACATCACTACTGATATCACAAACCTTTACTTTTATTTATCAAATTATTAATATCAATAAATGCACACATATACCCATGTATACTCAAATGTATGCATATACACATGCAAACACTTGTACATTTTATCCCAAATTATTTCAATGATCATATATTAATTTTTCAGAATGTACATTTTATCCCAAATTATTAATATCTGCTTTGACTTGTTTCTTATACCTTTCATGCTCGTATTAATTTCATTGGTGCATATAGATGTGTGATTGATTTTTATTTGGCTGTTGAGCATACATTTTATTAAAAGATTATTGTTGTTATATGCACATATTTTGAGATATGATATTTTTATGGTGTGTTGAGATTTGTTATTGTATGCTTCGAGCGTGCGCGCCGTACGTGGAGTTGGAGATCCGTCGGCGAGGTCACGTATTAGACTATAGCACCGACTGTGTGGTGGGCTATCAGTGGTTGCCAGTTAGGGTTACTGCCAGATTGTCCTTTCGACAATACTGGAGTTTTTAAGTGTTTGACGCAATACTATTGGGCTGTCTGATAGCAGTCGTTCCACTTTTGGAGCTTGGAGGTAGAACCACTCTTATTAGAGTGCGAAGTGTAATGCAATGTTTGTGACCATGAACAGCTCCATTTTGATAAGATAGGATGTATATTGTTCATGTTATATTTACTTGCATATATATATATATATATATATATGATATTCATGTAGTTCATAAACTTGATTTCATTCTTAAACACACATTCATATTCTTAAAAATCCCTACTTAGCTTTTTGGCTACTCTCTTTTTTTTGCTTCCAAGTATTGATTAGGTGCAGTCTATAGATGAGTAGATAGACTAGAGGCTTCCTTGGAGAGTGTCTAGTAATTTTGGATATTTATTATTTTTGTTTTTATCTTGCCATGAGTTGATGTAACTCCTATCTTATTTTTTTTATATAGTTAGACAGACGGATTATAAGTTATGACTTTGATAGTTGTTGTTCAAGTATCTTGAATTGGTTTTGAGATTTTTTATGAAAATTTTATGATTTAATGATACTGAAATTTTTTATAATGGTTTTGTGAGTTATAGATTGGAATTTTGAAGTGCATATTGGACATGCCAAATTGCTGTGTCTCGGTAAATGAAGTGATTTATCGGGGCATGAGCATGACACTTATAATGCTTTAGATCTTTTTTCAAGAAACAAAATTATTGTCTTCTATTGTGATACCTTAAAATTAATAGATCTTTTATTTTTAAAAAAAAAAGAAAAGAGAAATAAATGTGGTAAATTAAATACTCCGGTTCTTAGGCATTGTTAAAAATCTGGGATGTTATTATGATGATACCTTGCTCCAGGGATTTGAATATCTTTGCAAGAATCTTGGAGGGCTTTTATGTAATCTTCGCCATGACATGTAACTTAAACTAAGGGGGAGTATTTTAGTAAAATTAACCATTTTGAGAGGTAGCCGGTCATAATTTAGGTAGAAGAAACCTCAGAGTAGTCGTCAGCTACAGGCTTTTTTCTAACTCATAGTTTTGCCATTTAGCATTTACTCTAGCATCGCAAATCAGAGCTTACTCTATTTAAACTTTAAAATCTCTCAATTTACATATACAAATCATAAAAAAAAATTGATTTTGTTTAAAACTAGACTTAATCAGCATTGATTTGAATGTCATATTGACTATATTTTGGTTAGTATTCGTTCTAATAAAGACAATGCAATCTAGTATGCAATTTGACTCGCTTTGAAAAGAAATGGATCTTTCCCTGCATAGAATATACTCCACAGCCGAGGTGTAGCTCTTGGTCACGACCATGGCAACCTCCTTAGAATGTAAAAATCAATGTGAAATCTATTTTTATACCTTGATTTTCTATTCTCACCTCATGTCATGTATTTTAATACATCTTGTGGGGTATTCATGATTTGAAAGTCCAAAAAATTATTCGCATAACCGAATGATCAATGTCATATTTATGATCATTGTTACGTTCATAATTCTTATAAAATCCATGTTGTGCACAAAATCAAATGAGAGGCTAGATCATTGTGGAGCACATTGCTCCTAAAAAAAGTGGCGTCATCTCTCTCCATTCAAAGTGGTTATTGTGGAGCAAAGTATCACATCCTACAATGGTGGAGGCTCACCTCTTAAGTCCTACTTTTTATTGGTACTTGCAAAGTAAAGTACCACACCCTAAAAAAGGTGAAGGTCACCTCTTGAGTCTCACTATTTAGTAATAGCTGTGGAGCAAAGTGTCATACTCTAAAAGATGGGGTTACCTCTTGAGTCTTGCTATCATTGATAATTGTTGAGAAAAATACCACACTCTAAAAAGATGGGCGCTCATCTTTTGAGTCCTACTTCCCATTGCTAGTTACAAAGGTGAGGGCCACCTCTTGAGTCCCACTAACTAGTGATAGTTGTAGTGCAAAGTATCACACTCTAAAAAGGCGGGATGTGATTTATTTATCTTAGAATCTAATTTATTTTTCATAGAATGAGTTATTTTTTTCTAAAATTTGCTTAAATCTTCGTAGAATCTGATTTATTTATCATAAAATATGATATATTTATTGTAGAATCTAATTTATTTTTTTTTATAAAATGTGATATATTTATTGTAGAATGTGATTATTATCGTAAAATCTAATTTATTTTTCATAGAATCTAGTTTATCTTTCGTAATGAGTTATTTTTGTAGAATTTGCTTAAATCTTTATAGAATCTGATAAGATTTTAATATAATGTGATTTATTTTTTATAGAATCTGATTTATTTATCGTAGAATATGATTATATCTTCAGCGCAATTTTAGATCCAGTTTGAGATAGGCAAAATGAGTGGATTAAGTTCAGATATGGTTTCAAATTTAGCTTCAGATTCAGGTTCAAGTTCAAGTCATCTCGTCAAAAAATTCATTTGCAAAAGACATCCAAAACAAAAAGAAAATCATAGTGCACTAAAGAACCACGGCCCATACTCAGTTGATGCTCTTTAGAAAGGCTGCATAGTTTCATTGATGAACTAGAAGTTGGTGATGTGATTAAACAGTGTTTGCTACATACCCAATTTGGCCATCTATTCTAGAGTCCATCTATACCATTGGACATGACCGTAATAGAGTACTTGATACCAAGATGGAATCAAGAAAGAAAAGGATTCCTAATTAATGAAAATTCAATGAAGTTTATAGTAAAGGATGTATCATTGTTGTGTCCGCAAGTGCACGGATACTCGAAGTAATAAAAAAAGATATCAAACCATAGAGACCTCGTTTGTCAAGTATCGAATAATCGATTTCTTACTATCTAGGCAATCGAAACTATGCAAGTGAACTAATGCAGGCTAACGAAAATATCAGAGAGAAAATCTGGTGGGGGCTAGGGTTTCATTCACTTTAATTTCTATGACTAGATATGAATAGTAATTCGTCAGTTTAATTTTATCATGATAAAGATATAATTTACTTCAAAAAGGGATTGTCTCACTTTCGTGCAGACAATCACGCAGGGACCGATCTTCGCCTTCGCGCAAGATTTATCCCAAGCTGAAAATAAGTAAATCATCAATCAAAGAACTCAAGGATCACTTTCATGCATCTGAATTCTAAGTTGATTATCTCAAGTGGAATCTCAAGGATCACTTTCGTGCATCCGAGTCTCAACACAAGTTCTACTTATGGTTCTCCAACGTTCCGATCCTCACTTTCGCACAAGATCTACACTTGCAAACACTTGTACATTTTATCCCAAATTATTTCAATGATCATATATTAATTTTTCCCTTTTTCATACTATTCATTCATTTCAAATATCATTTGTCATTCATTAATATCAAATAGTTAAACATGTGTTTATCCACATTTAATTGCAATTCCTCCATCGGTATACTTGTAGACATGTATACTCATATATACGTATAAATGTACATGTACACCCCTAACACACATCACCATTCAAACTCTATCAACAAAAAGGAAGAAACAAGAGCAAGTTGTCATTACCAAACAACACACCAAGAAGATCGTCGACAATGGCACGATGAGAAAATGGTTGCAACCACAACCCAAAACACCTAAGCTGTCCAAGCTTGACCGACAACCCACTCCAGGTCAAGATGTCACTGGAAGCCGACAAAGAGGCACGGTTGCACAATGCATCAGCAACGGCCGGTGGTGGCATTGCCACAGGCAATGGCGGAGTGGTGGTAGCATGGCCACGAACAACAACAGGAAAAAGGGGAAAATAGGGAGAAGGTAGTGACAGTATGCAAGTTGCTTGGGAACATGCTCGCTTGATGAGATTGACATCGTTGAATGTCGGTGACAATGACATGACGATGAATGACACTAGAAGAGGAAGAATTTCGCCGACATGCATTCGCCTAAAGAGCTGTCAAATTGCCATAACCTGGAGCATCGCCTCGACACCAGTCAGTAGCTAGAGTAGTTGTACATTTTATGCTCCTTTCATATGAATTTATTATCATGATTTGACTGAAGTTGTGTTCATTTCGTAATTTACCTTGGCCACGTATAATTGCGTAGTAGATGTTGCGAGAACTACCGAGAGGTGAATCGCAACATCTGATCTATTTCAGTTGAACCTTTGAATCCAATCACGAGAGTAGGTTGGATTCGTTTGAAGGATCTAACAGCTTTTCATATAACTTAATGGGTTTAGTTAGGTTAACTGTCACGAGAGTAGGGAGTTAACTTAATTAAACACCGTATTACACTCCGAGAGGAGGTGATATGTACATTAGGAAAAGTTCCTTTCATGATTTATATTTTCTATTGATTGAGTAATCTTTAAATGATTCATGCTTGTTAGTGTGGTGAACCCATAGCATCCCGAATCTTTTAGAATTTGAAAACCCCTTTTACGCTGCCTTTGAATTGTTCGTGCTTAGAAGTTCAATACCACCGCATATTTAGTTTACCTAGATTCAAACAAGTCAAGAAGTCAGTATTTAACTACGCAATCCTCGTTGAGAATGATAATCTTTTTATTACTTCGATAATTCTATGCACTTGCGGAGTGTTATCATTATATTTGTGTTCGTTTGGGAGACATATGTTTTCAGATGAGTTCTAGCTCATCATGGAGTGGAAGAACAAAAATGATGGCTTGACTTAATTAGATCTCTGTTGACCACTAGTTGACCATGCTTTGACTTATGTTAACTATGGTGTTCTATGCATCATTGTCAACAGGTTTAAAACATGGGTCAAGGCGCAATGGTGCCTAGTTGACATGTCACAAGGGAATTAATTTAAGTGAAGAGAAATTTTCTCTTGGCTTGAATGCTCGTGCAAACTTGAGTTGGTCAAGTTGGAGATTCTAATTAAATTAAATTAAATATGATTTAATTTGAATTAAAATTTCATAAAATAATTCTATAAATATGTATAGAGTTATTTTTAAATTTTGTTTTATTGCTCCAAGTCCTAGCCGCCTACTCCCTCTCCTCTCAAGTGTGCAATTGTCGTCGCCCACATCAACTTTCTCAAGGCACAACTCTCTTTCTAGTTGGCACAAGTTGAAAAGGGCGACATCTTCCTCTTGGCGCATCTTATCTAAAGTTGATGCAAGTAAAGAGTTCTCCTAAGGCGTGGCTCTTCTTCCCGAGGCTAACATCAGGTGTGGATAAAAGAAATCTCGAGAAGTCCATGTGTGGATATGTGTAGAGGGCACACGCTTGGGTGCTTTTTTCAGTCATCATCATCCTCTAAGCACACTTCAACGTATACTTCTGACATATCCATTTGAATTCCCTCGCATGAATCCTCTGTGTTTTGTGAAAATTGGTTTCGGGCTCACTTTCGTTGTAGTTTAAAATTTTAAACATAGCCACAATTTTTCAACATTTCAAATTTCATAAAAAGAGAAACATAATTTTTTTTCCACTCAACATATTTCCGAAGTTAAATATTTCATGTGAATACCATCGAATATATATTAATAGCTCCAAAAATATCTCAACACTAATAATGTTTTACAAATATCAAGAGAATGTATACATTATGCACATTCTCTTGTTCTATAAAAATAACACATGTATAATTAAAACTTTTGGAAACAATTATTGAAAATATTCAAGAAAGAATAGTTATTAAAAATATGAACAATTTATCTACTAAAATAAATACTCTAGTACATGATTTTTTTTTTTCATAAGAACAATTGCCATGTGCGTTAAACTCTATCGTCCATTAAATCAATATCAAAAGAATCAAGTAAAATTTATACAATGCTAATCTAGAAGTATCAAGCATCAACACCATGAAGGCATATTTCCATATACAACCATTTATACAAATTATAAGCAATTTACTATCAAAAAACCATGAATGCATATATAAAGCATTTTTTATTAAATTGTTCACATTAGGATATCAATAATAATCCAAAATCTGATTTGTGAAAGAGCTAAAGATATCTAATCATAATCTAGAGTCATATGGATATAATTTCATATCCACATTTTCAAGTACGAGATAACATGATATGAGACTAATTATGATCTACTATATATCAAGTATGTTATCATGTAAACATTGTGATGATATAACTATACAGAGATATCGGCATAGATTAACTAAACAAACATTATATTTTATCATGTAATTTTAGTCCACAGTAATATGCTAAACATTAACTATATCAATTGGATCAAGCTATAAATTAAGAGGAAAATAATGTTACTTAATGCACTCAGAACTCTTTGTATCATCACAAAGAAAGGAACATGTCCACTCTTTTAACTAATGGAGTTGCTATAGATGATTTTTTTTCTTTAAGTTTAGCAACTCATATAAAATACTTGACATTTTGGCACTTAAATCTCTATCTATAATGGAAGAAGTTAAAGATATGTATTTGGTTTCAAGTTGTACAAATTCACCAAATAATTCATTATAAGCATTGTGTAACTTATCATTATTATTATCATTAGATTATATATCCTTTTAAGTGCACACCAATATCACTATAACACATGAAAACTTAACAGGTTAGAACTTAATGAACTAAGTATTAACCGCAAGGCATTATTATATAAATCATGTGCTTTAATCTCCTCGTCAGACCAATTTACAGTAGAAGAAGTAGGTTCTACGATCTAATGTGTGCTTATTTTGATAAACTAATTTAAATGATAGAAAATGAAAGTAATGAAGTGGGAGTTTGTACAAAGTAACACATGTGATTAAAGGAAGAGGATGAGATGAGAATATGTACAATATTTAAAATTTTATTAGATTTTTGTTTTATTTACATCATCCTTGCCAATAATCAATCACGTCAAAACTTGGTCAACTTTTATTATGTTTTTGTTATTTAGAATTTTTATAATTGTAACTTTTAGTCTTCATAAGTATGGGACTAATCAATTTGATGTGATTTTTTAGGTATATAGTTTTGAACTTGGCTCGACTGTTTAGATCATAAAAGTGACAATTTAACGAAAATAAAGTTGACCTGACAACCACTCGACCTTGTTAAACTTGACCTACCAAACCGTACTATTTAATGATCACGTATTTGACTTTTTAGCTACAACGGATGATCCTGGTACAAATTGAAAGAGCGAGGCAGTAATTGGTCAATTTTAAAAATAAATTATATATATATATATATATAATTGAAGTAATGACATCCAAATGAACGGCTAATAATTTTCCTGAACATGAATTTTCCTAACCGCCACGTGTCCGGAATCACATCACCACCAGGAAGCTCTGTAATGTTTTCCACTATGCTTGGTAGCTTCTCTGCGATTGATGATTCATTCACCTTCTTCTACTACTTACAGTAACACTCCTACCAGATTCTCTCTCATCTGCTGCTATATCTTTACCTCCTCCGTCCATCGCTCATTCTCTCCGTCTCTCCGTCTCTGCATTCCATAAACAACAGCAAACAGCATTAGCATGTCTAAATTCTACCTTCTCCTCTTTTTCTTTTCCTCTTTGACTTCCTTGACGTCCTCCGACGACTTCACCGACTTCGTCTACGCCGGCTGCTCGCAGCCCAAGTACGCCCTCAGCTCCCCCTACCAATTCAACGTCGAATCCCTCCTCGCTTCCCTCGCCAACGCCGCCGCCTTCTCCTCCTACGCCAACTTCACCTCCGCTGCCGCCTCCTCCTCCTCCCCTGCCTACGGCCTCCTCCAGTGCCGCGGCGACCTCCCCGCCTCCGCCTGCGCCTCCTGCGTCAACTCCGCCCTCTCCCAGCTCTCCGCGCTCTGCCCCTCCGCAGCAGGCGCCGCCGTCCAGCTCCGCGGCTGCTTTCTCCGCTACGGCAATGACTCCTTCCTCGGCAAGTCCGACACCGGCGTGCTGTACAAGAAGTGCGGCCCCGCAGCTGCCGAGGGGTACAATTCCGGCCTGCTGGCGATGCGGGACGCGGCGGTGGCCGGCCTGATCACGGGAGGTGCCGGGGGGAGCTACCGTGTCGCGGCCGCCGGGTACGTGCAGGCCGTGGCGCAGTGCGTGGGGGACCAGAGTCCGAAGCAGTGTGACGAGTGCGTGGCAGCAGCGGTGGCGCAGCTCAGGGACGCATGCGGGGCTGCCGTAGCTGGCGATGCGTACCTGGGCAAGTGCTATGCAAGGTATTGGTCCAATGGGGTGTATGCTTCCAAGACTGACCACGGTAAGCGCCAAGCTCCTCTATTGTCTTTATGAACTTATATCCTTTGGAATTATTTGTTAACGCAAGCAAATTTTGCGATTTGATGCCCCAAGCATGAAATTAGAAAAGGAATAATTTCTTTAATTTTCTTTATATTTAAGTTTCTTTTCTTGTTGTGATTTTACCATCTGGTAGGGAAGGTTTCTATACAGTCGATGTGTGTGAAGTCACTTCATTCTCACTATTCTGCCAATCATACATTGCTTGAGAATTAACCTGCTTTGTGAATTATATATGATACTGACAAACTTTAAGAAAGTTTTCTTTTGTGTAGAAGAAAAAACGACACAGTTCGGTGGGCAGGTTGCTGTGCCTCATTCCACCAACCTTTCTCTACTGTACTAGTCTTTACATACAATTAGTGATGGTCCGAAGAGCTTAGCAGAAACTAAATGATGCTTAATTATGATTTTTTTTTTTTTTTTTTGTAACAATGACTAGTTAATGAAAGTTTTGTGACTCTCAGGTGACGAGGCAGGGAAAACAGTGGCTATTATCATTGGCCTCATGGCAGGAGTAGCTCTCATCATTGTCTTCCTGTCCTTCCTCAGAAAAGCTGGAAATCCTGGTAACTCACTAACTTGTGCAAATGCCAACATTTTATACAATATCACCTTCTCTTATTTTTCCCAATAAATATCTGCAGGTAAATACTAGCTAATTCGACTCAAATGGAACCAGCAGCAGCATCTCTCGTGATTGAGGGGTGATTGTCCAACTTTTTTTTACTTTAAATTTCTTTTAGCTTTATGAGGAGGGGGCTCTTTTGTTAAAAGGAAAAAGAAATCAACTCATAAAAGGATGTCGATGAGCAGCTTGGTTGAAATGAGTGAAAGTCTACAAGTTGCCAAAATAGAACAAGGGAGAAGATTAGCAGTGATGAATTCCATGTACAAAATAAGCTAGCTACATTGTATTGTTGTAGTTCATCATTAATCTGTGAAATTGATTCTATCTATTGGACTAATGGCTGTTGTTTGTCTCTGAGGGTGGAGCTTTCTGCATTCGCCATTGCCATTTGGAGGTGTTGCATATGTGCCCTGGAATTTTAAAATAGCTTAATGCTTGTTATTTATGACACTGATGAATATTTATATCCCCTTTCGCCCACCAGCTCAATTATTTCCAACTTTTTCGTAGCATATGCATATGCGTATTGGCTTTTGGAATCTAGACAAGCCTACATGTAAATGTAAAGCAAAAGCTAGCCAGTGGGGACAAACTGCCTCCAGCAGACGATCAGATTTTTTTTATGTTTTTTCATATAAAAATTTGAAAATTACACACACGAATTTAATAAACTTGGACTTATTCCGAGTAATGTTCTTCTTCTGTGTAGTGACAAAGTCAAGCAAATTAATAAAAAAACAAGGCTGTAGCTGGATCTGCAACTGCAGGCTCACTCTAAGAACCCTCAATGCATTCCACCAACTGCTGCTCTTCAGAATTCTCCTTCTTTCTCTCTATAATGCACGTTATTTAACTACTGAAAAGAAAAGAAGCAATTGATAAGCTCATGCCCAACAACAAGATAAAGAAATTGACCAGCAGGTAGGTGCTATCCACCACGCATGCACACGATGAAAGCAACCCCATTTAATTAATTAGCTACACATATCTTCATAAAGCGACCTAAATGCTAAGTGAGCTGAGCGTCAAGCGTATGTACTCTTTGCTTTCAAGCTAACACATCAAATCAAATTCAATTTTCAGCTGCAGGTTTAGTTCAACCAAAATCTCACTGGCTTTTTACGGTCTACACTTTTGTTCTTGATCCCTTGCATTTGTATCGTCACGCATTCATGTACTGTAAAATTAAGAGAGTTTGAGGGTACAGAAACAGGTCATCTCAATCTGGTACGCGCTCTCAAAGTTGAACTTTGTTAATGAGATCAGGACGTCTGTGTGTGGGTAAAGACAAATAAAGTAAACTCTTCTTTATATGACACAATCTTTCATAAAAATAAACAGAAACTGTGTAAAAGCAAAGTAATCGTCGACTAAGCGAAAATAATCGTTTCAAAATGTATAAGAAAGAATTAAAGAACAATTTCTCTCTTACTCTTCATAAAGTGATACCATTAAAATGATATAAATCAAAGTAATATATATAAGGTTGCAGCCCTGCACTTTTTATAAAAAAATTTCGTATGGCCTTGCCTAGCAATCATTCAAGCTCTGCTTTTCATGCATCAAAAAGTATCTAGTAGGTATAAATTTTGATATACCAAAAACCTAACCCTATCAAATAAAATTCCCATTATACTTTCTTCCCGTTACAATTCCATCTCTCCTCTCTAGCCCACAAACGCTTGTCTCTCGTCATTGTAATTTTCTCTCCTCCGCCTCTCCATCCAAACCCTAATAGCTGAATAACAAAGCCTACTCGCCACCCCGCAAGCTGATGTAGGACCACAGCATGTGTGATTCGAAGGATTGCCCCAAGTGCCCTGCCCATATTGACAAGATTCAGCCCCGATTGGCTGCTATGACCCGTGAGTGCACTTGAGCGTGACATTGAGCCTGAGTGTTATACTAGTGAAGATGAGTCGAGTTAGCCCACACTTGCAGTTGTCCGGTGCACTCTAGTGCAAACCCCTCCCTCCGAGGATTGGAGGTGAACCAGCATTTTTATGACTAACATCAAATGCAACGGGCATTCATGTAAGATCGTTATTAAAAGGGGAAGTAGCCTGAATGTGGTGTCACACACCGTAATCACCCGGTTCAACCTTGCACTTGAACCCCACCCAAAGCCGTACTCCATCACTTGGGTCAACACATCGAACCTACCAGTCACCCACCGTTGTCAGGTTCCCATTAGTTTTAGGGACTATAAGGAGAAAGTTTGGTGCGACGTGGCAACTATGAATGTTGCCCACGTGTTGTTGGGTCGCCCTTAGCTATATGACCGTGACGTTGTCCACTATGGCCGGTCAAACACTTATGTCTTCGACTATAATGACCAGAAAATCTGGCTCAACCCAGCCCCGCCCAAAGAGTTGCGTGCGTCAACGTCTAAGGGCTTGATTGTGCCCCCGAAACTTGCTACAGTCGTCTCCTTAATGCGCACCCAGTGCTGATCTGTGAAGCTAGTGAGACCAAGGTGGTCTATGCCCTGATGTTGTGTGAGGCGGTGGACCCGTCGCCCCAGGCGGAGACGGACCCTCCAGCCGACATCGCTCCCCTCTTGTCTGAGTTTAGTGACATCTCACCCGAGGATTTGCCTCATGGACTCCCTCTGGAAAGGGAGATCCAACATGTGATAGACTTAATGCCGAGAGCCCCTCTCCCAAACTTGCCCCACCATAGACTCAACCCCACTGAACACGCCGAGTTGTAGCGTCAAGTGGATGAACTCCTCACCAAGGGGTACATCCACGAGAGCCTTAGTCCATGCGATGTCCCTGCACTGCTCACACCCAAAAAGGATGGCTTTTGGAGCATCTGCATAGATAGTCGAGCCATTAATAGGATCACTGTCCAGTATCGGTTCCCCATACCCCGTCTTGATGACATGCTCGACTTGGTTTCAGGTTCGTCATGGTTTTCAAAGTTGGACCTCTGGAGCAAATATCACCAGGTTCGCATCTGCGAGGGTGATGAATGGAAGATTGCATTCATCACCAAGGATGGTCTATACGAGTGGTTAGTCATGCCCTTTGGCTTGACGAACGCCCCCTCCACGTTCATGAGGCTGATGAGTCAATTCCTCAAGCCCTACATGGGCAAATTTCTGGTCGTCTACTTTGACGACATTCTGATCTTCAGCCGCACCCAAGAGGAACACTTAGAGCATCTTCGCTCTACCTTTGAGATTCTCCGACAGGATTGCCTCTTCCTTAACACGAAGAAGTGCACCTTCATGGCCACCCAAGTCCATTTCCTGGGGTACATAGTGTCTGACCAGGGTCTCTCTGTTGACCCCGCCAAGATTGATGTCATTCGGCATTGGCCCGAGCCTCACACAATTTCTGAGGTTCGCAGTTTCTTAGGTCTTGCTAGGTTTTACCGTCGGTTCATACGTGGGTTTAGCACCATTGCTACCCCACTAACCTAGCGTCTGTCGAAAGATGACTTCGAGTGGACACCGGCCACTCAGCGTGCCTTTGACGCACTTAAGGATGCCCTTACCACAGCCCCCGTCCTTCGACTTCCAGACTTTTCCAAAGTCTTTGAAGTTGCATGTGATGCCTCCGGTACTGGGATTGGAGGAACTCCGAGCCAAGAAGGCTACCCAGTTGCCTTCTTTAGCAAAAAACCGAATGCAGTCAGGCAGCGGTACTCCACATATGACAAGGAATTCTATGTTATTGTCCAATCGTTAAGGCAGTGAAGGCACTATTTACTCCACCGCGAGTTCGTCCTATATAATGACCACCAGGCCTTATCCTTCTTGAGCGCCCAAAAGAAGTTGGGTGCCCGGCATGCCAAGTGGGTGGAGTACTTGCAACAGTACTCTTTTGTCATAAATCATAAGACGGGTAAGGAGAACGTAGTAGCGGACGCCCTGAGCCGAGTAAGGACCCTTTTGTGTGTTATGCATACTTGCGTCAATACATTCGCCTATGTTAAGGATGAGTACCCTAGCTGCCCAGATTTTGGTGCCATTTATACTCGCCTGAGCGAGTCTAAAGATGTTGAGTCACCTTACCAGTTGTGTGAAGGTTACTTGTTCTTTGGGAAACTATTGTGTATTCCCCAGTCCTCTCTTCGCGACCACCTACTGTTAGAGTTACACGTGGGTGGTGTAGCCGACCACCATGGACGTGACAAGACATTTGAGATGGCCAAGGAGTGTCTATTTTGGCCCTCCTTGCACAAAGATGTGGAGCGCATTGTCCGCCACTGTGGCACTTGCCAAATGGCTAAGCCTCGACCCCGAACACTAGACTGTACAA